>CM033645.1:196376445-196826191 GCA_019512145.1 Engystomops pustulosus | reverse complement strand
CCTAATCCTCATAGACTGTAAGTCTTGTGTCACCCTCATCCTCATAGACTGTATAAGCTCTTGTGTCACCCTCATCCTCATAGATGTAAGCTTTTGTGTCACCCCATCCTCATCCTCATAGGGACTGTAAGCTCTTGTGTCCCCCCCCCTCATCCACATAGACTGTAGCTCTTGTGTCACCCTTTCCTCCTCATAGACTGTAGCTCTTGTGTCACCCCCTCATTCTCATAGACTGTAAGCTCTTTTGGCACCCCCTCATACTTATAAACTGTAAGCTCTTGTGTCACCCCCTCATCCTCATAGACTGTAAGCTCTTGTTTTACCCCCTCATCCTCATAGACTGTAAGCTCTTGTGTCACTCCCTCATCCTCATAGACTGTAAACTCTTGTGTCACCCCCTCATCCTCATAGACTGTAAGCTCATGTGTCACCCCCATCATCCTCATAGACTGTAAGCTCTTGTGTCATCCCCTCATCCTCATAGACTGTAAGCTCTTGTGTCACCCCCTCATCCTCATAGACTGTAAGCTCTTGTTTTACCTCCTCATCCTCATAGACTGTAAGCTCTTGTGTCACTCCCTCATCCTCATAGACTGTAAACTCTTGTGTCACCCCCATCATCCTCATAGACTGTAAGCTCTTGTGTCACCCCCTCATCCTCATAGACTGTAAGCTCTAGTGTCACCCCCTCCATCCTCATAGACTGTAAGCTCTTGTGTCACCCCCTCATCCTCATAGACTGTAAGCTCTTGTGTCACCCCCATCATCCTCATAGACTGTAAGCTCTAGTGTCACCCCCTTCATCCTCATAGACTGTAAGCTCTTGTGTCACCCCCTCATCCTCATAGACTGTAAGCTCTTGTGTCACCCCCTCATCCTCATAGACTGTAAACTCTTGTGTCACCCCAATAACCCCCTAGACTGTAAGCTCTTGTGTCACCCCCTCATCCTCATATACTGTAAGCTCTTGTGTCACCCCCTCATCCTCATATTTTCTTCCAATATGACAAAATTGCATAAATCAATAGTGCAATGATAACAATAAATATTGTAATAAATTTAATTTAACAAATATGTTCTTGTGTCTTTCTCTTTCTTCCTATGTTAAGCAGTTTGTATAAATCATCTTTCTGTCCTGTATCCACTGACAGCTGAGAGATAAAGGAACCTGATAAAGTGTCTAATAACTTAACTCTTTACAGACAGTCACGGAATAGTCTAATCTCAAAGAGCAGAATAATCAAGGGGAATATTTTCTAGATATGGAAAGACTTAATCACTTAGTAACCAAGTCGCTCATCGATAAACTCTCTCCAGGTCCATTATCTCCTTTCTGGCAAGTGGAGCCCAAAAATGGAACCCTTCTATCTAAGTGTTTATCTAATATAATGTAGATAGTTCTTTTATTTTGTATTTCTGAGCTGCACAAGAGAAATGACGATTTAAACTGTATGTTCTTTTACTGTTTGCTAATACAAAAATCAATAAAAAATACCTGATGAAAAAAAATAAAAATCTAGATAGTTAATAGTATATAACAAACTATGGTTTATATTTTTATAGTTCCTAGTAACAGACTAATGACACAATATGAATAAGGTAGGGGGTCATATCATCCAGTGAATGAGTGGCGTTCCTGCGCTAGAGAACAGCTCCAGACTCCAGCAGAGAGCTTAGCCTGTAATAAGCAATCGATCCGGCCGTGGATCAATGTCTGGAAGTCTTAGGAGGAAGTGGAGCTCTAATTACAGGAATAATCATCATAATGCACCCCATAGCCCCGCTCATACAGTCATAGACCTGATCATACAGCTTTTTTTATACTATAATTTAGCCCTATGTGTTCATATCAGAGAGAGGGGCAGCGGTCCATGGGGTCAGGGTCTTATTTGTCATCTGTAGGAACCGAAAGGAATCCTTTCTACATTACAGATCCACTTATTCAGTAGAGGAGCGCTTTTCCTACTCTAAAGGCTATGGAGGAAATGTAATTTTTTTTTAACTCCTTCTCCAGTTAATGTATTAATAGTTTTGCACCTCTTACACTCTGTTACCACCACATTTCTTTATACTTTCAGCATATACAGCCTTGCCCTGAGTGCATCCATATATACTGGCAGGTGGGGGGACCCTTTCTACGTTTGTCTGGCCAGTTTACCTTGTATTTCATTCATTTCTCGAATAGACAATTTTAGATATGTGACCGTACATTTTGTCTGGATTTTTATCTGCAGATGCTGTTTCTTTGGCCTGATGAAGACGCCAATTCAGCCTTACAACACGTAGCCCTAACAATAAAACTTTTCTGTTACCTTTACCAACTCGTTGTGTAGTGCATCTATCTTGCTGCCCCATTTTTTATCTCTTTGTCTCGGCATCTCATGGAAAACACAGGATGGAAAGATGCAGCAGTCCTTCCATCCTGCTCCCTCCTACTGAGCAACATGTATGCGGAGGCCATTAAAGGCAATGGGTTGCGAGTGCAAATTATTGCATCCCTCCCCCGGTCTCCACTGAGTGTATACTCAGAAAGGTCCCTAGTGTTGTCACTAGCCATATGAGATAGGGCGAAAAGACATCTTGGCCATCCGTTGTAAGGATATGTCACAAATCCACTTGACTTATCCTTGGACAGTGATGTGAACCTAGCCTTACAGAAACAGAAGGAGGTAATCCTACTAGTGCCTATAGTAGGTTGTGAAAGTTTCTACAACATGGTGACCAATACATAAAAAAGCAACATAACCCCCTTCTCTTTATTCAAGAAACTCACTGCTTAAAATGGAGATCCCAAATCATTTGCCCAGGATAGGAGTGACCTCCTGGAGAGTCGCGGTGCCACTGGCTTTGTAGCACAGACATTGAATGGCCTCTTCTACACAAATGAGAACCTGTCAGAGAGGTGAAAGGTCCTCTTTAATGTTCTCTATATATAGGATTGCTGCAGCCCCTATAGGTTACAGGCCATTGTTCCATACGTAAAAGAACTTGCCAAGCGGAGGGATTCATGACTCCACATATTTCTGCTTTATATTTCAATTCGTTTTTATTTAGGAAGAGCGTATACATTGTATAATATATATATATTTTTTTTAATAAATCATGATATTATTTACTATTGAAGATGCTGTAATATTTCTAAAATATAAAAAAATATTTATATATATCTTATAAATTACAATAATTAGTCAATTAAAGAATCCAATTATTCTCGGGATACACAATGTATCTTGTTCCCTAATATTCGGATATTCCTGTACTGACTGCCCGCACCTGGTCTACAGCTGGCCGTATCCCATACATCTCAGACACCAGAAAGGCAGGTGATTGTGTTCATCTACTTGTAGGCTGCAGTTATGAGACATTATTAATCTTTTCCTGCAGATTATTCCTATAATGGAATTGTGGGTTGCACATTTGGAAGGTGTCCAGGGTCATTGTGTTAATAAACTAAGTATCTTTGCTGAGGCATCGCAAAAGTTTTTACTCTGGCGGTAACTCAATATTTTGGTGATTACTACAACCTACATCCATTACACATATAACCCGTACTACATGCAGGTCACAAGTGATCACTTTGGTTTGTTTCACATGTAAATAATATAGTGGTTATTCGAGGTAGAGTAATCGTGGGGTAGTAATGTCATCTTGAGGATGTTAAATCGGCCAAACCAAGAGAAGTCCTTCTTTTTCCAAGAGAAAAGTCTGTCTCGAATCTGTAGGGGGACAAAATTGTCAGTAAAAAGGAAGGATAGATCTTTACATATTTTAATAGAGGTAGAATTATTCATTGAATATTAGTATAATTAAAGTTGATTGTAATTTTTGTATTAATTTTTTTCCTTTGGACTATCCCAACATCTTTTTTTAAGGAGAGTGGTCCACAACAGAGGTGTCCTGTTACTGGGATAGTAAGCAATCAGCTGTAATCTATGTGATAGTCTTATTCCCCTGCACCCCCATCACTTGGGAAGAGAAGCATAACACAGTTTCCTCTAAAATGAATGGGTTACCCATGTCATTGACCGAGGTAAAAATCCAATGGGTAAAAAGAGGGTGTAGCTTATTCACAGACGGGCGACGTATGCACCGAAATGTCGCCAGTCTGTGAATAAACTTCATCCTCTTTTTACCCATTGGATTTGGAGTGCTGCTTCATTTTTTACCTTTAGATAAATGGTTAGACAGATAGACAGATATATAGATAGGAAATAGACAAATTCGTAGATAGATAAATAGACAGATAGATGATAAGCAATGCCGGTTGAAGAAGCACAAGGAAATATTAAAGAATATTTTGGATGTTAAGTCTAATTAAATGCAGGTTTTTATCCTTAAACCCCTGTACAGGGATCAGGACCTCAGTGTTGTGAATACTGAGTTTGGCTATACAGACTAGTCACTAAATGTTCCATTATGTGATACTTAGGGGTAGAGCGCAACTCTGTGATTAAAAGAGCAGTAAAGTCAGAATCCTTGTAAAGCATCAATCTGCGTGTGGTATAGCGTCACTCATAGTCTAGAAATATGCTAGAAATGGGCTAGAAATATAAACTTAGGCGAGGTAAGATGCATGTTCTAGTAGAGGTCTGTGTACAGTCCACTGTATACATGGCCAGCACATGTACCAAAAATGTTCTACAAAAAAATAGAAATACCAGCAAACTATTTTACAGATTATGTTCTCTGAGATGAGATCTAAACTATAAATTAGCAGTTCTGCAGGACTGTGTTCTGCTGATGAGATGGAGGCTCCTGGAGTAATTCCAGTGACTACATTATACTAAGGGATTGTTCTTAATGTTATATGCAATTCTGTAATATAAATGAGTATTGCTAAGCTTCTTCAGGTTCTTAATATGGTAATAAGCTCAGCCAGCCTCCATCTTGTAACCTCGTCTTCCTATTGTCATGCATTTGGGTGAGAAGCTTTTTTTCTGGGCAAATTACCCCCAAAAACAAAAAACAACATGTCAGGAAGTGTATTGGAATGGATCCCTCAACCGATCCTATTCATCTCTATTTGACTGAGAGACAACAGTTTGCATCCAACAAAAATTAGGCCAAACTGGACCTGAGTAGAAATTGGGCTACAAATAAAATTGTGTCACCGTGTATCTAATTTATGGCCCCATCTTGAGGAAATGACTGTGATTGGCTGAGAATTACAGTTATTCATTGAATTGTCCCTTGAAACCCCAATGTTCAATGCATTTCTCAATGCTGTACTCCTCAAGAGAAACAATCATTTCAGCAATGAAGCAATTCCGATCAGCCTGCGATGGGTCATTGCCATACCCCCAACTATTAGAGGATGGAAAGACACAACTTGCATATATTAAAACACGTCCCTTAAATCAAGCCCACTTAGTCCCCCCACATAGTAGAATGTTCCTTTTAATGTCCCCACGGAATATAATCAAGGGTGTAACTTGATGCAGAGGGATGCACTTGGGATGCAGAGGGTGTGGTTGCAACCGGACCCAAGAGGTCTAGGGAACCCATATGGTGTACTTTTTCTATATGAGAAGACTAGTAAACAATACATTAAAATTGGGGGCCTGGCACAGACTTTTCACTGGGGACCAACAGCTTTAAGTTACGCCACTGAATATAATGTCCCTCTTAGGCTATGTGCACATGACTGTGTGCTCACCCAGTTTGGATCCCCCCAGAAGAGATGATGGGGGATTGCTCCTCACTACTCCACTCTCCACAGAAAGCTGGGCGGCTGCAATCTGGCAAAAGATAGAACATGCCCTCTCTTTTTTTGGCATTTACACTCACAAATTGTTGCTTTTTCGGGTGTACAATTTGGGCGCTGCTTTGGAATCCCTCACTTTTCCTGATGCATCAAGTTTCCCCAAATGTTTTTAGGCTAAATTTTTGGTGCGAAATACCAGAAAAAAGCTGTTTTAAGGAGTTCTATTTCAGCGTCATGAATGTGGGGACATTTTAACCATTTTCAGTCCCGCGCCACTTCATTTACTCCTTGCGCCACAATCTTACACCCCAGTGAAAATTAGATCAAGAATCGTGTGCCAGAAACAAGGACCTTGCGCCAAAATTGATAAATTCCCCACATATGCCCACATTTATCAAAAACAGTGCAAACTGCACTGGATGCAGTTTTCCTGTGTAGTGTGCAGAGGGTGCCAGATTCAGGAATTGTGGCGCACGTTCTTCATGAATGCACTGTGCGGTGATTTACTAAGATTGTGCGCCCAATATCCTAAACGCTTCCCTGCTCAGGTCTGCCGGAGTTCACCTTCTTCTTTCTGGTGCATGTAAGTGCTTGATCTTGCGACACAATTTTAAAGTTAAATCCCGCTCTCAGTCCGAATCAGTTGGATCGTCCGATGGCACGTCCACTAAATTGTGTCGCATGGAAGCCAACGCAGCTGCGCCATAAAAAAGATCATGTACGCCAAAATCCCTGTTAAATATCTGTCCAAGCCATGCAATCCCCGAAATAGGTGAACAGTCCAACAAAAGTGAGCAGCGTGACCCTTATGTCCCTCTTAGAATCCCCACACAGTATAACGCATTCTTAGTAAATGTGCCCCCCATGTATCCATCCATGCACAGTATAATGCACCTCTCTAGTGTTCTCACCAGGTATACTGTCCCTCCCTTGTGGCCCATGCACTGTATATGTGTCCCTAAAAGGATATTGCCCCCTACCATCAAAGTATAATGCCCTTATACCATCATGGAATAAAACCCTTTTTGGTATAAATGGGTAATAAACCATATCGTCCACAGGATATCTCCTTCACTGATGTAATTGGTATGAAGCAGCAGGCACCTATCACTATATACATGTGTGACTGTGACCACAGGATAGAATAGTAGAACAGGAAGCTGAAAGCTCCTTGCTTCACCATTGGGGTCAACTCCAGCACTGTCCCTAGAGGATGAGGTTGTTACATACCAATTGGTATAACACCTCAAATCTATATCTGTCACACTCAATTCAGGATGGATTCAATTATTTTAACAGAGCATCACTAAATAGAACCTTAGACTTTATGGTGCCTTAGGCAGCTGCCTACTCTGCCTACAAGCACAGAGTCACTCTATACTATCATAGTAGAATGTAGTGCATAAATAATCACTGCCATTGTAACCAGTGTAAAAAAGATTTTGTGATGTTTTGACTTTTGTGATGTTTTATGGCTCTATTACTGATCCTCTTCAGATTTCCCCGTTGTTTCCGGCAAATAAGAAGACGATAGACTGGTAAAATAAAAACACGACGTGTAGAGCGAGCAGAGAACAGATTTTCATGTTTCAAGTTTGTACATGTTACCAGGCAGAGTGGTTTTCCTCTGGCAGCATTGTTCTACAGTAAATTTTGTAGGAACGTTTAGGTTTCAGCAGCGATAATTATAGGGCGCCAGGAGACTGCAATACTGCAATAAAAAAGGAGCAAAAAAACAAGCACAAGTTTTTGTTGGAAATACGGTTATTGTTAGATTACATCATAATGCGATTTATTCCAGATGGAAAATGAACAGTGAATATTGATATGTGTACAATGTAGGCAGACTCATTTACAGATATAAGAGATGTTATGGAAGAAGAAACCTTGAAAAGAAGAAAACCCCACAAGAAAACCCCATTTGAGGCCCATAAAAGAAATTCCATGATGGACAATGCCTTTAAGAGCCACTATGAGAGCAATAATACCCTGCAAACCACAGTAAAATTTAAAGGAAAGCTACCTCGGAGACTTATTTGTAGATCCAGGCACCATATATTTTTTAAGTCGGAAGGGGGCCCCATTCAGAAGTCTGCTATGGGGCCCTGGTCCTCCTAGTTACACCCCTAAATGCTAGCATGGCCTCTGCTTCTTTTCCATCCTCTTATAAGTTTTTGGCCCACTGAGACAGCTGGAACATCTACATTCTTCAAGGTCCAGTGATCCAACGCCAGCAATTTCATACTAATGACTTTCTACAAATTATAAAAGGTGAAAATACTGCACTGATAGTAGGGGGGTCATACTGTACCTCCGTATACATCTATTTCCATTCTGCCTAATGGGAAGAGTCTGCATAATACATTGTCACATATAGCTGTGCAGTCCTCTATACCAATGTTATTATCATGACCCTAATGGAAGAATTCCAGCACCAGGCGGCACCAGTCCGACTGCTATACTATACATACATATCATAAGAAACAATGAACATATAATAATATGGAAGCGTGTTAAGTCAATAAATACCCTCTTTATTTGGATTACCTACATGGCTGTGAGCGCAGCAATTGATGATAGCAGTTACAGTGTATTAATATGCAAATTTAACATAAAATGTGAAGGTGATATATAATAGGGGCATTACTAGCGGGGTGGGGGGGGGGGGCGGCTGAGTAAGTTGCTGCCAAAACCACAAACGACCTAGAAAAATCAATAAAAAAAAGATCAATAGAAAGCGGCTGCAGAAGAGATCTGCTTACACTACAAGACCCTACAGGTGTATTACAAGGACAACAACATCAGATATGGAGAGATGTAAACCTGGGGCTGGGCACCGTGACAGAAGGCCGCGCTACTCAGCAAGAATTGTGAATCCATTGCCCAGACACAATGAGCAGAATATATACGGAGCTCGAAAGCTCTCGTCCTATATAGTAAACAGGATGCACTTTGCACTTTTGCCCTAGTTCCCACACCTATAGACTTGTTTGTTTCAGCTTAATTATGGAAGGTATAATTATACTGGAGGAAGAAGAGAGTTGGAATATTAAGGAATATTTTCTTTAAAGGACATCTAACACCAGGGTGAAGGATTGTAAACCAAGCACACTGAAATGCTAGTCTGTGCCCCCCTCTGGTAGGATCTTCTCTTCTCTTAGCTTCTTATGTCCTGGTTTTTACAAAAAAAGGGCTTTTAAAAATATGCAAATGAGCATGACGGCTCCAAGGCTCCATATGTGTTAATGAAGCCTGGAGCACTCTATGCTCATTTGCATAGTTTTGAAAGCCTTTTTTTTCCTTAAAAACAAGGAACTAAGTAGATAAAAGAAGAACAGATCCTGCCAGAGGGAGCACAGACCAGTATATCAGTGTGCTTGGCTTGTAGATTTTTGTGATTTTATATAAGCGCTGTGCTAGTTTTGTCTTTAGGGTCAGGTGTCAGGACTGAGGTCTTCTCATTTTCCACTTTAATTCATAATTAATAATGAACCATCCATTGTTAAAGGGGTTGTAGCAATTTAGATTATCCCCTATCCAGAGTATAAGGGATATCAAGGTGATAAGTGAGGGTCCTTCCACTGGAACCCCCGTCAATGGCAATGGGACCACCAGTGATGTGAAGAATGAGGTATGATGGAGCACTATGCTCCAGAATCTCTGATGTTTCCGATTTTGATCAAAACAATTTTATTGAGGTTTTTGTTTTTTGTTTTTAACAACACATTACAAACATACTGTTGCACAAAAGACCAAGACAATAAGAACAACCCACTTCCCCCTCCCCCCCCCAACATTGATGTTTTCCGATTTTGGATTTGATAGTGTGGCAGGTCACATGCTCGTTTTGCCCAGTTAGTGATACCAGCACCTCTGTTCTCTCAGGGTCAGTAGTTGACCGCCACATTTTAAAGGGGAGCTGCCTAAGTTGATACAAACCCTTTAAAGGCAGCATGTATTTGAGGGTGAACCTTCAACATAATGGCCCAAATTTACTAAGGGCCATGTGCAAGTTTTCTGTTGGACCTTGCACGTTCTTTCTAGTGCAAACTGCTTGCACAGGTATTTAAGAAGTGTCTGCACCACAATTGCGCTATGTGGCGCAGCTGCGCTATTCTTCATGCAATACAAATTAGGGGGCGTTCCGGGGCTCAGTTTGTCCATGCGATACATTTATCAAGCAAATCCAACATAATTGGGTCACAAGCCCTAGGTTAATGGTTCACCACACAAAAATTGGTGCACACTGTCGGGGCAGTGCAGCGGGCGCCAGATTCAGTCAGAACGTGCGCCAGAAATGCTGATTGTGCCGCCCTCTGCACTATACACAGACAACTGCATATAGCAGTATAACTACTTGTAAATGATTTCAACTCCTTTTTTTTAATTTTTTTTAATGATTTAAACAAAAAAATTTCACAAGTTATGCTCATTTGTTATTGGTACATTTTTATATGTTAAATGAGGAAAGGAGGGGAACACAATTTTGTGACAGTATGTGACATTTCTTACATTTTCAGCATATGGAGGTGGTGTTTGACCTCAAAATTTATCCCAAAGAACTACATTATAGGATTATAATATTGGATTCCTGCGGACCTCCCATCACCCAAACTGTGATTAGAGATTAAAAATAAATTTGAACACAAGAAAAGAAAGGATGTCACAGACACAGTGGGGCAGATTTGTCAAGTGTCTGAAAGTCAGAATATTTCTAGTTGCCCATGGCAACCAATCAGTGCTCATGAACATTTTAAAGGGCAGCACAGTGGCAGAGTGAGTAGCACTTCTGCCTTGCAGGGCTGGGGTCCTGGGTTCAAATCCCACCCAGGGGCCCCATGGGAATAGGGACCAATTTGCCATGCTTTGTGCAGTGCTGTGTAATCTGTGTGCACTATATAAATAAAGAATTATTATTATTATATTATTATACTTGATAAATCTGCCCCCGGTGAGTAAGTATAACGTATAGTTTATACAGTTCCAACTTACATACAAATTCAACTTAAGAACAAACCTACAGACCCTATCTTGTATGTAACCCGGGGACTGCCTGTATACCTTAGTAGCAGAGGAGGCCAGAACAGAATGCAGGAAGTGGAGGTGGGTGGGTCCATGGTCAATGGCCCTGCTACCCTGTTTCCCTAAAATTAGACATTCCCTGAAAATAAGACCTAGTACAATCTTGTTCAGGCTTAGAAATATAAGGCCTCCCCTCAAAGTAAGTCCTAGCGGCAGTCATTGCTACAGCTCCCCCCATGTTATACATAAGTATTAGTAGATCTTTTTGATGCTGCAGAAGGTTGTGACATGGGGAAGAATTCATGGAATTAAATGTCGTACTGCAAATGTGATCCCAGCAGCTACCAGGAAAAGAAGGGTCATTTATTCTTGTTCATGGAAAAATAAGACACCCCTGAAAATAAGACCTAGAGCCTCTTTGGGAGCAAAATTTATATAGACACTGTCTTATTTTCAGGGAAACAGGGTATAAGGAGCCAGGGGTGTACCAAGCCTGTCTGCTGACTGAGGCGAGCCATAGAGAGACGCCCCCCCCCCTCATATATGTAATATTTCAGGGAGTGTCAGGACCAGATCCATCATATTGGTTTGGTGTGAAAATAAAGCAATGCAAAAATGCATACAGAGTACCGCCCTGTAGTATTTAATGCATACAGCATGCCGCCATGTAGTATATAATGCATACAGCATATCGCCATGTGGTATATAATGCATACAGAATATCGCCATGTACTATATAATGCATACAGCATATCGCCATGTAGTATAAAATGAATACAGAATATCGCCATGATTGTTTTCATACTGCACCTTCAATAGTATAAATTTAAAGGGAACCTGTCACCATGGACCTTATTTTCACTAAAGACAGGTTACATAAGCCCAATACAGCTGGGATTGCAAACAGGGGTGTACCAAGCCTGTCTGCTGCCTGAGGCGAGCCATAGAGAGACGCCCCCCCCCGCCCATATATGTAATATTTCAGGGAGTGTCAGGACCAGATCCATCATATTGGTTTGGTGTGAAAATAAAGCAATGCAAAAATGCATACAGAGTACCGCCCTGTAGTATTTAATGCATACAGCATGCCGCCATGTAGTATAAAATGCATACAGCATACCACCATGTAGTATAAAATGCATACAGCATACCGCCATGTAGTATTAAATGCATAGAGCGTACCACCATGTAGTATAAAATGCATACAGAATATTGCCATGTGGTATAAAATACATACAGCGTCCCCCCATGTAGTATAAAATGCATACAGCACCCCCCCCCCATGTAGTATAAAATACATACATCATATTGCTATGTAGTGTAAAATGCATACAGCGTATACGGCATGTAGTAAAAAATACATACAGAATATTATCGCCATGTAGTATAAAATACATACAGCATATCGCCATGTAGTATATAATGCATACAGCATATCGCCATGTAGTATATAATGCATACAGCATATCGCCATGTAGTATAAAATGCATACAGCATATCGCCATGTAGTATATAATGCATACAGCATATCGCCATGTAGTATAAAATACATACAGCATATCGCCACATAGTATAAAATGCATGTAGCGTATCGCCATATAGAATAAACCGTACTTGGGCGTACAAGGGGGGGGGGATCCGAGCGGAGGAGGGGGGGAGCGGAGCGGAGGAGGCCGGGAGCGGAGCAGAGTGGAGGAGAGGGGGCAGGCAGCATGTTATAGAGCAGGAGGAGGTGAGCAGATTGTATATAGCAGTGATGGCGAACCTTTTGGATACAGAGTGCCCAAACTAAAACCAATATTCACTTATTTACTGTGAAGTGCCAACATGACATTTTAAGCAGTAACTAATTGCTACCTGTTCTTCCACATTTTTTAATTGTATTGGCCACCTGAGGCCACCAATTCAGGTGAAAGAAGGAGGGTCAGTAGAGTAAGAATGGTGGGTCCAACAGGATGAGCTTCAAAGATAATGCACTTCTGTCAACACTTCTTCTCACTTTTCCCGCAGTTTGAAACAGCCAATGAAGTATCGCTATATGGTCCTATTTGGTGAAGTCTGTCCTGGGGCGATGGTCTGAGTGCCCACAAAAATGGCTCTGAGTGCCACCTCTGGCACCCGTGCCATAGGTTCGCCACCACTGCCCTAAGGCTTGCGTATAGGAGGAGGACTACCCCCTGTGACTCCCCGGGCAGCACCCTGAGTATGAGTGACAGGCCTCCAGTCTCCTCCGTGTTCAGGAGTGTGAGTGACAGTGAATGCTGTATTTCTGGCAGGAATAAGGACTCTATTCTCCATTGTGCAATTTAGATTATCCCCTATCCAGAGTATAAGGGATATCAAGGTGATAAGTGAGGGTCCTTCCACTGGAACCCCCGTCAATGGCAATGGGACCACCAGTGATGTGAAGAATGAGGTATGATGGAGCACTATGCTCCAGAATCTCTGATGTTTCCGATTTTGATCAAAACAATTTTATTGAGGTTTTTGTTTTTTGTTTTTAACAACACATTACAAACATACTGTTGCACAAAAGACCAAGACAATAAGAACAACCCACTTCCCCCTCCCCCCCCCAACATTGATGTTTTCCGATTTTGGATTTGATAGTGTGGCAGGTCACATGCTCGTTTTGCCCAGTTAGTGATACCAGCACCTCTGTTCTCTCAGGGTCAGTAGTTGACCCTTACATTTTAAAGGGGAGCTGCCTAAGTTGATACAAACCCTTTAAAGGCAGCATGTATTTGAGGGTGAACCTTCAACATAATGGCCCAAATTTACTAAGGGCCATGTGCAAGTTTTCTGTTGGACCTTGCACGTTCTTTCTAGTGCAAACTGCTTGCACAGGTATTTAAGAAGTGTCTGCACCACAATTGCGCTATGTGGCGCAGCTGCGCTATTCTTCATGCAATACAAATTAGGGGGCGTTCCGGGGCTCAGTCTGTCCATACATTTATCAAGCAAATCCAACATAATTGTGTCACAAGCCCTAGGTTAATGGTTCACCACATAAAAATTGGTGCACACTGTCGGGGCAGTGCAGCGGGCGCCAGATTCAGTCAGAACGTGCGCCAGAAATGCTGATTGTGCCGCCCTCTGCACTATACACCGACAACTGCATATAGCAGTATAACTACTTGTAAATGATTTCAACTCCTTTTTTTAAAATTTTTTTAATGATTTAAACAAAATAATTTCACCAGTTATGCTCATTTGTTATTGGTTCTTTTTTATATGTTAAATGAGGAAAGGAGGGGAACACAATTTTGTGACAGTATGTGACATTTCTTACATTTTCAGCATATGGAGGTGGTGTTTGACCTCAAAATTAATCCTAAAGAACTACATTATAGGATTATAATATTGAATTCCTGCGGACCTCCCATCACCCAAACTGTGATTAGAGATTAAAAATAAATTTGAACACAAGAAAAGAAAGGATGTCACAGACACAGTGGGGCAGATTTATCAAGTGTCTGAAAGTCAGAATATTTCTAGTTGCCCATGGCAACCAATCACAGCGCAGCTTTCATTTTACCAGTGCTCATGAACATTTTAAAGGGCAGCACAGTGGCAGAGTGAGTAGCACTTCTGCCTTGCAGGGCTGGGGTCCTGGGTTCAAATCCCACCCAGGGGCCCCATGGGAACAGGGACCAATTTGCCATGCTTTGTGCAGTGCTGTGTAATCTGTGTGCGTTATATAAATAAAGAATTATTATTATTATTATATTATTATACTTGATAAATCTGCCCTGGTGAGTAAGTATAACATATAGTTTATTATATATGTATGAGTGTATTATATATGTGCTGGTGACCCCCATCACTCACCAGGAGCGGACAGCAACACTCAGGGCAGGAAAACACCCAGTGGAGGAAACCTGCAGGGAAATCATGGCCGCCGTCCTGCCCTTCCTCTGTGCGTACTAAGGGCGGTAAACTTAGTACTAAGGGAGAACCCTGCCCAATGGTCAGGGTCCTATGTCATGATTTAGAAATAAACAGACTTTGAAAAAAAGTACATAGATCTTAATTTTATTTTCACTAGCCAGATCACGTGTCCTTACCAACCCAAGCTGGGAGTCCCATACGTCTCAGCAGCTTGTCCCGTCTCCTCGGCAGGTGGTCCTTCTTCCCGTTCCAGGTCCATCCAGGAACCTAGAGGGACATCTCACGGTGGAAATCCAGGTCTTCTTCCAGCTGGTTACCTAAAAACCCGGAAGAACAGATGATAAGATTATCCCGTAAGATGCTGATTGTCGACATTAGATTTGATATTGACGATCTAGTATAGAGATACATTATACGCTATATCTGATTCTATGCTCTATTGTATATACTGGATTATATATACAGTATATACATACATATTTATATTTATAATGATGAAGATATATCATTTATATCATATATTTTTTGCTTCTGGTATAAAATATCCTAAATAAATTAAAAGTTTAGATGCAGGATAGTTTTTATAACTAAACTGAAGACCATTGGTGTAACTACACCCATCATATCACTTTTCATAATTAGCTTATCATCTAGGTAAAGATAGATTAGTGTTAAGAAGATTATCAGGAACCTACCATCAGATCTACCTTAAAGGGGTTTCCCAAAAACTAAAATTAGGCCCTATCCACAGGATATGGCCTAACTTGCTGATCCGTGCTCTCCGAACTCCGTCAGCTCCATAGAGATTAATGGAGCAGAAGGCATCGCGGACGTCTGCTCCATTATATCACTCCTTCAGAGTAATGGAGCAGACAGCCGCACATGACCGTTCTGCTCCATTAATCTCTATGGAGCTGACGGAGTTCGGAGAGCATGGCACTCAGCAATTTCCGTCAGCCCCATAGAAATGAATGGAGCAGAAGGGTCATGCGCGGCCATGTTCTCCATTAGTCTGACGGAGCGACAAGGGGTCCCCTCGTTTTAGCGATCTGTGGGGGTCTCAGCACTGAAGCCCCCACTGAACAGCAAGTTAGGCCTATACCATGGATAGGCCTTACTTTAGTACTTGGGAAAACCCCTTTAAAAGGTAGATTGCTGATGTAGGTTTCCTTTAATTAATAAAAGTAGCTGCTATCAGCCACCACTGGGGGGACCTCAGTATTACCAAGATAAATCCAGATAAAATGTTAAAATCTCTTCTGCTTCAGCTCCCCCTTGAGGCGCTTGCAGAACATTTCTAGGAAGAAGTTTTATAGGAAGAGTTTGGCCCCTTCCCCAATGTGTCCCTTTGAGGCTGTGCGATCTGATTCCATGGTGATCATATGTCAGGTCATGTGTCATTGTTACAAAAGCGGCACATAGGCGAGAATTTCCACATGGAGTGTAGGTGGTATAGTCACGATAATAATAATAATTCTTGCCGAAACTGGCGTAGAAAATGTACCCCATAGTCTGTGAAGGGGAGTTGGCACTCTTTCATAATAAATTATTGTGGCAGGGCCCTGACTATTTACATCTAAGTCACATTGGGTCAGGTTTAGTGCCGTGTGCTGTGCTTATCGGATATGGGCACATAAACAGGGTTAAAAATCAAGCTGAAAACTTAACCCATTAAATCTTGTACAATGGCCTATGCACTGGATGGAGGATTTTACTGAGGAGGGTGAAGAAGGCTGTCCGTTCTTCTGGCAGTGGCCGGTCTTCTTGGTCTCCTCCGGGCTGTCGGGTTGTGCACTATGACACAGGAGAGACATAGGAAAGTATCAGGACTTATATATTATATTTTTTTTTCTGGAACATTGTACGGAGTAAGAAATGGTTGTGATATTATTTTCCACAACCAGAACCACGTTATCCATTACATTCATCTGATATTTCCACTCAGCTCTAGTGACATTGAGCTGTAATACCAGATACAGCCAGTGGAGGAATGTGGCGCTGTTACTGAGAAATATTCCACACCAATCATATGGAGATGGAGTCTCTGATACTTACCACTCCTGATTGTAAAGATCAATGGAGATGGAGTCTCTGATACTTACCACTCCTGATTGTAAAGATCAATCAGTTCTCTTTCTTTTCCTCATGGCCTCTCCCGGGGACTGTGAAGAGAAGGAATCCAGGAATATGTGCGGATATGTGGATGTCTATGACTATTCATGTATAACATGTCGGCTATAAGTGTAATAATGGTACATGTTTTTACAAATTTATCAGTATTAATCTTTAGTCACCTGTATCTTTTTTCTTAAAGGGCTGTTCCAGTTTTTATTTTTTTGCATTCATTTGGTTACAGAATAGAAAAAGGCAATATTACATTATGTAACATTTTATACAGTTAACTTTATTGACATTATTACCTAAATTAACTCCCAGTAAATCAGTTATAATAAAGATCTGTATCCTTCATTATTCCTATTTCAATTCCCATGGGTGACTCCAGTGTCTCATCCAATCACAACTCTGAAACCCAGTTATCTACCTGATGTTAGGGGTCATGTGACAGATGCCATGTTTTGCCCAGTCTATGTTTTTTTATATAAAGAACTGATCCATGGGCTCTACCATCCAAAATTATATATGCAGATAATAGAAAATGTATAAAATCCTATTCTCTACACAAAAAAGCTGAAAATATCTTTATTGAACCGTTCCCGCAGAGGCCCTTTTTAGTTTTTGCATTTCCATTTTTTACTCCCCACCTTCAAAAATCAAAACTTTATTATTATCATGAGATTTCTGATTCTGAATTTGGAGCGTGACCGTGTGACACCCGGTGGAGCGGAGGCGTGCGGTTACCTGCTGCAGTTTCCATGCAGTCCCTTTGAAAGTTATGGGAGGCAGATTCCATGCCAAAATCCACATACAAACTCCTACTAGTAAACATCCCCCAGGAGAAACTGCAAACACAGCAAAAATAATATAAACTCTAAAGTAAGACCAACTGCAGCGTGAGCTGAGGATTTTAGTCATTACTTAGATTGAAAACAGAGTTTCCCTATAATGACAATTTATCACCAAACCACATACAAGATGGCTGTAAGGGTCTAGTCGCTGGGTTTATCACTAGCGGCACATTGGCATGTGTGCTCAGCTTCCATTGGGAATCCATTGGGGCACATTTACTTACCCGGTCCCTGCACGATCCCCGATTTGGACTGTCCGACGAGGATGAACTCTGCCGCGATTCATGAGGATCGTGTACCCGATTTCCTGCATGTGTCATTTCCCTGATCAGGTCTGCCGGAGTTCACCTTCTTCTTCCTGGTGTATGTAAGTGCTTGGGCTTGCGACACAAATTAAAATGTTGAATCCCGCGTGTAGTCCAAATCCGTCAGATTGTCCAACGGCCCGCACCCCGGTTTGTGTCGCGTGAAAGCCAGAGTCCCAATTCGATCCCGAAAAGTCGGGAAACCCAACGAAAATGCGCCCGCGGGACCATTTTGCTTCCGTTTTGTCTGTGCATATGTAAAAAAAAACCCTGAAGGTTTCACATTGCTTTGGAAACACTTGGTTTCTCAGGCTCATCAAGTGGAAAAAAACGGACGTTTGATCCGTTTTTTTGAACACCCATAGACTTCTATGGGCTTTGGTGCTTCGCATCTGTGAAAAAAATAGGACAGGTTTCATAATCGTTTCCACCGATAACAGATCAGTTGTTGCTGTATTATGAACAGCCCTGTTTTTATAATGCATATGTCATATCCTACCACTACCAATGACCTTGTCCTCTCTATATTCTTACTTGGAAATGTCAGAGCGGTGTAACGGCTGCTTGCTCTATAAAATGGGAATGTGACTTGTACCAGTGCTCATACCAGGGTAGTATGGAGCCGTGCTATGACATTAAATTACCCGACTATTCCCTTAATCTCGGTGTTACGTGTTATCATTTGTATGGTTGCTATGTCAGAAGAGTAAGTGGGTGTTACATCAAAACATCCCTGCTATGTCCACATGGAATCCCTTTCCACCACAGGGAACGGGACTGTACATAAAACAAGCTGACATCTTTATACAGCTAGAATTATAAGCTTAAGCCATCCAGCTCCAAGTAGTATATAGCCAGCCTGTCCCTGTACTATAAAAAGCCAGTCTGCCACATATAGTATACAGCAGCCAGTCCCTGTAGTATACAGCAGGCCCATGTAGTATACAGCCAGCCAGCCCCAATAGTATACAGCAACCTTCCCCTGTAGTATACAGCCAGCCTGCCCCCTGTAGTATACAGCCAGCCCCCATGTAGTATACAGCCAGCCTGCCCCATATAGTATACCATATATATACTCACTCTCCGGTGGCCCCGATGCTCAGCGCAGCTGCCCGATGTCGGCACGGCTCCTTTTCTTTCTTTGTTTTTCTTTAAAAGTTGGCATAGATGCCCATATTATCTGCTGGCAGGCGCATACTATGATGCTGCCACAGCTCACGTCATAGTATGCGCCGGCCGGAAAATAACATGACCACGTCTATGCCGGTTGTTAAAGAAGAACGAAAAAAGAAGAGGAGCCGCAGGGAGACAGAAGAGGAGCCACCTCGACATTGGGGAGCCGCATGGAGCATCGGAGCCGCCGGAGGGTAAGTATATAAGTTTTTTTTAATTGACTTCTATATAAGCTGAGGTGAGGTTTTTCAGCACATTTTTTGTGCTGTAAAACTCGTCTTATTTTTCGAAGAAAAAAAGGGGGATGCATATGTACAAAGTTAAACAAAATAGGTTTTTATTATACAGCATATACAGAGACATACAATTTAAAAGCCATTAAAAGAGTCCTAATTCGGACATATATGGAAAAACAAGGTCAGACAAAGGTATGGGACTTGTGTATACGAATAAGTGTGGCAAGAGTGACAGAAATGTGCTTGAACTGTATATGATGTATGACCAGGACAGTATGTGTATAATAAATGACCGATCGGTATAACAAATGATACCTGTATAAGGTAGGTCTAAATTGCTGGTCTACAAAGGTCTACATGAAGTAATTAAGTCAAGCACAATATAGGTACATATCAAGTAGATAAAAGACAAGTTTTTTACGTCCCAACCTGTGTTTGAAGAGGGATGACCCGACGCGTGTCGCCTATCAAGTAGGCTTCATCAGGAGTCCTGATGAAGCCTACTTGATAGTCCCATACCTTTGTCTGACCTTGTTTTTCCATATATGTCCGAATTAGGACTCTTTTAATGGCTTTTAAATTGTATGTCTCTGTATATGCTGTATAATAAAAACCTATTTTGTTTAACTTTGTACATATGCATCCCCCTTTTTTTCTTCGAAAAATGTACATTTGCTTTTGGATGCAGATTGACATATCCTGGCCCTACCATGATATGACACACGTAAAACTCGTCTTACAAAGGAGTATATATACGGTACTTATAATGTGTCATCATTATAAAAAAAACTAACATCATTTAATCTTCCCATGAACTACGTATATAAAAGACTAGGGGAAATACATTGGAGATGAAGGAAATGTGTTTAGAAATCTGTATAAGAAAGGGTTCTTTACAGTTAGAGTAGTTAAAATATGTCTTTTAATGTAGAATTCTTAGTTGGTCTTGATGGACTTGTGTCTTTTTTCATAGTTTTCATAGTTTTCAAAAGTATTACCTATAAATTAAACTACCGTATATACTCAAATATAAGCCGACCCGAGTATAAGCCGAGACCCCTAATTTTACCACCAAAAACTGGGAAAACCTATTGACTCGAGTATAAGCCGAGGGTGGGAAATGCATTGGTCACAGACCCAGCCAAGTATATAGCCAGCCAGCCCCCTATAATATACAGCCTGCCCCCAGTAGTATACAGCCTGCCCCAGCCTGCCCCCAGTAGTATACAGCCAGCCCCCAGTAGTATACAGCCACCCCAGCCTGCCCCCAGTAGTATACAGCCACCCCAGCCTTTTTACGTCCCAACCTGTGTTTGAAGAGGGATGACCCGACGCGTGTCGCCTATCAAGTAGGCTTCATCAGGAGTGAATGGGTAATGGAGGAGGACTGCCCTATATACCCGTAACTGCTCAGCGTGCAGTTCCGGTTCAAATTGTAGCGCATGCGCAGTGCGTTGCTCATTAATCGGAAGTGCGTCATCACGAATAGGTTGCCTGCTACATGGAACGCAAGCTGCGTCTCACCAGACTGAGACGAAATCGGCGCATGCGTAATGTATTACACCCTGGTCGCTGCATGAAGCCTAGGTAATCAAGTAGATCAGGCGCAGTCTATATATCGGTAATACCATGTCGCAAAATCACAGAAACAGTAGCGCCGAGTATTGATAGCATAGGTAAGTATCCCATCATACCATTTTGCGTGAGAAGGCTATGAATTAATAACGGTGACATATCCACAGAAAGATGTATGATGGTGAATTACCACGGAGCGATTATTACAGAAAGACTGGTTGTTAAAGGTATTCTTTGGGCGATTTACATAGTTTGAGCATACCTAAGTTGTCATAAGGTGTATATTCTGAGTATAAAGTCAGAAATATATTAAACAAAAGACATATGGTGGTACAAAAATCATACATATTATACATAGCACAGCCCTAACTAGAATGTTCACAATAAAATGCCAGACATTACGTATCTAAAGTATGGTCTTATGCAATTCATCCATCAATACTGTCAAATTGTACGATCTAATGACTAAAAAGAGATCAAAGCTCCAAGCAAATATCGAGGAGTACTATTAATATCAAATAAATCGGGCGCAAGTCGTGTGTAACCAAGTTGGAAAAAAGTCAAGTAGTCAAGGTTATACCAGAAAGACGGTGCTACTGGTCATGATGTGAATAAGTATGCTATAAGTCACAACCCAGGTAAGTATCTCATAGTGCCAATTAGCGGTAAAGATCGATACTCCAAATAAAAGGGTATGTATATATGATGCCCACAACGGACGTGTGGTAAAGAATTAGATCGACGAATTCTTCTAGTACAATAAAGAATAAATAGCCAAAATAACTTGAAATGTACCAAAGACGATTTGCAGGGCTTGGCATGCGCAGCATATCATAAAAGTGAGCGATTTGCATGGCTTAACATGCCATAAGGTGTCAAAGGGATGGCAAAAGAAAGAATATAGATACCTCGTATGGACTATACGATACGTGCTACGTAAGAACATACATAAAGGTGCTAAAAGCCATACATATTGAGTATGGCGGAACATAGACTAAAGTGCTCATATAATAAAGTGATTTGTGCTGTACCTTAAGGTGCAGTGTGCACCCTATGGGTAATTCATTATAATTTGTGTAAAATACATCAATTCAACAATGTACCGCGGCCAACAATGTTGATAGTAACAAAGCCCAAAGCCGTACAGCTAGATACTACTAAAACGAGCAATCTGCGAAGTGGATATTCACAAGACATAAAGTGACTAGTGCTAAAGAAATAAGAGTGAGCACAATGGATTAGGGGTGGGATACCTAGAATCACGCTATCATCTGTTCTAGATAACGAGGACATATGGGCAACGCAGGGCGAGAAAAGGGCAGTCCTCCCCCTAGAAAGGATATTTTTTTTTTTTTTTTTTTAAAAGTTATTCCTCTTAGATTAATTAAGGTATAGCTGGTAAATATGATATGTTACATAAAAGAAACTAGGTAACTATACATATAGTGTTTCACCTGGTCATGATGGTAATAGTATGGTCATGGAGGCATTGTTTGGCATGGCATACAAGAAAAAAGAAGGAAGAAAGAAGAAGAAACCATGCTGGTTGGCAATATACATCGAGAAGAACAGGTGCTCTTTAGGTCCAGCTTGCAGAATCCAATTGGCCAAAAGGGAGAGGTGCTCTGTGTAGAAATAAATCGGTCATCGATGTACAACTCATCCTATGGATATGATGGTTAACGGGTGTGGGAAGTTGGATCATTACTGCGGAGTCCCGGAGGATCAAATTGTAGTATTAGAGGTCAGCCAATATACGGTTTATGAATGCTGTGACTTAAAAAGAACAAACAGAGAAAGAAAAGTGTTACCAATAAAATACAATGCAAAGGCGTATAAATATGTTATAAACCCTGGTGTGGACAGGCCTAGGTAAGAACCTTGTGAATCTGCTGATGTGTGAGGTGTGGAAACTGGAGATTAGAGAGTGAGGGTTAGGGGCGTGTAGTGATAATGGTGATGTAGGGGGTCCGAGACACACATGTAAGTATAATAGGGGGCCCGATTAAACAGAAAACCAAATAAGGGGTCCAGAACTATAATTACTATAAGGGGCCCACTGAGTGTACAAACAAAACAGTGAATGGAGGGAAGGTGAGGGGGAGTGGATAATGAATAGTGTGTTTGGAATTACTTTTTGTAAAAACCCGTAAAATTAAGTTCCTCGTTGAGTCCCTTAGGGGAAATGCAGTCCAGTGTATAGATCCAACGGGATTCTTTTTGTAGTAGTATGGAGGTAATGCTACCTCCTCTGATGTTTTGGGTGATTCTCTCTAAACCCACCACCCGCAAGTCACTTGGATTACCTCCATGTTGTTGTAAAAAGTGCGAAGCGACAGAGGAGAGCATCCTACCTTTCAGGAGATCTGATGTGGCATTGTTGATGTTCGATAGGTGTTGCTGAAATCGTCTTCTCAGTTCTTGAGAGGTTTGTCCTATATACACTTTTGGACAAGGGCATAGTAGGGCATAAATTACAGCTTTAGACTTACAGTTAATATATTGTTTGATTTTATACTTACCTTGGCCTACTGGGTCCTCGAAATGTTCTGTGTTGATGATTTTAGGACATACGGTGCAGGCTCCACATGGAAAGGATCCTTGTAAACGTGTCCCCCTTCCCAAAGGAGAAGTGGGGCGTTGGAAGTGGCTGTTGGTAAGTAGGTCCCTTAGGTTCCTGGCCCTTCTGGCCGTGAGTTGGGGTTTATTGTCCGTGTGAGGAAGAAGTCGTGCATCACTTCTCAATATGTCCCAATTGCGTTCCAGGATTTTTTGGATGTCTTGCCATTGGTTATTAAAGGTAGTTACAATTCTCGGTTTGTCTGATTGGGAACGCGTTTTGGGAGTCAGGAGATCTTTGCGTGGACTATCCCTTGCCCGTATATAGGCCCTGGAAATTGTGGGTAGCCCCGTTCTTTAGGCGGCACGTAAGATCCTTGGCATGAGTTTGAAATCTTTTTCGAGGAGCATTACGTCTATACGTAGGAATTGGCTCACTGGGATGCCACTTTTTTGGTGATGTGGATGAAAACTAGAAAAGTGTAACAAGTTATTTGTAGTGTTTTCTTACGAAAATAAAGTGGTGGAAGTCCAGTTCCCTCTTTACGAATTGAGATGTCCAAAAAATCCACGCAGGTCTCCGAAATATGTGAGGTAAGATGTATTCGCCAGGGGTTAGAATTCAGCGTCCCAATAAATTCTGTACATTCCTCAAGGGTACCTGTCCAAATAATCAATATATCATCTATGTAGCGGTACCAGCCCGCTACACAGTTTTTGAAATAATCTGAAACATACACCACCTGTTCCTCCCATCGTCCCAAAAACAGATTCGCGTAGGCGGGTGCACAGCGTGCCCCCATTGCCGTACCCGAGATCTGCTTAAAGAACGACCGGTCGAAAATAAAGTAATTTTGATATAGAATTATGTATAATAGATCCAGAACGAAGGAATCATGTCTGCGGTCATGGGACCATTGTTTATCCAAGAAATACATGGTGGCTTCCAACCCCACTTCATGTTTAATGATCGTGTAGAGGGCTTCTACATCCAACGTCACTAATAAACATGGTTCTGTAATATGTAGGGCTTGTATTTTCTGAATGAGGTGTGTGGTGTCCCTTGTGTATGAAGACAACTGTAACACTAAGGGCTGAAGATAGAAATCCACATAGTTGCATAATTTTTCATTTAGCCCCCCAATTCCGGAGACTATTGGACGTCCAGGCGGTTTTGAAACCGATTTGTGCACTTTGGGTAACATATAGAATGTAGGGATAGTGGGTTGATCCACTGTCAAAAATTTCTGTTCACTTTTGTTCACAATTCCTGCTTGGAAGGCCGCTTCCAAAAGCCGATCTATTTTCTTTTTAAATATTTGAGTCGGATCTGAGGGAAGAATGCAATAAAAATCTTTGTTGCTTAACTGTCGATGTGCCTCCTCCCTGTATAACTCTACTGGCCAGATAACAATATTCCCCCCCTTATCAGCCTCCTTTATAACAAAATCCTTATGTTTGGTAAGTTGGTTAAGGGTACGTTGTTCGTGGGGGGAAAGGTTTTGGCATCTATTGTTATCAGGGCTGAGTTGTTTGATCTCCCGTAGGGTACATTCGTAGAAAATATGTATGGCTGGGAACATGGTTAGGCTGGGTGTTTTCTGGGATGGTGTCCTGTAGGGGAATTTCCTCTTACCTGTGTACTCAAGATTTTCTTCCATTAGTTCCATAAGGTCTCTGAAGGTCTGTCTATCACCCTCCGGTAGAGTATCCACCAAGGAGGGTTCAGAGTACAGGATCTTAAAAGCTAATTGCCTGCAAAATAGGTAAAGGTCCTTTGTTAATTCGAACTTATCCAGTTTGTACATGGGCGAAAATGACAGGCCCTTTTTTAGTACTTCACATTCAGTTTCTGATAGTTTGTAAGATGACAAGTTAATAATTTGTAAGTTGTTAATGTTACCTGTATTGGTGTTTTGACGTCCACGATTCGGTTTGTCTCGTTTCTGGTATGGTGAGCGCTCTCGATGGCTCGGCCCTCTTTTTTTACTTGTTCGTGTATCCGAGGAGGAGTCTTCCTGTGAACTTTCCAGATCACTATATTCAGATGATTGTCAGTCTCGTGCTGATTGGGGATTGTATGAGGGGGTTGTTGTAGCTTGTGGTTTGAATCTTCTTCTGTTGCCCCTATGAGTCCATTTATAGGGTCTGCCTTTTTCGTAGTCCAATTTATCACGGTGAAATTTTTCTTGTTTGCCCTTAATAATCTCCTTTTCGTAAGTGTCTATAGTCTCTTTGAGCCTTTTCTTAAAGGGTTCAACCAGACTAGTTGCATCAAATGCCCCCAGTGAGGTTTCCAAATTCTTTATCAGTTCACGTTGTTGTACCAATAAACCTCTATCATGATCCAGTAACATATTCGTAAGAATAAAGGAGCATTGGGCTAAGCCCTTCTCCCAGGTCTCTTTTTCTTTGGAGTCAACTTCCCATGAAGGGAAGATTTGTACTCTAAGTCCTCGTGGAAAAATTTTTTGTTTCAAGTATTCATCAAGACTCCTAATGTTCCACCAAGTTCTAGTCAAGGACTTGTGTGAGTTGATAATTTCATTAGATAGCTTATTGAATTCAGAGTTTGGGTTTATGGCGTTCTCACCCTTGAAGATCTCAGCAGTTTTGTTGTTCCAGGAGGCTTCTCTTGACTGTAGGTCCATGTCTCCAAAACTACCTCCAACCCAGAAGGTCTATACAAGGAAAAGGTGTAAAAAGGTATAGAAGTACAAGTTCAGTAAGTCAGTATAGGTTTAATGAAAAACATATAAGGTTATTGTCACTAGTTATGTAAATATACCAAAAAAAGATGCTAATAATGGTAATTTTTTACATATCAAGAAGACCAGGATAAGGTAAAAAGTAAGGCCCAAGAAGGACAGGGTAAGGGAGCCCTGTCTGAGGTAACTATTGTGTCATATCATGGTAGGGCCAGGATATGTCAATCTGCATCCAAAAGCAAATGTACATTTTTCGAAGAAAAAAGGGGGATGCATATGTACAAAGTTAAACAAAATAGATTTTTATTATACAGCATATACAGAGACATACAGTTTAAAAACCATTAAAAGAGTCCTAATTCGGACATATATGGAAAAACAAGGTCAAACAAAGGTGTGGGACTTGTGTGTACGAATAAGTGTGGCAAGAGTGACAGAAATGTGCTTGAACTGTATATGATGTATGACCAGGGCAGTATGTGTATAATAAATAACCGATCGGTATAACAAATGATACCTGTATAAGGTAGGTCTAAATTGCTGGTCTACATAGGTCTACATGAAGTAATTAAGTCAAGCACAATATAGGCACATATCAAGCAGATAAAAGACAAGTTTTTTACGTCCCAACCTGTGTTTGAAGAGGGATGACCCGACGCGTGTCGCCTATCAAGTAGGCTTCATCAGGAGTGAATGGGTAATGGAGGAGGACTGCCCTATATACCCGTAGCTGCTCAGCGTGTAGTTCCGGTTCAGATTGTAGCGCATGCGCAGTGCGTTGCTCATTGATCGGAAGTGCGTCATCAAGAATAGGTTGCCTGCTACATGGAACGCAAGCTGCGTCTCACCAGACTGAGACGAAATCGGCGCATGCGTAATGTATTACACCCTGGTCGCTGCGTAAAGCCTAGGTAATCAAGTAGATCAGGCGCAGTCTATATATCGGTAATACCATGTCGCAAAATCACAGAAACAGTAGCGCCGAGTGTTGATAGCATAGGTAAGTATCCCATCATGCCAATTTGCGTGAAGAGGCTATAAATTAACAACGGTGACATATCCACAGAAAGATGTATGATGGTGAAATACCACGGAGCGATTATTATAGAAAGGCTGGTTGTTAAAGGTATTCTTTGGGCGATTTGCATAGTTTAAGCATACCTAAGTTGTCATAAGGTGTATATTCTGAGTATAAAGTCAGAAGTATGTTAAACAAAAGACATATGGTGGTAAAAAATCATACATATTATATATAGCACAGCCCTAACTAGAATGTTCACAATAAATTGCCAGACATTACGTCTCTAAAGTACAGTGTAGTCCGATGCAATTCATCCATCAATACAGTCAAATTGTGCGATCTATTGGCTGAAAAGAGATCAAAACTCCAGGCAAATATCGGGGAGTACTATTAATATCAAGTAAATCGGGCGCAAGCCGTGTATCACCAAGTTGGAAAAAAGTCAAATAGTCAAGGTTATACCAGAAAGAAGGTGCTACTGGTCATGATGTGAATAAGTATGCTATAAGTCACAACCCAGGTAAGTATCTCGTAGAGCCAATTAGCGGTAAAGATCGATACTACAAATAAAGGGATATGTATATATGATGCCCACAAAGGACGTGTGGTAAAGAATTAGATCCTGGCGCTGCGTAAAGCTAGGTAATCAAGTAGATCAGGCGCAGAGTCTATATATCGGTAATACCATGTCGCAAAATCACAGAAAACAGTAGCGCCGAGTGTGTGATAGACATAGGTAAGTATCCTCATGCCAATTTGCGTGAAGAGCTATAAATTAACAACGGTGACATATCCACAGAAAGATGTATGATGGTGAAATACCACGGAGCGATTATTATAGAAAGGCTGGTTGTTAAGGTATTCTTGGGCGATTTGCATAGTTTAAGCAATACCTAAGTTGTCATAAGGGTGTTATTCTGAGTATAAAGTCAGAAGTATGTTAAACAAAAAGACATATGGTGGTAAAAAATCATAATCATTATATATAGCACAGCCCTAAACTAGAATGTTCAACAATAAATTGCCAGACATTACGTCTCTAAAGTACAGTGTAGTCCGATGCAATTCATCCATCAATACAGTCAAATTGTGCGATCTATTGGCTGAAAAGAGATCAAAACTCCAGGCAAAATCGGGGGAGTACTATTAATATCAAGTAAATCGGGCGCAAGCCGTGTATCACCAAGTTGGAAAAAAAGTCAAATAGTCAAGGTTATACCAGAAAGAAGGTGCTACTGGTCATGATGTGAATAAGTATGCTATAAGTCACAACCCAGGTAAGTATCGGTAGAGCCAATAGCGGTAAAGATCGATACTACAAATAAAGGGATGTTTGACGTCCACGATTCGGCTGTCTCGTTTCTGGTATGGTGAGCGCTCTCGATGCTCGGCCCTCTTTTTTACTTGTTCGTGTATCCGAGGAGGAGTCTTCCTGTGAACTTTCCAGATCACATATCAGATGATTGTCAAGTCTCGGTGATTGGGGATGTATGAGGGGGTTGTTGTAGCTTGTGGTTTGAATCTCTTCTGTTGCCCCTATGAGTCCATTATAGGGTCTGCCCTTTTCGTATTTAGTCCAATTTACACGGTGAAATTTTTCTTGTTGCCCTTAATAATCTCCTTTTCGTAAGTGTCTATAGTCTTTGAGCCTTTCTTAAGGCGTTTCAACCAGACTAGTTGCACAAAATGCCCCCAGTGAGGGTTCCAAATTCTTTATCAGTTCACGTTGTTTACCAATAAAACCTCTATCATGACCAGTAACATATTCGTAAGAATAAAGGAGCATTGGGCTAAAGCCCTTCTCCAGGTCTCTTTTTCTTGGAGTCAACTCCCATGAAGGAAAGATTTGTACTCTAAGTCCTCGTGGAAAAAATTTTTTGTTTCAAGTATTCATCAAGACTCCTAATGTTCCACAAGTTCTAGTCAAGGATTGTGTGAGTGATAATTTCATTATAGCTGTATTGAATTCAGAGTTTGGGTTTATGGCGTTCTCACCCTGAGACTCAGCAGTTTTGTTGTCCAGGAGGCTCTCTTGACTGTAGGTCCATGTCTCCAAAAATACCTCCAACCCAGAAGGTCTATACAAGGAAAAGGTGTGTTGTAAAAAAGGTATAGAAGTACAGTTCAGTAAGTCAGTATAGGTTAATGAAAAACAATAGGTTATTGTTCACTATATGTAAATTATACAAAAAAGATGCTAATAATGGTAATTTTTTACTATCAAGAAAGACCAGGTAAGTAAAAAGTAAGGCCCAGAAGGACAGGTTAAGGGAGCCTGTCTGGGTAACTATTGTGTCATATCATGTAGGGCCAGGATATGTCAATCGCATCCAAAGCAAAGTACAGTTTTTCGAAGAGAAAAAGGGGGATGCATATGTACAAAGTTTAAACAAAATAGATTTTATTATACAGCATATACAGAGACATTCAGTTTAAAACCATAAAAGAGTCTAATTCGGGACATATATGGAAAAACAAGGTCAGGCAAAGGTGGGGGACTGGTGTGTACGAATAAGTGTGGCAAGAGTGACAGAAATGTGCTTGAACTGTATATGATGTTATGACCAGGGCAGTATGTGTATAATAAATAACACGATCGGTATAACAAATGATACCTGTATAAGTAGGTCTAAATTGTGGTCTACATAGGCTCACATGAAGTAATTAAGTCAAGCACACATATAGGCACATATTCAAGCAGATAAAAGACAAGTTTTTACGTCCCAACACTGTGTTTGAAGAGGGATGACCCGACGCGTGTGTCGCCTATAAGTAGGCTTCATCAGGAGTGGATGGTAATGGAGGAGGACTGCCCTATATACCGTAGCTGCTCAGCGTGTAGTTCGGTTCAGATTGTAGCGCATAGCGCAGTGCGGTGGCTCATTGATCGGAATGTGCGTCATCAAGAATAGGTTGCCTGCTACATGGAACGCAAGCTGCGTCTCACCAGACTGAGACGAATAGGCGCATGCGTATGTATTACACCTGGTCGCTGCGTAAAGCCTAGGTAATCAAGTAGATCAGGCGCAGTCTATATCGGTAATACCTGTCGCAAAATCACAGAAAACAGTAGCGCCGAGTGTTGATAGCATAGGTAAGTATCCATCATGCCAATTTGCGTGAAGAGGCTATAAATTAACAACGGTGACATATCCACAGAAAGATGTATGATGGTGAAATCCACGGAGCGATTATTATAGAAAGGCTGGTTGTTAAGGTATTCTTTGGGCGATTTGCATAGTTTAAGCATACCTAAGTTGTCATAAGGTGTTATCTGAGTGATAAAGTCAGAAGTATGTTAACAAAAAGACATATGTGTAAAAAACATACATCATATTATAGATAGCACAGCCTAACTAGAATGTTCACAATAAATTGCCAGACATACGTCTCTAAAGTACAGTGTAGTCCGATGCAATTCATCCATCAATACAGTCAAATTGTGCGATCTATTGGCTGAAAAAAGAGATCAAAACTCAGGCAAATATCGGGGAGTACTTTAATATCAAGTAAATCGGGCGCAAGCCGTGTATCACAAGTTGGAAAAAACAGTCAAATAGTCACGGTTATACCAGAAAGAAGGTGCTACTGGTCATGATGTGAATAAGTATGCTATAAGTCACAACCCAGGTAAGTATCTGTAGAGCCAATAGCGGTAAAGATCGATACTACAATAAAGGGAATGTATATATGATGCCCAAAAGGAAGTGTGGTAAAGAATTAGATCTGTGTGGAATAAGTCGGTCACGATGTACAACTCATCCTATGGATATGATGGTAACGGGTGTGGGGAAGTTGGATCATTACTCGGAGTCCCGGGGTGGATCAAATTGTGTGTTAGAGGTCAGCCAATATACGGTTTGTGAATACTGTGACTTTCAGGATATCTGATGAGATCATAGGATGAGTTGTACATCGATGACCGACTTATTCCTACAAGAGCACCTCTCCCTTTGGCCAATTGGATTCGCAAGCTGGACCTAAGAGCACCTGTTTTCTCGATGTATATGCCAACCAGCATGGTTTTCTTCTTCTCTTACTTTTCTTGTATGCCATGCCAAATAATGCCTCCATGACCATATTATTACCATCAGACCAGGTAAAAACACTATATGTAGTTACCTAGTTTCTTTATGTAACATATCATATTACTAGCTATACCTTAATTAACCTAAGAGGAATAACATATAAAAAATATTATATCTTTTTAGGGGGAGGAACTGCCCTTTTCTCGCCTGCGTTGCCATATGCCCTCGTTATCTAGAACAGATGATAGCGTGATTCTAGGTATCCCCCCCTAATCCATTGTGCTCACTCATATCTTATTAGCACTAGTCACTTATGTCTTATGAATATCCACATCGCAGATCGCTCGTTTTAGTGTATTTAGCTGTACGGCTTTGGGCTTTGTTACTATCAATATTGTTGGCCGCATAACATTGTTGAATTGATGTATTTTACACAAATTATAATGAAATTACCATAGGGTGCACACTGCACCTTAGGTACAGCACAAATCACTTATTATATGAGCACTTTAGTCTATGTTCGCCATACCTAATATGTATGGCTTTTAGCTCCTTATGTATGTTCGTACGCAGCACGAATCGTATAGTCCATACGAGATATCTATATCTTTTCTTGCCATCCCTTTGGACCCTTATGGTATGTTAAGCAATGCAAACGCTCACTTTTATGATATGTGCGCATGCCAAGCCCTGTAAATCGTCTTGGTACATTTCAAGTTATATTGGCTATTATTCTTTATGTACTAGAAGAATTCGTTGATCTATTCTTTACCACACGTCCTTTGTGGCAATTATATACATATCCCTTTATTTGTAGTATCGATCGTACCGCTAATTGGCTCTACGAGATTACTTCTGGGTTGTGACTTATAGCATACTTATTCACATCATGACCAGTAGCACCTTCTTTCTGTATAACCTTGACTATTTGACTTTTTTCCAACTTGGTGATACACGGCTTGCGCCGATTTACTTGATATTAATAGTACTCCCGTATTGCCTGGAGTTTTGATCTCTTTTCAGCCAATAGACGCACAATTTGACTGTATGATGATGATTGCATCGGACTACACTGTACTTTAGAGACGTAATGTCTGGCAATTATTGTGAACATTCTAGTTGGCTGTGCTATGTATATATGTATGATTTTTTTCCACCATATGTCTTTTGTTAAAATACTTCTGACTTTATACTCAGAATATACACCTATGAACAACTAGGTTATGCTTAAACTATGCAAATCGCCCAAAGAATACTTTAACAACCAGCCTTTCTATAATAATCCGCTCGTGGTATTTCACATCATACATCTTTCTGTGGGATATGTCACCGTTGTTAATTATAGCCCTTCACGCAAATTGGATGAGGGATACTTACCTATGACTATCAACATCGGCGGCGCTACTGTTTCTGTGATTTGCGACATGGTATTACCGATATATAGACTGCCGCTGATTCCTTGAGAACTAGGCTTTACGCAGCGACCGGGTGTAATACATTACGCACTGCGCCGATTTCGTCTCAGTTTGGTGAGACGCAGCTTGCGTTCCATGTAGCAGGCAACCTATTCTTGATGACGCACTTCCGATCAATGAGCAACGCACTGCGCATGCGCTACAATCTGAACCGGAACTACAAGCTGAGCAGCTAACGGGTATATAGGGCAGTCCTCCTCCATTACCCATCACTCCTGATGAAGCCTACTTGCATAGACGACACGCGTCGGGTCATCCCTCTTCAAACAGGTTGGGAGAGTAAAAAACTTGTCTTTATCTGCTTGATATGTGCCTATATTGTGCTTGACTTAATTACTTCATGTGAGACCTATGTAGACCAGCATTTAGAACCTACCTTATACAGGTATATTTGTTTATAACGATCGGTTATTTATTATACATACTGCCCTGGTCATACATATATACAGTTCAAGCACATTTCTGTCACTCTGCCACACTCTTATTCGTACACACAAGTCCCACACCTTTGTCTGACCTTGTTTTTCCATATATGTCCGAATTAGGACTCTTTTATGGTTTTAAAATGTATGTCAACTTATATGACAATTTATCACCAAATCACATACAAGATGGCTGTAAGGGTCCAGTCGCTGGGGGTATCTAGGGGACATTGGCGGTGTGCCAGCTTCCATTGGGCATTCCATGGGGCACATTTACTTACCTGGTCCCAGCACGGTCCCCGATTAGACTGTACGAAGAGATGAACTCGCGTGATTCATGAAAATCGTGCACCCGTATCCATAATGTGTCGCTTCCCTGATCAGGTCCGCCGGAGTTCACCATTTCTCCCGGTGCATTGAAGTGCTTGGGCTGCGAACACAATTTAAATGTGAACCGCGTGTAGTCCAATCGTCAGATTGTCCGAGTTCAGCACCCGGTTTTGTGTCGAGTGAAAGCGGACGATTGTGACACAATAGGATCGCGTGTGACACAATCCCGGTTCGATCCCCGAAAAGTCAGGAAACCAATGAAAATGGGTTACTTTCGTTTTGTCTCTGCATATGTAAAAACCCTGAAGGTTTAACATTGCTTTGGAAACATCACACTTGGTTTCTCAGCCTCCTCAGGAAAAAAAAAACCTTTCATCCGTTTTTTTTGCACCCTCATAGACTTCTATGGGCTTTGGTGCTTCGCATCCGTGAAAAAATTAGGACAGGTTTCATAATTTTTTCCACCAATAACAGATCAGTTGTTGCTGTATTATAAACAGCCCTGTTTTTATAATGCATATGTCATATCCTACCACTACCAACAGGGTCGGACTGGGGAGCCTGGGGCCCACCAGAGAAATTGATTCTGGGGGCCCACCATACCGCTTGCTAGAATATTGTATTAACAGGACGTTCACAAGTGGCTGCATTGCTTAGCACTTAAGCTACCAATAAGAATAACTTAACTAGTAACCTTCGACTTCATATGTTCTCGTGAACCACAGAAAAAATAGTCAGTAATTACAGTTACAGAATCAGAAAGGGGATCAGTACCTCACATGTCACACGTCTTCTCTTGGGTACTGAATTGCGGACGACTTTCCCTTTTATTTTTCTTTCATGTGGAATTTTCCACCAGATAGTTTTAATATGGGTGGCATATCTCAACTGTGGAACTAAAATAACGTCACTAACAGCACAATTTGTCACTGGATAACAATGTACCCCTCTGTGCTACTAATAATATTTACCACTACAAACAAACTCCACACTGTGCCTCCATAAACAAAGCCACACTGGGCCTCTGTTATAAATCAAATATTACATGCGGCATCTCAGTACAGTACTGTATATTAATGCGCACCCTGAGTAAATAATATGAACACCTAATAAATAAATTGGACTTCATTCCCTTCATAATATATCATTTCCGAGTTAAATTTTCATTTATCAGTTTACAGGCTCCTACTTATTAATTATATTTTATTAATTATTATTCTTATATGTTAGTGCCCCTCTTATCCAACTATTTAATAAAAGTCCTAATAAATATCATTCACATATATTGGACACATACACTACTCATATGTGATATATTGGTTACAGACACGCGTATTACTCTATCTATCTGAATATAGTGGCACAGCACCGCTACTATACTATCCGAATATATGGGCACAGCCCGTTAATATACTCTATCCTGAATATATGGGCCACACAGTACAGTACTACCTACTCCTATCATGTAATATAGGGTACAGTACTACTACTCCTATCCTGTATATATGGGCACAGCACAGTACTACACTGCTACTTATATATGGGTTCACCGTACTATTACTTATCCTGTATATTGGTACGCCCTATCTGATATTGATGCAGGACTGTACTATACTCCATCCTGATAATGGCACAGCACCTACTTACTACTCTATCTGTAATATGGGCACAGCACCGACTATCGCTACATGGCAACTCGTCACTACTATACCTGATTATGGGCACAGCACCAGTACTACTATCTACTACGTGTATATATTGGTACAAGACGTAATACTACTCCTATCCGATATATATAGGGCACAGCACAGTACGACTCTCTCGATCTCTGTATATAGGACACAGCCACAGTACTACCTATCCTATCGTATATATGGACACAGCACAACCTACTCACCATGATAATGAGCACAATCACGTACTATATCCTATCCTGTGTTATATGGCGCAGTTAACATCCTATGTAATTGATGGGACGACTACTACTAATCTGTATTTTATATATGCAAGCAAGATAACATGTATTTACAATACTACTCCTATCATTATGTATGGGACACAGCACAAGTTACTACTACTCTCTCCTTGTATATAGGGCCCACCAGACCGAGCTCGGTACTACTCATACCTGTATGTATCTGGACCACCAGCACAGCTACACTACCTATCCTGTATACTATGGGCACATCATGAGTATCTATTACTCACTATCCTGTATATATATGGGCCACAAATGACAGCACTATGCTTTCCTTATCCTGTATATATGGGCAAGCCCAGCACAGTGTAACTATCTCCTATCCTGTAGTAATGAGTCAGCACAGTACTAATACTCCTATCCTTCATATATGGGCCACAGCACAGTTACGACTACTCCTATCGCTGTAGTACTGAGTCAGAACAGTACTACTATTCCTATCACTGTAGTTAGGACACATGCACAGTACTGTATACTGCCTATCTCGTATATAGGGCACAAGCAGTACTATACATCTATCCTGTTATGTATGTGACCACAGCACGTCACTACTACTCATCCTGTATATATGGGCACCTACACAGTACTACTACTCTATCCTGTATATATGGGCACAATCACAGTATACTTATCCTATCATGTATATATATGGGGCCAAAGACAGAAATACTAGCTCCTACCTGTGATACTTGCGCACAGCATCTAGTACTACTACTCCTATCTTATGTATGGGCACAGCACAGTTCTACTACGTCAATCCTGTATATATGGGTAAACGAGTACATACTCCTATCATGTATTATGGGCCACAGCACTACAGTACTACCTCTGCTAGTCTAGTACTGATATGGGACACCAGCACATTGCTACATACTTATCAGTATAAGATGGCAAAGCACAGAACATACTGCCCTCCTACATGTTATATAGGGCAAAGCACAGAAATGACTTTCTATCTGTTCTATATCTGGAGCACAGCACAGTTACTACTCTCTATCCTGAGTATGATGGGCCACCCAGTACTACTGCTCCTATCCTGTATATAGAGACAGCACAGTACTACTACTTTCCTATCCGTATATGTGGGCCCACAGCACGTACTTACTATCTATCTGTATATATGGGACCGCACAGTATACTAACTCCTTCCTGTATATATGGGCACAGCACAGTACTTACCCTAGCCTGGTTATATGGGACAGCCAGTAACTTATCCTCCTATCCTGTATATATGGGACACAGCACAGTATACTACTCTATCTGTCTATATGGGACAGTTATACTGCTCCTATCCTGTATAATAGAGCAACCACATCATACTCCTCCATATCCCTGTTATAGTGGGGAACAGCCACAGTACTACTACTCCTATCCTGTATAATGGGCACCAGCACAGTACTACTACTTCTATTCCTGTATATATGGAACACAGCACAGTACTACTACTCCTATCCTTATATAGGGGCACCAGCACAGTATCTACCTATCCTGTGATATATGGACACCAGCACAGGACTCCTACTCCATCTTATATATGAGCCACAGCACAGTACTATACGTCCTATTCTGTATGTATGGACACGCACAGTGAATACACTCCTATCCTGTATATATGAGAGCACAGCACAGAAGTACTACTCCTATTCCTATATATATGGGCACCAGCACAGTACTCACTACTCCATCCTGTATTATGTAAAATGAACCCCGCCCCCCTTACTACATCTTGTGCCCCCATACTATATTATATTGTCTCTAGTGGCATCTATTATATTGAACCAGTTCCCAGTAAGTATTTAGTTTCTAGTGGCCCCTTGGAGTCCGTCTATTATACGTTTCGCTAACTATTGTGGCCCCTATAATATATAGTTTAGTAGATGAAATAGGTAATTTATAATCACTTACCTGGCCGCAGCGCTCCCGCGTCTCCGACGAATCTTGTCCCTGCCGGCCAGAGGAACTGTCAGAACAAGGGCGCGCGGCAGCGGATTGCATCACACGCTGCGCGCATCGGAGGTTCATAGTAGGCGAAGAGGCGCGGTTAAGAAAGAAAGGTCCGTGCCGCGGAGCACAGCAATGGCCGCCCGCATTACACAAAGGTGGGATACTCGAGTGGCCAGCATCGAGTACCACTGCTGTTACTCCCTGAGGGGCCTCAAAGAAGGGATGGAGGCCCTGCCGCAGCGGAGAATCGGGCCCATTGTGGGCCAGCGGACCTTGCTGGCTGCGGCCTCCCACGATGGGATGCGGCCCCTGCCCCGGCAGAGGTATAAAGGGCCACCGGAGGATCCACGCGTCATCGGTGGGCCGTCCGACCACTGACTACCAATGACCTTGTCCCACTATATTTACTTGGAAAGTCAGAGCGGTCTTTGTTTGTAACGGCTGCTTACATCTATAAAAGGGAATGTAACTTGTACCATGCTCATACAGGGTAGTATGGAGCGTGCATAGGACAGTCAAATTAACCCGACTATTCCTTTAATCTCGGGTGTTAGCGTGTATACATTTGTGATGGGCGCTATGTATGAAGAGAAGTGGTGTACATTCAAAACAAAAAAATGTTTCCACCTGCTTGTCCACATGGAATCCCTTTACCACACGGGAACGGGAGTTAAACAAACACAAGTACAATCTTTCATACAGCTAGGAATTATAAGTTATTAAAATAAAGCGACGTACGCTACATATGGCTTGTGTAGCTTGTGCTTCGTTGAATTGGATGTAAGTCGGAACAGGTAAATTTGCGTATCAAGGTAACTCCGACAAAGTATTTTTTAATCACTTGTGACATAGAAGTTTCAAATATTGGAACAAAGATTAACAAAAATTTATCCCAGGGACACCTTTTTTTTATTTTTTTTTTAGACAAAATGTTAGATCATAACCCATTTAACAACAGGACCATTGAAGGGGTTGCAGAAGTAAAAATACAAAAATTACAAAAGTTACCTTTAACAGTACAGTAAAGGAAGTCAATACAAAATGCAACAAATACAAGAGTACCTCCTTATTCATTTAATATGCTTGATCTAGGACTTACTCCTCTATTTTTCATTTTACTCTTTCTTCCTTTTTTGGTTTCTCGTTTTTTTTACCCGTTTTTCCCTCTTCCCTTATTCTTTTTTTATCATTGTCTTCCCCTTCTGCCCTGCTTGCTCCATTCCCATTGTCTCTTTTTCTTTTTTTTTTTTTCCCCATTTCATTCCCTCTTTTTTCCTTCCTTCCCCGAACCCTTGTTTACCCCCTATGATATCCAGATAAGTTTTTGTTCGCATAATTATAGCGTATAATTTGGAGGACTTTGGGATGTGTGTGTGATCGTGAATAAATTTTTATTACTTTCTGATCATTGATGTGCAAGTGTTTTATATTGTAATTACCTAAAAGGTTCTTGCTAACATCAGTGAGAAAAAATGTGTGTTTCAGTTCACAAACTCTTTATGTGCCTCCCGGAATAAACTGTGCAAATACCTAAGCCCTTTTTCTGCCAAAAATCGCCCCTTCAAATTTAAAGAATCTCCCAAATGCGATTCCCATACGGTGTCCATTCTATTGCTCCCTTACGCCTAGTAACACTTATATTCTGCACACCGGTGCAGCTCTACTTTCTATGGGCTAAGCGTGTGATGATTTTTTCCATTTATATTCAGTGCGCCGAATCCGAGCAGAAGTAAAAAGATATTTCAGTACTCCCCCAATTGATCTAATTTCTGTTCAAAAAAATATCGAGTTCCTATTTCCCCAATATAAAACGGATTTGCCGGGGAGGCAATTAATAGTGAAAAAAGGATGGAGAGAGATCGCGAACCCACGCGTAACTTTCATACTTTTCCATCAGAATCTTGCTTAATGCGCACTCTTGACTCCCCCTAAGGTTGTATTCAGGGATTAGCTCTCAATGCTCTAACCATCTGTCCTCAATCCAGCAGGGGCAATTCGTAATCAACGTACAGGGGACTTGTGGGCGGAAACCTTTTAGCAGTCCAATCCTATATCCTTTGCCTCAGAGGGTAGTTTACTCCATATACCGCTCTCTATCTCTATCTCGTTGACCAGGGGGCTATGTTCAACGGGGGAAATCCGGGACCTTAGTGTTGATTTTAAATGCCCAGGTATTCGAAGGTACACTATGTCTTAGGGCAAGTTTTCAGCAATCGCCCCTGGAGTCGTCAATTTACATTACTGTAGTTTCTTCAAGTTATTGTAACCCCGAAACTTTCGAAAACGGTGTTCTATTGAATCTACTGCTTTTGGCCACCGACTCCAAGGACGTCCCCCAGGACCAGCAGAATGTCGTTGCATAAAGCGGACGGATTTTATCGCCAGGGCCCCGGAATTCCACACCCCTATACCCTCATCCATCCTAATGGCAACCGCTAGAGGCGGCAAATGAACAAGGCATATAGAGGGGGGGTGAAAGCGCGGGCAACCCTGACGAGTGGCCCCTGCGTCAAGGTAAATTCCCGGGAAAGCCCCCATTGACCTACGTTTTAGCCCTGGGTTTGCAATTTACAATTAGTTTACACACTTCAATGATTTCCTTCCCAGGTTGATCTTTCTGTCTTTGCTGATCCGCACATAATCCCAGAGGCCCATCACCCTGTCAAACGCCTTTTGCAGATCCAGGGACAGGAGGCTGAGGGGACCCCCCCTGCCCAGTTGGATGGCACCGAACAATCTGTGTAAGTTGTTGGATACAGCGCACCCCGGGATATAAAACCCTTTGATTCGGTTTTTAATCTCTAAAACTTTTTCAGCGGTTCGCAAGCGGAATTTGGCGAACATTTCACATCTGTATTCAGAAGTGAAATTGGACGCATACGGGACTATTACCGTGGGTCCTTATTCTTTTTGCAAATCAGGGTGATACACGCCTCGTACATTGACATGGGAGATTACCTCCCTTGGCTTGCCTCCCATATGGACTAAAGGGGAAACAGAATATCGCCAAACTTGATAGATCTCATTGGAAAAACCAGCGAGGCCCGGCGATGAGTTACAGTAAAGTGAACGAGCGTCTCTCCAATTCCTGAACTGACTACAGGGGATCCATCATGTTCTTTGATGTTCGAACTTGGGGGTTATGGTAAGGGAATGTTGTCAATATCGTGGATTTGGTTTATGTGCTATGTTGTAGTCTGAGGAGTATAGCTCCGGAGAGAGCTCAAATTCTCTCAAATTTCGCCTAACGTTAGTCACCTTCCCAGATGTTTTTTGTGATGGCATTTGATAATGTGTGTTAGCATTACACTAATTCTCTAGGCAATCATTTCCCAGGTTTGTGTCCCTCGCAAAAATCTTTTTGGTCCTGAAAGAGATTTCGCTGTGTGCTGTTATCCGAGATATGTATTGTCTTCCTGCTGGGCTTAACCCAAATCCCCCGAGTCGTGCTCCGACTATCTAAATGCTTTTCTCTCCAACTCCACTACCTGTTTTCTAGTTCTTGCCCATTTATATAGGAATTGACCATCGTGTTTTTTTACTCCCTGAAAGGTAGTATCCTAAGGAACATTGTGATGGTATCCCAGACAACCAGGTCAGGGGGCAGTTGCACCAGTAGCTGAATAAAGCGTCAGGTTTTTCTAATATGTTCTAGCTCCCTATAAGTTGAACCAGTGGGGGTTGAACTCCACTGGGTCGGTCTCTTTCCACTGTTCTAACAAGAGCTCTAGGAAGGAAATCGGGGAATGGTTGAGATGGTTCTAGTGCGTACTTCAGATTTTTAATTACTGAAACATCCTGATCATTTTGTTAAAGCTAGTCAATGCGTGATCTAGTTTATAGGTCTGACTATAGCAAGAAAGAAAACACTTATTTTATTTACCGTATAGGGACCTCAGACGTCTTTTAAACCTATCTCCTCGCAAAAACTGCCAGCTGTGTATACTGAGCCCTATTTCAATTCTGGTGGAGAACTGAATCTTATCAAACTTCATTGGACACACGTATTAAAATCCCCCACCAGGAACACGGGTTGCTCCATTCCGTCGCCCACACTCCACAAACTTATCAAGACCTGAAAGTTTAAAGGGGGGTGGAATGTACACAAAACCCAAAATACCTCAGGACGCCGAAAAGGAGCCCTTTGAGAATATAAAATCTCCGTCGTGTACATAGTAGCGTTCGATTTGAAAAGTACCGACCTGAGGACGAGGACTGAGACACCCCGGAATGCAAACTGTGAAAAAATGAGTGAATTCCTCTGAGCTCCAACCTTTCCTAATAAGTACGATTGTCATACGTCAGAGGGTCTCCGGAAGGACACAATGCCGGTAGGTTTAGAGGCCATTATTATGCCGGTGAGAATGCATCTCTTTTTTTTTTTCGTTAAGGCCCCTTACATTCCAGCAAACAATCTAACCGACAGGGATATTAGGGGAGACACACGGAAAAAAAAAAGAAGAAAAGAAAAAAAAAAACAAAAAAAAAAAAAAAACAAACACACCCATGCAGCATCCCCTGCACCCTCCCCCCCCCAACTGTTCCAGTAGCAACCGGAATCTCAACCTATGGCGCAGCCTCTGTGCCTCCCTATCCACCAGCCACAGTACATAAAACTTAAACTAAGCCTTATTAAGAGAGAAAAGTTGTTTGGTTGACTGTGACCACCGGGGAATGTAAGGCCTTTGCGTCCAACCATTCATGTTTACTGTGTCAGGTTTCCGGAACAAAAATGCGTGTGATCTTGATGTACAATTCTGGACGGGCCGGAAGGAAAAGTAAAGAGTACTCCAACCCTGCCAGTCTCAGCCTTTTCTGATTCAACAAAACTCATTCTTTTTTTTAACGTTTGAGCCTGAATAGTCTGGTAAATAAATACCCTTGACCAGTGATGCAGGCTTCTGAACTGCAACGGTCAATCTTAAAATGCGTCTCTGTCAATGGACCCAGCAATTTACAAGGATTGGACGTGGGTGGCGGCCCCTGGGGGTGATTCCTTTCCTAGGATCCAGCCAACTTTGCTAAACACAGTTGTCAGTATAGTCTGGGATTAAGGTCAGTAAATTACCAGGGTCCAGAGAACTTCACATGAGATACACAGTGGGCAGAGAGATCGAAGGGGATGATGGTCGTCTGTAAGTCAGGTTTTGAAGGGAAATTGTGCACCCTTTTAAAGCTCCTCCTGTCCCAGCAGATAATAAATAGCATATTCCCAAATTTTTAGAAAAAAAACTTCTGAATTAGTGGTTAAAACAATACTTAAATTAAAGTTTACCTGGATCCCTGCCAGTTTGTGTCCTGGGTCACCTATGGACATGTCAGTTTGGCAGCAGAGACCTCTACATCACTCATTTGCAAAAATACTTATTGGGCAAGGCTGAAAAAAATCCCAATACAGATGAAGCATTGACCTTCCAAATGAGGAGTGCAAACACTTCCATAGGGACAAAAGGACACAGGCTGGAGGGAGCAGGTAAACTTTAATATAAGTTATTATTTTAACACTAGCTTTAACCAAGTCGTTTTATAAAAACAGTGTGGGATAGCTATAGGGGAGCTATTATTGTGGGGCTATGGAGGAGGCTACAAAAAGGTTAGTGGTGACAGATTCCCTTAAGGCCGGAAATTAGAAATCCTTATCTTACAAGAAAAAAGCAACAATTCTCTTATAAAATAATCCAAACAGTACTTAAAAATCACTATGACATGTTAAACAACTTGTGCCAAATCTGATTCTAACGCCACCTATTCGGCAGCTCTTTTCACAGATCATTGCGAGATTATACACAAACAATATTCATCCAGGTTCCTATGGTTTCCTCCCCCTCAAAAACATACTGGAGTTGATAGATGTGAGCCCATTGGGGAGAGGGAGGATTTGGAACGTTTATTCAGCGCTGCTTAATCTGATGTGTGCTATATAAAATAAGGAGTTAGTTATATTAATATAAGACATATAATATAATAATAATATAATATAAGACATGGTAATGGGAAACCAAAGTAGTACGGTCTTTCTTGCAAGAATTTTTACAATTAGGCCGGTTCACAAGGTCGTGATCAGTGATCAGGGATGTGAGACGTGTACTGCCATGTGACTGATCGCTATGCGGGCGGGGAATGAACTCATGGCATAGTGAAACCGGACTTATTAGAGTTGTCAAAGCAAGCAATAGACCAACCCACTTTGGAAATAATCAGCTTACTACGGCCATAAACTAGAGATCTATAAAGTAATCATCAGATTGTTGGGGATACCAGTAGGTGTTAGCCACTTATTAGCTCTCAGCTTTGACTTGGCCAACAATCTGTAACATAGAAAGGGAAAAACCAGTTTGCATCAGCAATTATCACATTTATGAAGATTTAATTCATAACTTTTACATATGGTACATACTGATGGAGGACTTCTCATAATGTAGCCGGTGGCCATCGGTAGGCAGTCTAGGCAGGTAGGTACAATAAGCTTAACTGTAAAAGATTACTAGCCAGAGGATATAGTGCCGTCAGGGGTTGAGCAGAATGCCCCAATTGGCATGGGTTTATGTAAGGGGGAAAAAGTGTACTTGTTGGCCGGGGGTGCCAGCTTTTACCCAATATTGCAGTGCATCTAGGAACAACTTATAATCCAATAGTTATCTACAATAACAAAAAAACCCAATGTAACTTTTAAATGTACCTTTTAAAAAGTACCAAAAATTCGTGGCCCACGGGATGTTACAGATTGTGTGAGTTAAATTACGCGGCCGGAGTAGACCTATAGGTAACAGGGTATTTGCTCTTCTTTGCACTTTATTTGCACTTTATGTATACTAGGCAACTACACAAAGAATAGGGGAGGGGGGAAGGTAGGTTGTGCTAAGAGGATGAAGGGAAGGGGTGCCAAATATGAGTGTCAAATAGGAATAGGATATCAGGGGTGATCCCGAATTCACCGAATCGGATTGTCACCAAGTAAAGAGTATCATACTCCTGAAGTGTTACATTTTTACAGTCTTGTCTAACCTATAGAGTGGTTGATCTTAGACACTAAAGGACATCTACAATCAGGATGAAGATTTACACCAAGCACAGACATACTGGTGCTGGCCCCCTATGGCAGGACCATTCGTTTTGAGTTTCTGTGCAAACGAAGCCCAAGGGGCTCCAGGGCTAAATTACACTTACGGAGCCGACTCCTCAGGCTCATTGCATAATTTTAAAAGCCTTTTTTGGTGAGAAACAATGGCATAAAAAGCAAACCGAAAGATCCGCCAGAAGGGGCGGCACGCACCAGTATGTCAGGGCTGTGTACAATCCGTCATCCTGGGGTTAGATTCCTTTAATGAAAATTAAGTCTCATATTGAGAGAAAAAAAAACTGATACAACCGTCAGCTGTGCTGTCTTTCTAAGCATCATTCAACTCTCCATAACAGTAACATTTGGTATGATGGGTGTTAATGTTTGTCCAATGAAACGGATCCAGCTGTGTTAGTTTTTCTTTTAGCCACTGGAAGAAAAGAACTGGATTCAAAGATGTCAGACAGCTGTTAGTACTACGTCTTGTTAACATCGGTCTGTGGAGTCGCCGTCCACTTTGACAGCAGAAGAGGGCAGGGGGGGATCATGCAACAGACATTATAAATGGGGGGTCAATAGGGTTGCAATAGGATCAATTATCAGGCAGAAAGCCATAGATCCAGTATGCGTGTTGTTGCCGTACGCTGAAAGATAAGCAAGAAACATGTTTGTGAGGGGGTGGTTTTGAGCTCATCGCCTGGAACACTTGTACCCTATTACATTCCTGAACGTATGATCGAAAGACAGTTGATGTCTTTTTCTTACTGGACAGGCTGGGCAAACGGTAAGCAATATTTCCTAAAGAAGAGGACGTGGATCAGGTATTCTTCCACCTGGGGCAAAAAGTTCAAATTCTTTGACCATTCTAAATACATAAAAGTAACTTGCTGTCCCCCCTGAAACCAGCACTCGGGTCACTTTATGTGGATGTCTGGTAGTGCCCACTGCCCATGCCTTGTAGGATTTGTGCTGCCACTTTATGTGTCTATTACGCAGTACATGGACTTATCCTGGTCTAAACAGTCCCCTTTGTGGATTTTTACTCATCTTTTATCCGTATATAGGTTTTATAGATTTCCCTTCAGGAAGACCATAGGTCACTACCTCTTGCGGTCGTTATTCTGATAACTGATCAAAGCAAGTAAAAGGTGCAGATTGGGTTGTCTGGTTGGCTGTCTGCTTCACCTTAGGTGGTTTAAACTGCCCCCTGATAGTAACTCTATAACTCATATACAGGGACCTAGTGTAAACCAAAGGTCACTACCTCTTGGAACATTCTCTGTTCAGGGACAATTGACCTAGGCAGGTAAAAGGAGTGGAGCATGTTGTCTGACTGTGTGGTGCATCTTGGTTTGTTTAAATGTTACCCTGATTTTAACTCTTTAACACATATACAGGGACCTTGTGTAGACCACAGGACACTACCTCTTGGACAACTGACCCAAGCATCTTAAAGAAGTTGATCAGGTTTTCTGGTTGGCTGTCTGATGGACCTTGGGTTTTTTAAATTGTCTTCTGATTTTAACTCTTTAACACATGTACATGGACCTAGAGAAGACCATAGATCGCTACCTCTTTGAGTAGTCTTTGATCAGTGAGAACTAACCCATGCAGGTCAAAGAAGTGGAGCAGGATTTATGGTTGTCTATATGAGGTACTTGGTTGCCTAAACGTCCTGATTTAAAACTCTTTAAAACATAGGAGAAGCCTGGCAAATTGACAAACAGTGGGGTAAAGTGGCCCTGGACTGTCCAGGAGTGGCCTCAGAGGAATTGTAAGGGTTGGATATGTGTTCGACCTGGGGGACTGATGGATGTGTGATGAAAGGTATGTCTTATAAATGTGCTGGAAGTACTATACCTTATTTCACAAAAAAGTCCAAGAATGGCCTCACTAAGACCCATTGGTCACGTACTTGGGAATAATTTATTGTTTCCCGTAAAACTAATAAACTTTATTTGCCATTAAAAATATGAAAGGGACCCAAGACACTAGTGAAAGTGGGTCTCAGTAAAAATTACCAGACCTAAACTCATAGATGACAGTATGTTATAAAGATTTTTTTATTTTGTGGTGGGTGTTGTGTGTTATGTTATAAGCATCCGGCCACCCTATTATATCCACTGAGATGGCAAGAAAATAACAATTTGTGATCAGAGGGGTTGTGTGAGTCCTTTCTACCCCTTTTAAAGATGGTACATAAGATGTCCAGTGTCTCTTAATCACAAGGGTTACTAATTAGTAATACTTGAATTCTTTCAAGTTATATTACAAAGTTGTTAGAAGATGTAATTATCTGTTTCTTATGGTTGCCACTTTCTATTTGCACTCCTGTGCCTCAGCACTTAGGGTTATGCCTGTCACACCACAAACACAATCAGACAAGATTATGCACTAAAACTGCAACAAATATATCCCAATTCATTGTAGAGTTCTAGGTCTGCAAAATAAAAACACCTAATGTGCACTAAAGCCCCCCCCCCCCCCGACATGTTTCGCCACATCCGTGGCGTCCTCAGGGGTGCCGGGGCTAAGTGGCAAATATTTGTCTGTGTTATTGCCATGATATGACAATATAATATCTTTTGTGGTATAAGCATCGAAAGAGTGTTTTGATTTAAACAAAAAAAACTCTCAAACCCATAAACATGGATCTATTGTGTAGAATCACAGGTGGTAGACCTCTTGAGTAGTCTTGATTAGGAAGATGCATCAGTGAAGTCGGAGTAGGTCAGAGAGTTATCTTATGGATATGTCATAAATGCCCAAGATAAGACGATCCACTTAAAAAAGTCTGCAGGAGATTTTCTGAGAGCTGATTGCAAGGTTTAGATTTTTTTTAAAGGACGGATTGACCCTGCAAGCAAAGACTGGAGCGCACACTGCAGTAGAGTGTTAGCACTGATGAATGGCGGTAAGCAGTGCTACAGTAAATAATAAGGTGTGTACTCACAAGAGACTGTAACACTAAACTGTGTGCTATTGTACCATCAAGAGTGGTGCCTTCTGTTGCAGTACAGATCTATCGAGTTGAACTGTTGGTTGCCCAGTGTTGGGGACACAGACATCCCTAGAATAACCCTTTACATTTGGTAGTGAGAGGATAGGTAATAGCTAACAACTTAATATTGTGCACCTTAACCAATCGCATGTATTTCCTAAACTTTGGGACAATATAGGTTAGTGAGATAAAAAGCCTGAAGCTGTCAGTTCCATCACTTCTGCACAAAAGTGGCGGAAAAATGGGAGCCGGTTCTGTACGTCACTTTGAAAGCTTTTACACAATTTTCCCTTCGCAACTTAGCTCTCCGTGTCCAGTAAAGCGATTTTTTTAGTGCGTAGTTTGGGTTGTTTGAATGTGACAACGGACGCGGAGGGTACCATGGCCAGGTGGACTATACAGTGGGCCTTGGGTTTTAAGAACAGTACAAATGCTGACTGGAAGGATTCAGCTGTTCCCGAAATTCGAAAATTTGGCACTACATTGGTCTGCGTAAATCCTGGCCCGAAGGTCGGTTGTGGCTTCATATTCACTGGTGCAAATACATTGCAGATCACATTCTCCCCGCGATGCTGGGTAGTGAAGGGCGGCATTAAGGAGATTCTTCATTAATCATGTAGAGTTGAAACTAGAAGGGCAGGTTTCAGGCACTATCGCTAAGCCACTAGCCTGGCACTTACATGAATTTCAGGTTATGGCGGGCGGGTTGGTAAAAAAATGTCCTTGTGAAAGTGAGTAAGATTTGGCCAATTTAGTTGATCTTTGGGTTTGCAGAATTCTCCTAGGACAGATTTCCCCCAACAAACTGCCAAGTGGTATCTCTCACTGTGCGTCTGGTCAAGTTGTGACCCTAAAAGAGGAGAGATATGGAATTTGGGAGGACGTGGGATGCAAGGGTGTAATATAAAGAGGCCAAACCATGCAGCTACCATGGTTGCGCTTGGGATAAGTAGTGATGGTCACTCACATTGAACGGTTGGGAGTGGCTAAATGTAGTAAGCCGATGGGCTCCACTTAACCCGCCGCTAACTGGCCCCGCACACCCGATACAAAGGGGTTAAAGTGGTGTGGAGTGGGTGGGGGGACTGAGGGATGACTGGACTGAGGTTCCTATATAAATGTAATAGGGAGCCATCAAAAGCCAAAAGAGCCGGCTCTTTTAGTGAGCAGAGCCAATGACCAGCCTCACTAAGAAGGAACCGGACTTCCCAACATAGTATAAAAAAAGACCTATTTGGACCTACTTTTTTTTGTTATAGATGCGTAGAACCTGTCCAAAACACACTGTAATGCATTAAAGGATAATCGAATAACCATCAAAAATCCAGCATGGATAATCCAGATTTAGATTCAGGCACCGTGACTTTTAAATTATTTCTATGAATCCTGGAAGGCTCTGAGGGCTGGTACCAGAGCCCTCTGTGAGTGCTTCACAGGTTGCAAAAGTGTGCATATTGATGGATCGATCAACTAAGAGCAGCTATTTAGTGAACAATAGGAGTAGGTGATTGGTCCTATCTGAATCGAATAGCTCTGCCTCTTGTTCAGACACAGCCCTTTCAATCGAAAAAATTGGTTTAAGGTGGTAGTGGGGATGGGGGTGACTACTGAGAACTCTCCCTGTGTAATTACATAATGAAAAATTTTTTTAGTAGACTCACAATGCTGCACAGTGGGCTCTAACAATCTGGTGGTGTCGAAGGGGGTAAGCAGAGCCCGTTATTGAAAATTGATGCAGGTCCCAGAGCGGTACCCTTGGACCTACATGCATTTTGAACATAACCCCCTTCTACACGTTAAGTCCTATTACTTGTACAATACTGGTTCTACGTTTACTATACTCTGTTTACTTCTCATGTGAAACTTTGGAGGTAAAACTTGTTTGATGAATTCCTTGCAGGACTGCACCAACAGGAAATTCTCTTGATTTCATGCAATATGTATATATGATGCCCACAAAGGACGTGTGGTAAAGAATTAGATCTGTGTAGGAATAAGTCGGTCATCGATGTACAACTCATCCTATGGATATGATGGTTAACGGGTGTGGGAAGTTGGATCATTACTGCGGAGTCCCGGTGGATCAAATTGTAGTGTTAGAGGTCAGCCAATATACGGTTTGTGAATACTGTGACTTTCAGGAGATCTGATGAGATCATAGGATGAGTTGTACATCGATGACCGACTTATTCCTACACAGAGCACCTCTCCCTTTTGGCCAATTGGATTCTGCAAGCTGGACCTAAAGAGCACCTGTTCTTCTCGATGTATATTGCCAACCAGCATGGTTTCTTCTTCTTTCTTCCTTCTTTTTTCTTGTATGCCATGCCAAATAATGCCTCCATGACCATATTATTACCATCATGACCAGGTAAAACACTATATGTATAGTTACCTAGTTTCTTTTATGTAACATATCATATTTACTAGCTATACCTTAATTAACCTAAGAGGAATAACATATAAAAAATATATATATCTTTTTTAGGGGGAGGACTGCCCTTTTCTCGCCCTGCGTTGCCCATATGCCCTCGTTATCTAGAACAGATGATAGCGTGATTCTAGGTATCCCACCCCTAATCCATTGTGCTCACTCATATCTTATTAGCACTAGTCACTTTATGTCTTATGAATATCCACATCGCAGATCGCTCGTTTTAGTAGTATTTAGCTGTACGGCTTTGGGCTTTGTTACTATCAATATTGTTGGCCGCATAACATTGTTGAATTGATGTATTTTACACAAATTATAATGAATTACCCATAGGGTGCACACTGCACCTTAAGGTACAGCACAAATCACTTTATTATATGAGCACTTTAGTCTATGTTCCGCCATACCTAATATGTATGGCTTTTAGCTCCTTTATGTATGTTCTTACGCAGCACGAATCGTATAGTCCATACGAGATATCTATATCCTTTTCTTGCCATCCCTTTGACACCTTATGGTATGTTAAGCCATGCAAATCGCTCACTTTTATGATATGTTGCGCATGCCAAGCCCTGTAAATCGTCTTTGGTACATTTCAAGTTATATTGGCTATTTATTCTTTATTGTACTAGAAGAATTCGTTGATCTAATTCTTTACCACACGTCCTTTGTGGCAAAAAATCCTATATACATATCCCTTTATTTGTAGTATCGATCTTACCGCTAATTGGCTCTACGAGATTACTTCTGGGTTGTGACTTATAGCATACTTATTCAATCATGACCGAGTAGCACCTTCTTTCTGTATAACCCTTGACTATTTGACTTTTTTCCAACTTGGTGATACACGGCTTGCGCCGATTTACTTGATATTAATAGTACTCCCCGATATTTGCCTGGAGTTTTGATCTCTTTTCAGCCAATAGATCGCACAATTTGACTGTATGATGGATGATTGCATCGGACTACACTGTACTTAGAGACGTAATGTCTGGCAATTTATTGTGAACATTCTAGTTGGCTGTGCTATGTATAATATGTATGATTTTTTCCACCATATGTCTTTTGTTTAAAATACTTCTGACTTTATACCAGAATATACACCTATGACAACTTAGGTATGCTTAAACTATGCAAATCGCCCAAAGAATACCTTTAACAACCAGCCTTTCTATAATAATCGCTCGTGGTATTTCACATCATACATCTTTCTGTGGGATATGTCACCGTTGTTAATTTATAGCCTCTTCACGCAAATTGGATGAGGGATACTTACCTATGCTATCAACACTCGGCGCTACTGTTTCTGTGATTTTGCGACATGGTATTACCGATATATAGACTGCCGCTGATATCCTTGAGAACCTAGGCTTTACGCAGCGACCGGGTGTAATACATTACGCATGCGCCGATTTCGTCTCAGTTTGGTGAGACGCAGCTTGCGTCCATGTAGCAGGCAACCTATTCTTGATGACGCACTTCCGATCAATGAGCAACGCACTGCGCATGCGCTACAATCTGAACCGGAACTACACGCTGAGCAGCTAAGGGTATATAGGGCAGTCTCCTCATTACCCATTCACTCTGATGAAGCCTACTTGCATAGACGACACGCGTCGGGTCATCCCTCTTCAAACACGGTTGGGAAGTAAAAAACTGTCTTTATCTGCTTGATATGTGCCTATATTGTGCTTGACTTAATTACTTCATGTAGACCTATGTAGACCAGCAATTTAGAACCTACCTTATACAGGTATATTTGTTATAACGATCGGTTATTTATTATCACATACTGCCCTGGTCATACATAATATACAGTTCAAGCACATTTCTGTCACTTGCCACACCTTATTCGTACACACAAGTCCCACACCTTTGTCTGACCTTGTTTTCCATATTGTCCGAATTAGGATCTTTTATGGTTTTTAAACTGTATGTCACTATAATGACAATTTATCACCAAATCACATACAAGATGGCTGTAAGGGTCCAGTCGCTGGGGGTATCTAGGGGCACATTGGCGTGTGTGCTCAGCTTCCATTGGGCATCCATTGGGGCACATTTACTTACCCGGTCCCAGCACGGTCCCCGATTAGGACTGTCCGACGAGGATGAACTCTGCCGTGATTCATGAAAATCGTGCACCCGATATCCTACATGTGTCGCTTCCCTGATCAGGTCCGCCGGAGTTCACCATCTTCTTCCCGGTGCATGTAAGTGCTTGGGCTTGCGACACAAATTTAAATGTTGAATCCCGCGTGTAGTCCAAATCCGTCAGATTGTCCGACGTCCCGCACCCCGGTTTGTGTCGCGTGAAAGCCGGACGATTGTGACACAATAGGATCGCGTGTGACACAATCCCCGGTTCGATCCCCGAAAAGTCAGGAAACCCAATGAAAATGGGTTACTTTCGTTTTGTCTCTGCATATGTAAAAACCCTGAAGGTTTAACATTGCTTTTGGAAACATCACACTTGGTTTCTCAGCCTCCTCAGGGAAAAAAAACCTTTCATCCGTTTTTTTTGCACCCTCATAGACTTCTATGGGCTTTGGTGCTTCGCATCCGTGAAAAAATTAGGACAGGTTTCATAATTTTTTCCACCAATAACAGATCAGTTGTTGCTGTATTATAAACAGCCCTGTTTTATAATGCATATGTATATCCTACACTACCAACAGGGTCGGACTGGGGAGCCTGGGGGCCCACCAGAGAAATTGATTCTGGGGGGCCACCATACGCTTTGCCTAGAAATATTGTTATGTAACAGGAGTTCACAGTGGCTGCATTGCTAGCACTAACTACCAATAAGAAAACTTAACTATAACCCTTACTTCATATGTTCTCTGCCCACAGAAAAATAGTCAGTAATTACAGTTACAGAATCAGAAGGGGGATCAGTACCTCACATGTCACACGTCTTCTCCTTTGGTATGAATGCAGGAGACTTCTCCCTTTTATTTTTCTTTCAATGGTGGAATTTTCCACCAGATATCTTAATGTGTGTGGGCATATCTCCCACACTGTGGAACTAAAAATATAACGTCACTAACAGCACAATGTCACTGGATAACAATGTCCCCTCTGTGCTCCTAAATAATATTTACACTCACAAACACAACTGACCACACTGTGCCTCCCATAACAAAAGCCACATGGGCCTCTGTATAAATCAAATATTACAGTGCGGATCCTCAGTACAGTATGTATATTACATGCGCACCCCTGAGTAAATAATATGAACAACTAATAAATTAAATTGGACTTCATTCCCTTCATAATATATCATTTCCGAGTTAAATCTTTTCATTTATCAGTTTACAGGCTCCTATTATTAATTATATTTTATTAATATTATCTTAATGTTAGTGACCCCTCTTATCAACTATTTAATAAAAGGCAGCTAATAAATACTCGATTCACATATATTGGCACACATACTAACTATCATATCGTGAAGATTGGTTACGACACGCGTACTACTCTTCCTATCCTGAATATAGGCACACACCGCTACTACTACTATCCTGAATCTATGGGCACAGCACGTTAATATACTCCATATCCTGAATATATGGGCAGCCAGTACAGTACTACTACTCCTATCCTGTATATAGGGGTACAGTACTACTACTCCTATCCAGTATATAGGGGCACAGCACAGTAATACACTGCTATTTATATATGGGTACCGTACTATTACTATATCCTGTATATTGGACAGTCTAATCCTATCCGAATGATGCGGACTATACTATACTCCATCCTGATATGAGGCACAGCACCGTACTTACTACTCTATCCTGTAATATGGGCACAGCACCGCTACCTACTAAAATGAACTGTACACTACAATACGTGTATTATGGCACAGCACCAGTACTACTATCCTACTACGTGATATATTGGTACAGAAACCGTAATACTACTCCTATCCGATATTATATGGGCAACAGCACAGTACGACTCTCCATCCTGTATATAGGACACAGCCAGTACTACTATCTACTCGTATATATGGACACAGCAAACTACTCCTACCATGTATAATGAGCACAATCACGTACTATATCCTATCCTTGTATATGCAGGTTATATCACGTCAATTGTGCACGACTAACTCTATCTGTCAATATTATGGAGAACAGTAAACATTGTTTACAGTAATACTACTCCTATCACTTATGTATGGGACCACAGCACAAGTTACTACTACTCTTTCCTTGTATATATGGCACCAGGACGCGGCTGCCCGTACTACTCTATACCTGTATGTTCTGGACACCAGCACAGTACACTGATCTCTATCCTGTATACTATGGGCACATCAAGTATCTATAGCTCCACTATCCTGTATATATATGGGAACAAATGACAGCAACTTGCTTCCTATCCTGTATATATGGGCCAGCAGCACAGTACTACTACTCCTATCCTGTAATGAGTACAGACACAGTACCTATACTCCTATCACTGTCTCATAATGGGCACAGCACAGTTACACTACTCCATCCTGATAGTATGAGCAAGCACAGTACTACTATTCATATACTGTAGTTATGACACATGCACAGTACGGTACATACTGCCTATCTCGTATATATGGGCAGCAAGCAGTACTACTACAGTCTATCCTGTTATGGTATGGACACAGACCAGTCACTACTACTCGATCCGTAATATATGGGACCAACAACGTAACTACTACTCATCTGTATATATGGGCACATCCAGTACTACTTATCCATCATGTATATATAGGGCAAAGGCACAGAACATACTGCTCCTATCTGTAGATCTGCGCACAGCAACTAGTACTACTACTCCTATCGTATGTATGGGCACAGCACAGTACTATACGTCATATCCTGTATATATGGGTAACGAGTACTACTACTCCTATCTGTATCTATGGGCACAGACTACAGTACTACGACTCTGTATCTAGTACTGATATGGGACACAGCACATGCTAGATACTCTATCATGTATAATGATGGGCAAAGCACAGAACATATGCCCTCCTAGATGTGTTATGGGCAAAGCACAAAATATCTTGCTCCTATCCTGTTCTATTCTGGGACAGCAAGTATACTACTCTATCCTGTATGATGGGCCACCCAGTACTAACTGCTCCTATCCTGTATATAGAGGCACAGCACAGTACTACTACTTTCCTATCATCGATATGTGGGCACAGCAACGTACTTACTACTCTATCTGTATATATGGGACACGACACAGTACTACTACTCCTATCCTGTATATATGGGCACCAGCACAGTACTATACCTCTATCCTGGTATATGGGACAGCACAGTAACTTATCTCCTACCTGTATATATGGGACACAGCACAGTATACTACTCTATCCTGTCATATATGGACAGTATAATGCTCCTATTCCTGATAATGAGAACCAGCACATGTACTCACTTCCTTCCTGTATATGTGGGGACAGCACCAGTACTACTACTCCTATCCTGTATATATGGGCACCAGAAGTACTACTACTTCTATCCTGCTATATATGGACAGCAGCACAGTACTACTATCCTATCACTTATATAGGGGCACCAGCACAGTAACTACTATCCTATCCTGATATATGGACACCAGCACAGGACTACCTACTCCTCATCTTATATATGAGCCACAGCACAGTACTATACTCCTATCTTGTATGTATGGACACACGCACAGTATACGACTCCCTATCCTGTATATATGAGGCACAGCACAGAATACACTCCTATCCTAATATAATGGGCACAGCACAGTACTACTATCCTATCCTGTATTATGTAAAATAACCCCGCCCCCCTGACACATTTGTGCCCCTATACTATATTATATTTCATTAGTGGCATATTATATGAACCAGTCCCATTAATGGTATTTAGTTTCTAGTGGCCCCTTGGAGTCCGATTATTATACGTTTCCAACTTTGTGTGCCCCTATAATATATAAGTTAGTAGATGAAATAGGTAATTGTAGAATCACTTAACCTGGCCGCACGCTCCCGCGTCTCGCGAATCTTTGCTCCCTGCGGCAGAGGAACTGTCAAAACAAGGGCGGCGGCAGCGTGATTGTCATCAGACGCTGCGCGCATCGGAGGTTCAATATCGAGGGAAGAGGCGCGGTTAAGAAAGAGAAGGCCGTGCCGAGCGGCAGCACAGCAATGGCCGCCGCATTACACAAAGGTGGGATACTCGAGTGGCCAGAATCGAAGTACCACTGCTGTACTCCCTGAGAGGGCCTAACAGAAGGGATGGAGCCCTGCCGCGCGGAGATATCGGGCGCCATTGTGGGCCAGCGGACCTTGCTGGCTGGGCCTCCCGATGGGGATGGCGGCCCCTGCCCACGGCAGGGATAAAGGGCCCACCGGAGGATCCACGTCATCCGGTGGGCCGTCCGACACGACTACCAATGACCTTGTCCCACTATATCTTACTTGGAAACGTCAGAGCGGTCTTTGTTTGTAACGGCTGCTTACATCTATAAAAGGGAATGTAATTGTACCATTGCTCATACCAGGGTAGTATGGGAGCGTGCATATGACAGTAAATTACCCGACTATTCCCTATTAATCTCGGGTGTTAGGTGTATACATTTGTTGATGGGGCTATGTATGAAGAGAAGGGTGGTGTACCATCAAAACAAAAACGTTTTCACCTGCTTGTCACATGGGAATCCTTTCCCACAGGGAACGGGATGTATAACATAAACAAGGGTACAATCTTTCTACAGCTAGGAATTATAAGTTATAAAATAAAGCGACGTTACGTATCATATGAGCTTGTAGTTTGTCTTACGGTTGAATTGTGGATGTTGTAAGTCGGAACAGGTAAATTTGCGATCAAGGGTAACTCCAGACAAAGTATTTTTTAATCCCTGTGACTATAGAATTTTCATAATATTTGGAACAAAGATTAACAATAAATTTTATCCCAGACACCTTTTTTTTTTTTTTTTAGACAAAATGTTATGATCTAACCCATTAAAAACAGTACAATTGAAGGGGTTAGCAGATAGTACAAAATACAAAAGATGACAAAACACTTTAAACAGTCACAGTAAAGGAAGTTACAAAATGCAAAAAATACAAGAGTACCTCTTGTTCATTTAATTATGCTTATATCTAGGTACTCTACTCCTCTATTTTTCATTTTACTCTTTCTTCCTTTTTTTTTCCTCTTTTTTTTACCCCTTTTTCCCCTCTTCCTTTATTCTTTTTTCTAGCATTTCCTTCCCCTTCTTGCCCTGCTTGCTCCATTCCCAATTGTCTCTTTTTCTGTTTTTTTTTTTTCCCATTTCATTCCTCGTTCTTTTCCATTCTCCCCTGTAACCCTTGTTTCCCCCCTATGATATCCGATAAGTTTTTTTCAGCATAATTATAGCGTATAATTTGGAGATTGGGATGTGTGTCGTGATCGTGAATAAATTTTTATTACTTTCTGCATTGTGTGCAAGTGTTTTAATTGTAAATTACCTAAAAGGTCTTGCTGACATCAGTGAGGAAAAAATGTGGTTTCAGTGTCACCAAACTCTTAATATTGCCTCCCGGAATAAACTGTGCACATACCTAAGCCCTTTTTCTGCCAAAAATCCCCCTTCAAATTTAAAGAATTCCCAAATGCGATTTCCCATACGGTGTCCCATTCTATTGCTCCTTACGCCTAGTAACACTATATCTGACACACACGGTTGCAGCTCTACTTTCTATGGGCTAAGCTGTGATGATTTTTCCATTTATATTCAGTGCGCCGAACTCCAGAGCGAAGTTAGAAAGATTATTTCAGTATCCCCCAATTGATCTAATTTCTGTTAAAAATATACGAGTTCCTATTTCCCCAATAAATAAAACCGGATTTCGGGGGGCAATATAATATGAAAAAGGATGGGGAGAGGAGTCGACGACCTCAGCCGCGTAATTTTATTACCTTTTTCCATCAGAAATCTGCTTAATGCGCACTCTTGACTCCCCCTAGGTGTATTCAGGGATTAGCTCTCAATGCTCTAACCATCTGTCCTCAATCCAGCAGGGGCAATTCGTAAATAACGTACAGGATTGTGGGCAGGATAACATTTAGCAGTCCAATCCTATATCCTTGCTCAGAGGGTAGTTTACTCCATATACCGACTCTCTATCCTATCTCTGACCAAGGGGGCTATGTTCAATCGGGGGGAAATCCGTGACCTTAGTGTGATTTTAATGCCCAGGTATTCGAAGGTACCACTATTGTCTTTAGGGAATTTTCAGCAATCGCCCCTGGAGTCGTCAATTTACATTAACTGTAGATTTCTTCAAGTTATTGTAACCCCGAAAACTTTCGAAAACGTGTTCTATTGAATATTGCTTTTGGCCCCGACTCCAAGGAGTCCCCCAGGCACCAGCAGAAGTCGTTGCATAAAGCGAGGATTTTATCGCCAGGGCCCCCGGACATTCCACACCCCCTATACCTCATCCTCCTAATGGCAACCGCTAGAGGCGCAAATGAACAAGGCATAGAGGAGGGGTGAAAGGGGGCAACCCATGACGGTGCCCCTGCGTCAAGGTAAATTCCCGGGAACAGCCCCCATTGACCTACGTTTAGCCCTGGGTTTGCATATACAATTAGTTTACACACTCATGAATTTCCTACCAGGTTGATCTTTTCTTTTCTTTGCCTATCCGCCTTAACCCACGAAGGGCCCACTCACCCTGTCAAACGCCATTTTGCAGATCCAGGGACAGGAGGCTGAGGGGACCCCACCCATGCCCAAGTTGGATGGCACGAACAATCTGTGTAAGTTGGTTTGATACAGCGCCCCGGGAATATAACAACCCTTTGATTTCGTTTATTAATCTCTAAGCAAACTTTTTGCAGCGGTTCGCAAGCGGAATTTGCGGAACATTTCACATCTGTATTCAGAAGTGAAATTGGACGATACGGACCTATACCGTGGGTCCTTATTCTTTTTTGCAATCGGGTGATACACGCCTTGTACATTGACTGGGAAGATTACCTCCCCTTGGCTTGCCCCCATATGGACTAATAGGGGGAAAACAGAATATCGCCAAATATTGATAGACTCATTGGAAAACCACGAGGCCCCGGCGATGAGTTACAGTAAATGATACGAGCGTCTCATCCAATTCCTGAAATGACACAGGGTGACTCCATATGTTCTTTGATTGTTCGATACTTGGGGGTGATGGTAATGGGAATGTTGTCCAGATATCGTGGATTTGGTTCTTGTGCGTTGTAGGTTGAGGAGTTATAGTCCTGGTAGAAGAGCTCAAAATTCTCTCACAATTTCAGCCTTATCGTAGTCACCTCCCAGATGTTTTTTGATGGCATGTGATAATGTGTGTTTAGCATTACAGTTTAATTCTCTACGGCAATCCTTTCCCAGGTTGTGTCCCTCGCAAAAATCTTTTGTCCATGAAAGAAGATTTCGCGTGTGTGCGTTATCCGAAATGTATTGCTTCCTGCTGGGCTTTAACCAAATCCCCCCGCGTCTGCTCCGACTTATCATAAATGCTTTTCTCCTCCAACTCCACTACCCTGTTTTCTAAGTTCTTTCCCTTTATATAGAATTGCCCACGTCGTTTTTTTACTTCCCTTGAAAGGTAGTTCCTAAGGAACATTTTGATAGTATCCCAGACCACCAGGTCAGGAGCAGTACCCCAGTTAGTCTGAATAAAGTCCTTCAGGTCTTTTCTAATATGTTCTAAATTCCCTATCAGATTGAACCAGTGGGGATTGAACTTCCACTGGGTCGGTCTCTTTCCACTGTTTCTAACCAAGAGCTCTAGGAAAATCGGGGAATGGTCTGAGATGGTTCTAGTGCCGTACTTCATGTTTTTAATTAATGAACATCCTTTATCATTTGTTAAAGCTATGTCAATGCGTGATCTAGATTTATAGGTCTGACTATAGCAAGAAAACACTATTTTATTACCGTATAGGGACCTCCAGACGTCTTTTAAACCTATCTCCTCGCAAAAACCTGCCAGCTGTGTATACTGAGCCCTATTTCTATTCTGATGGAGAACTGATTCTCTATCCAACTCATTGGACAACACGCTATTAAAATCCCCCACCAGGAACACGGGGTGCTCCATTCCGTCGCCCACAAACTCCACAAACTTATTCAAGACCTGAAAGTTAAATGGGGGTGGAATGTACACAAAACCCAAAATACATCGGACGCCGAAAAGGAGCCCTTTGAGAAATATAAATCTCCCGTCGTGGTCACATAGTGAGCGTTCGATTTGAAAATTTACCGACCTGAGGACGAGGACTGAGACACCCCGTGAAAACTGTGAAAAAACTGAGTGAAATTCCTCTGAGCTCCAACCTTTCCTAATTAAGTACGACTTGTCATACGTCAGATGGGTCTCGAGAAGGACAACAATTGCCGGTAGATGCCTATTTATTATGTCCGTTAGAATGCATCTCTTTTTTTTTTCGTTAAGGCCCCTTACATTCCAGACAAACAATCTAACCGACATGGGATCTTAGGGAGAAGCACACACGGAAAAAAAAAAAGAAGAAAAGAAAAAAAAAACAAAAAAAAAAAAAAACAAACACACCCATGCAGCATCCCCTGCACCCTCCCCACCCCCAACTGTTCCAGTATGCACCGGAACTCAACCTATTGGAGCAGCCTCTGTGCTCCCTATCCACCAGCCACAGTACCATAAAACTTAACTAAGCCTTATTAAGAGAGATGTGACTGACACCGGGGAATTAAAGGCCCTTTGCGTCCAACCATTCTGTTACTGTGTCCGGTCCGGAAAAAAAATGCGTTTGATCTTGATGTACAATTCTGAGACGGGCCGGAAACAGTAAAGAGTACTCCAACCCTGCCAGTCTCAGCCTTTTCTTGATTTCAACAAAACTCATTCTTTTTTTTAACGTTTGAGCTGAATAGTCTGGGTAAATAAATACCCTTGACCCGTTGATGCAGGCTTCTGAGACTGAACGGTTCCATCTTAAAATTGCGTCTCTGTCACTGGACACCAGCAATTTACAAAGGATTGGACGTGGTGGCGCCCCTGGGGGTGTTCCTTTCCTAGGATCCCAGACACCTTTGATAACACAGTTGATCAGTATAGTCTGGGATTAAAGTTCAGTAAATTACCAGGGTCCAGAGAACTTCACCTGAGGTCACAGTGGGCAGAGAGATCTGACTAGTGACTAGTGGTCGTCTGTAAGTCAGGTGTTTTTGAAGGGAACTTGTGCACCCTTTTTAAGCCTCCTCCATGTCCCAGCAGATAATAAATAGCATATCCCCAAACTTTTTAGAAAAAAAATTTCTGGAATTAGTGGTTAAAACAATAGCTTAAATTAAAGTTTACCTGGCTCCCTGCCAGTTTGTGTCCTGGGACCCTATGGACTGTTCAGTTTGGAGCAGAGTACCTCTACCTCCCTCCTTTGCAAAATACTTATTTGGGAATCTGAAAAAAAAACCCACTCAGATGAGCATGCCCTTCAAATGATTAGTGCTAAACACTCCATAGGGACACAGGACACAGGCTGGCAGGGAGCCAGGTAAACTTTAATATAAGTTATTATTTTAACCACTAAGCTTTAACCATATACGTTTTATAAAAACAGTTTGGGGATAAGCTATTTATTATTTGTGGGGATATGGAGGAGGCTAAAAACAGGTGCCTGGTGACAGATTCCGTTTAAGCCGGAAATAGAACATCCTTGATCTTACAAGAAAAAGCAACAATTATCTTTATAAAATAATCCAAAAATTACTTAAAAATCACTCTGAAACATGTTAAACCACTTGTGACAAATCTTTATTTCTATAGCGCCATCATATTCTGCAGCTCTTTACAGATCATTGGAGATATACACAAACAATATTCCTCCAGGTCCTCTGGTTTCCTCCCACACTCCAAAAACATACTGGTAGGTTGATTAGATTGTGAGCCCCATTGGGGAGAGGGAGCGATTTGGCAAGTTCTATTCAGCGCTGCATAATCTGTGTGCACTATATAAAATAAAGGAGCTATTATTATTAAATATAAGACATATAATATAATAATAATATAATATAATGACATGGTCATGGGAAACCAAAGTAGTACGGGTCTTGCTTGCAAGAATTTACAATTTAGGCCGGTTTCACATAGGTCCGTGATTAGTGATCAGGGATGTGAGAAGTGTCATGCCATGGACTGATCGCTATGCCGGGGACTGAACTCATGGACCTATGTGAAACCGACCTTATGAGAAGTTGTCAAAGCCAAGCAATAGACCACCCACTTTGGAAATAATCAGCTACTACGCCATAAACTAGAGATCTATAAAGTAATCAATACAGATTGTTGGGGATACCAGTAGTTGTTAGCCACTTCTTAGCTCAGCTTGACTGGCACAATCCTGTAAACATAGAAAGGGAAAACCAGTTTGACATCAGTCAATTAATCACATTTAATGAAGATTTAATTCATAATTTACATATGGTACATACTGATGGATGACTTCTCTTAATGTAGCCGGTGGCCAATATCTGGTAGGGCAGTTCTAGCCAGGCAGGTACAATCACGCTATAACTTGTAAAAGATACTAGCCAGAGGTAGTGCGCAGGGGTTGAGCAGGAATCCCCCACTTGGCATGGAGTTTATGTAAGGGGGGAAATAGTGGTAATTGTTGGCCGTGTGCCAGGAATGCTTTTACCCCAATATTTGCAGTGCCATATAGAGAACAACGTTATAATCCAATAGTTATCTCACAATAACAAAAAACCCCCATGTAACTTTTAAAAAGTACAAAATTCTTGGCAATGGGATGTTTACAGATTGTGATTAAAATTACGAGGCCGGAGTAGACCTATAGGTAACAGGGTATTGCTCTTCTTTGCACTTTATTGCACTTTATTGTATCCTTAGGCAATACCACATAAGAAGAGGGGAGGGAGGGAGGTAGTTGTGTAAGAGGATGAAGGGAGAGGGGTGCAAATATATTGTCAAATAGGAATAGGATTTCAGGGGTGATCACCGAATTCCACCGAATCGGATTGTCACCATAGTAAATAGTATCATACTCCTGAAGGGCTTACATTCTTAACAGTCTCTGTCTAACCCTATAGAGTGGTTGTCATATTAGACACTTAAAGGAAATCTACCATCAGGATGAAGGATTGTACACCAAGCACACTGACATACTGGTGTGTGCCCCCTCTGGCAGGATCCATTCTTTTTTGAGTTTCTTTTGCAAACGAGCCCAAGGGGCTCCAGGCTACATTAACATCTACAGAGCCCGGAGCTCCTCAGGCTCATTTGCATAATTTTAAAAGTCTTTTTTGGTGAAAACAATGGCATAAAAAGCAAACCGAAGATCCTGCGAGAAGGGGCACGCACTAGTATGTCAGTGTGCTTGGTGTACAATCCTTCATCCTGGTGGTAGATTTCCTTTAATGAAATTCAGTCTCCCTATTTAGAGAAAAAAACACGATCAACCTTCAGCTGTGCTAGTCTTTCTAAGCATCATTCAACTCTCCATAAACAGTAACATTTCTGGTTATGATCAGGGTGTATGTTGTCTTCAATGAAACGGATCCAGCTGTGTTAGTTTTTCTTTTCTGCCACTGGAAGAAATGGATTCAAAAGATGTCAGACAGCTGTAGTCCTACGTCTTGTTCACATCGGTCTTGTGAGTCGCCGTCACTTTTGACAGCAGAAGAGCAGATCATGCAACAGACATTATAAATCGGGAGGTGGGGGGGTCACTAGGGTGCATTAGAGAGCAGAAGCCATGATATCAGTATGAGCATTGTTGCAGTAAGCTGAGGATAAGAAACATGTTTGTGAGGGGGTGGTTGAGCTTCATCCGCCTGGAACACTGTCCCATTATTACATCCTGAACTGTTATGACTCAGAAAGACAAGTTGATGTCTTCTACTTTACAGGCTGGCAAACGTTAAGCAATATTTCCTTAAAGAAGAGACGTGGATTCAGTGTATTCTTTCACCTGGGGCAAAAGTTCAATTCTTTCGACATCTAAATACATAAAAGTAACTTGCTGTTCCCCCCTGACAACCAGCACTAGGGTCACTTTCTGTGGTTGTCTGGTAGTGCCAATTGCCCCTGCCTTGTAGGTATTGTGCTTGCACTTTCTGGTGTCTATTGCAGCAGTAGCATGTACTATCCTGGTCTATGGTCACAGGTGCCGTTGTTACAGCAAACAGGCTTCACGCAGTGGTGGTGCTGAAGTCTAAACAGTACCCTGATTTTTACTCATCTTTTAATCCGTATATAGGGTTATAGATTTCCCTTCAGGAAGACCATAGGCAAGTAAAAGGTGCAGATTGGGTTGTCTGGTCGGCTGTCTGCTTGACCTGGGTTGTTTAAACTGCCCACTAACCCATATCCAGGGACCTAGTGTAAACCACAGGTCACTACCTCTTGAAACAGTCTCTGTTCAGGGACAACTGACTCAGGCAGGTCAAAGAAGTGGAGCTGGTTTTCTGGTTGTCTGTATGAGGTACCTTGGGTTGCCTAGACAGTCCCCAGATTTAAACTCTTTAACCCATAGGGGAGCAGTGGGCAAATTTGAAAAACAGTGGGGTAAGTGGTTGGACTGTCCAGGAGTGGCCTCAGAGGAATTGTTAAGGAGTTGGATATGTGTTCGACCTGGGGGACTGATGGGTGTGTGATGAAAGGTATGTCTTATAAATCTGCTGGAAGTACTATACCAGTGCGGATAGGAGGAATTGGCCAGATCGCAGGGAGGGGGAGAAACTGGGATGGGGGTGGTGGGTTTGAATATGTAATTGCTTTTGAAAAATATTTGTCTGTGTTATTGCCATGATACGACAATGTAATATTTTCTGTGGTATAAGCATCGATAAAGTGTTGTTTGATTTTTTTTTTTAAACTCTTTAACCCATAAACATGGATCTAGTGTAGATCACAGGTAGCTACCTCTTGGAGTAGTCTCTGATTAGTGAAGACTGACCATTGCAGGTCGGAGTAGGTCAGTTTCGGCCAAGAAAAGACGATCCCCTTAAAAAAGTGTGCAGTAGATTTTCTGAGAGCTGATTGCAAGGTTTAAATTTTTTTTAAAGGACCGATAGACCCTGCAAGCAAAAGACTGGAGCACACACTACAGTAGAATGTTGGATGCTGGTGAATGCTGGTAGGCAGTGCTACAGTAAATAATAAGGTGTGTACTCACAAGAGACTGTAACCACCAAGCTGTGTGGCTATTGTAACCATCAAGAGTGGTGCCTTCTGTTGCAGTACAGATCTATTGGGGCTCATTGGCTAAGGGTCCGTGGACTGCACTATCGTCGGAATATCCGACGATTTCCTATGTGCGTCGCATCGGATTTTGGCGCATCGGCGCCAGCATTCATGCGGCACAAATCGGGGGCGGGTCGTCGGACGATCCGACAGATTCAGACAACGCGCAGGATTTAACATTCAAAATTGTGTCGCAAGCCATGCACTTACATGCACCGGGAAGAAGTAGGTGAACTCCGGTGAACCTCAGCAGGGAAGCGACACACACAGGAAATTGGACGCACGATCTTAGTGAATCACGGCAGCTCCGAATTCTCGTCGGGGAACGCACCTCAAGGATTGCGCAGGGGTGGGTAAGTAAATGTGCCCCATTGAGTTGAACTGTTGGTTGCCCAGTGTTAGGGACAAAAACATCTCTCGAAATTACCCTTTACATGGTAGTGAGAGGAAAGGTAATAGCTAACAACTTAATGGGGCTCATTTACTAAGGGTCCGAATTGCGCACTTTCATCGGGTTTTCCAACGATTTCCGATTTGCGCTGAATTGCCCCCAGAATTTTGGCGCACGTGATCGGATTTTGGCGCATCGGCACCGGCTTTCGCAGGACAGAAATCAGGGGGCGTGGCCGTCGGACAACCCAACGGATTCGGAAAAAACGCGGAATCTAAAAAAGAACTCACACACACGGACCAGGAAGAAGAAGGTGAACTATGCGGACCTCAGCGCAGCAGCGACACCTGCTGGATATCGGGCGCACGACCTTAGTGAATCCCGGCAGACCCGAATCCTCGTTGGAGAACGCGCTGTTGGATCGCGACAGGACCGGGAAAGTAAATGTGCCCCAATATGTGCACCTTAACCACTCTGCATTGTATTTCCTAAATCTATGGGAATTCTAGGTTAGTGAGATGAAGCTGTCAGTCCATCACTTCTGCCAAAACATGTGGCGGAAATAATGGAGCAGGTTCTGTACGTCGCTTTGAAAGCTTTTACACAATTTTCCCTTCGCACTTAGCTCTCCGTGTCCAGTAAAGCGATTTTTTTAGTGCGTAGTTTGGGTTGTTTGAAGTGAAGGACGCGGAGGGGTACCATGTGCCAGGTGGCATATATAGTCGTGCACTTGGTTTTCAGCACAGTACAAATGCTGACTGGACGGATTCAGCTGTTCCCGAAATTCTAAACATTTGGCACTACATCTGGTCTGCGTAATCCTGCCCGAGGTCTGTGTGGCTTCCCGTATTCACTGGGTGCAATATACATTGCAGATCACATTCTCCCCGCAGATGCCTGGGTAGTGAAGGGCGCATTCAGGAGATTCTCATTAATCCTGTAGAGTTGAAACTAGAAGGGCAGGTTTCAGCACTATCCGCTTAATCCCTCACCTGGCACTTACATGAATTTCAGGTTCTGCGGGCGGGTTTGGTAAAAAAATGTACTTGTGAAAGCTGAGTAAGATTTGGCCACTTTAGTTGCATCTTTGGTGGGTTTGCAGAATTCTCTTAGGAAAGAATTTCCCCAACAAACTACCAAGTGGTATCTCTCCTGGTGGTCACTGTGCGTCCTGTTCAAGTTGTGATCCTAAAAGAGGAGATTATGAATTTGGGGAGGACAGTGGGATGCAAGGGGGTACATACTAAAGAGGCAAACCATGCAGCTACCATGGTGCGCTTGGTATAAAGTAGTGATGTGTCGTTCACATGAACGGTGGGAGTTGGCTCCGTGTAGTGAGCCGATGGCTCACTTAACCCCGCCGCTAACTGGCTCACCACACCCCCTTCAACCCGGTACAAATGGGTTAAAAGTGGTGTGGAGGGGGGGACTAGCTGGACTGAGGCTTCGTATTGTACATGTAATAGGTAGCCATTCAGGAGCCAAAAGAGCCGGCTCTTTTTAGAGAGCAGAGCCTAATGATCCAGTTCACTAAGAAGAACCGGACTTCCCAACACTAGTATAAAGAAAGACATATCTTTTTTGTTATAGGATGCTTAGAACATGTCCAAACACACTGTAATGCATTAAAACAGATCTACCATCAAAATCAAGCATGGATAATCCAGCATAGATCCAGGCACCGTGACTATTAAAATTATTCTAATGAATCCTGAAGGGCTCTGAGGGCTGTTACCAGAGCCCCTCCGTGCTGTAGCTTCACAGGTTGCTAAAGTGTGCAATAGTGATGGATCGTTCACTAAGAGCCAGCTATTTCTAGTGAACGATAGGAGGCGGCTCGCTTAGTCCTGTCGAATCGAATAGCCCTGCCTCTTTTTCAGACCACACCCCTTTCACCCCAAAAAAATTGGCTTAAGAGTGGAGTGGGGATGGGGGTTGACTCCCTGATGACCTCTCCCTGTGTAATTACATAAGGAAGAATTCTACACTCACAATGCATGCACAGTAGGCTCTACATCTGGTCGGGTTGTCGGAAGGGGGTCAGCAGAGCCCCGTTATTGAAATTGATGCAGGTCCCAGAGTCGGTACCTGGACCTATCATGCATTTAATACATAACCCCCTTCTACACTTTTAAGTCCTATACTTAGTACAATACTGGTCTTAGTCTTACTATACTCTGTTTACTTCTCCATGTGAAACTTTTGGTGGTAAACTTGTTGTTGACATTCCTTGCATTGGACGTGCACCAACAGGAAAATTCTCTGATACACACAAACATTGCACAATGAGTTTGCATAAGGTCTTGCCGAGTCAGGTGTAGATATCATCAGAAGAAGGAAGAAACACTTTTTCTCATTGAATGAATAAGAAACTATGAGACCTTATAGCTTTATATATAACTATACACCGCATGCAGGGTCTCCCTGTAAATGCAATGCTTTACATGGTATTTACTTGTCTAATTTTTTCTATTGCAATCCGTAATTTATATGTTAAAGAAAACCAGGCACCATGACTGTGGTAATCTTCTTATATATGTTATCCATGGCCTCCTTCCTTCAGCTTTTAAAATTATGCTAATGAGAAAAGTATTTTTACCGTGTTACCATCTGGATGGGAAAATTCAAGATTATATTTGAAGGACGGCAAGCAAAGACTCATAGAAACTTGAATCCCCCCCAAGCAATGTCTCAACCAATACTTTTAGGCCCCTGGGTGACAGTAGGCCCTATTCCAGTGAACTCACATGGCAGCATTCATAATTCAGAAACTAAAAGCCTCCTGTCCTAAAATATTCCCTAGTTTATCATCCGAAACAGCCCCCTCATGATTATTTTATATAAGCCCCCCTGCATGGTTATTTTACATAAACTCCCCTCACACCCTATGGATTCATTAGATACAGCCCTATGTGGGCCCCGCAGAAGCTCTGGGCCCCGGCACTTGCTCAGGAATGCCCAGTGCTTGTGCCCGCCCAGGTGCCATCAACCCTCAAACATATACAATTTAACCTTGTGCACAACCACATCTAATGAGCTTGTTGAGTTACCTCTTGTATTTCTTAACAATGTGAGCACTTTCTCTCTTTTGCCTTATGTGTCTACTTGTTTATGGGCATCCCAGGTTGTCTTCCTCCGACTCCAAAGTACCATCAATATTTACCACTCTGAAAACGTGGATGCAGAGAAAAAAGTCCACCTCCATCAGAATTATTAGAAGCTGCACCTATTAAAGGATGTAAAGATTTGGAAGTGTTGGAGGTGACGAAAGATCCTCTTTAGTAAAGACCTGTCCTTACATTCCTCTAGGCTCAAGATATCCTAGGATTAGAGATGAACGACCTGAAGGGTTGGGTTTGGACATCTGACCCGGACAAATTGCCGGATTGGTGGCCAAACAGCTAATACGTCAAATTGATGCTCCTACCAACTAGCCATGGCTATGTACAGGACCTGTACTCAGGATACTCTAAGAAGAGCAACACTAAAAATGGACTTTTTAGAGCTGATCGATCATCCAAAACCTCAAACCAAGAAGAAAGATAAGGAAGGACATAAGTTTAGATGAAAACACAATACACGGGTTTTATTATTATATTTATAATAATATTTATATGGGATATATAAGGGATATACTTTGAAATTTAGAAATTTGAGGGAAAAAAGGGCACAATTTTGAATAGTCTTGTCTTTTCACGCTTTTGAGCAGTAATTTAGTTACTATGTGATGGGATTTCCTCAATATTTCACCTGCAGAACGTGTTATTCACCAAATATTCCCATGACATATATAGGGCGTAACAGCGGGTGAAGTGGTAAAAACACCATGTAGCAAAAACTTGTCTAGTGTTGATAACATCACATCACAATTCTCCTGGAATTTCTGAGATTGTTATAATATAATAGTAACATCTGGAGCGTCATTGTACTGCACACACTGCTCCGTGAAATAAAGTGCTGATATGTGATATGTGATGGCTGTCATATCCAGGTGTGTTTACCATTCATGATAACTATACAGCAGAATATTTTCAGAATGATATCACAGCCAACCGAATATATCATATTTTATCAGAAATTACTATAAAGTATGAAATGGATTGACGCAAATATAAGTTTATGGAGAAGGTTCCTCATTAGAATCCATCAGTATTGTAATCAGTAGAAGGTTGTTACCTAACCACTTTGGCATAGGTGTAATGGGTGTGTGACCGGGCCCGGGGCTGGAGGGGGCCCGCATCTGCTGCCTGGTAGAGAATGCATAAGCAATCAATACTATGTGTGCCTTTAAGACACATTAATATAGTGACACAGGCAGAGACAGGTTGCCACGTTCTTCCCTTTTTAAGAGATCATCACGCCACCGCAGTGTCATACAGTGTTCGTAGACAGAAATGTGGACGTGGGGATCGCCTGAAGAGGGAGGTAAGTAATGATTTTTTTTTGTATTTTTTAATGGCTGCTACTGGACAGATGGGAGTGGCAGTGAGTGTTTAGGTATATGGGGGCCCCGATTCTAATTTCACACTCGGGCCCACTGGGGTTTTGTTATGCCACTAGGCCTAGGGTTATTCCCATAAGTATAATCTAAGTCACTCTTCAACTCCTATATGAGGATCTAGACTATGCTAAGAATCAATAAGAAAAGGGCAAGTGTGTATAGGCAACAAATTCCAACAACTTTATTACAATATACAAAATACAAAATGCAAAAAAGTCCCACATATATGTTTTTAAAACCACTTAAAAAGTGTACAAGTACACATATTTACAAAAAACAGAGTGGATCCGAGCCAATAACAGGGACCCACTCACAGCCACAGGTGCGTGCAAAGCACAGCAGTATGAGCAATTTCCTTACACGAGATATAAACAGCAGTTCAAGTGTGTATGCCTAAATGGAGTCCTGTAAAGTGCGTTGCTAAAAAGCATCCAAAGTGAACAACAGCACTATAATAGTGGCATCAGATTATCAAGGTAAACATAAATGGAAATAAGTCACATGGATACAAGAAGTAAGACGTCCAAAAATCCAACACCGGACAAAAACCAAAGGCACATCAGATGTATAATTCAAACTAAAGTAAATGGAGGAAATGCTAAAGAGTAAACCTGTGGCTGAAGGCACCCCACGCGTTACGTCGCCTGATTGCGACTTCCTCAGGGGTGACTGAGGACTTTTATTGTATCTATAAGAATAATAATAAATTGTTAATCACACTAAGTGTGATTAACAATTTATTATTATTCCTATAGATACAAAAAAAGTTACGTTTTAGGCCTGACCATTAAGGCTCTATCCTGTCTTAGGCTTTGTAAATAGACTAGTGTTTCGCCTTGGCAGTCCTAAAAGGGCTCTCTTTGTGATTGGAAAAAATACAGGGAAAATCGGCGCAAATCGGAAATATTCGGGTAACACGTCAGGAAAACGCGAATCGGCCCTTAGTAAATGACCCCCACTGTGTAATTCCTCCATTGCCCAGTGGAGGTGCTGCAGGAGAAATGAATATATACTGCTGGCTGGGAGTTCCTGCAGAAAGATATTGGAAAATCCTTGTAGCAAGGGAGGACAAACCTCTTTGGTGGCTGTTTTAAGGAATACACGTGCCAAGAAGACAGAAGATGACCTCTGTTCAGATCTTTCTATATACATACACAGTTTTACATTGCAATATGTATAACAATAAGAATTGCTTGATGTTGCATCCATAACAAAGATCAATCATTCATATTGATTCCTGTAATCCACACAGCTCCATGCCGCAGCTGCTGCATCCCTCTTGCAGAAAGTGTGTCACTTGTAATATCACACATTATTATACCACCCCCTGTAATACAGAGGAAGAGAAATTGGTGAGACTACAGATTCTGCAGTGAAGTGTGACAGCTCCATCTTGTAGGGTCCTCTGAGCCTTCCTCAATAATGAACATACAAATCCATTGAGGGGGATAAATGGTATTACTGCTGTAATGCGGCTCGGGGTGAATAATTCTCTATTATTCTCTATATCCTGTTAGTAGGAGCGCTCATCCTGACACGGGAGGAGATTAAACCTTCACACAGGAGAACTGAAAAACATTTGTATCAAGAGCAGACGCCCTCAAGGCACCAAACACCTGGAAGATTTTCCATCCTGTCCTGGAACAATTACCGAGTACATGAAGGTGATGTACAGCCGCAATCCAGAAGTGAGATTATGGAACAATGAAACATTAAACTCTATGAATTGGAGCTTCATGTGCACTGGAGTCATGTCATGCAGAGGTATAATATAATGGTCCAACAAAGACCATATTATATTACTACGCATGTAGTGGTGCAAAGTTAACATTTGCAAGACTTAGATAAAGCACAATAAAGTAAGTATATGCAATCTACTCAGCTTTTCCTGCTCAATAACATGTTTCTTGCAAATGGGAGACCATTCACAACTGTACAGCATCTCCTGCTCTATAACACACTGCCTGCATACAGTACACTGTTACACTCTGTTCTGCCCCCGCTTTATAACATGTACAATGTACACTATGCACAATGTACTATTTGCTTAGCTCCTGCTCTATAACATGCTGTCTGCAGATAGGACACTATGTACAATCTGCTCAGCTCCTCCTGCTCTATAACATGCTGCCTGCAGATAGGACACTATGTACAATCTGCTCAGCTCCTCCTGCTCTATAACATGCTGCCTGCAGATAGGACACTATGTACAATCTGACCCTGCGGAGCGCCGCATCGTGGGAACCGGGACAGGTGAGTTTTAGATTCTGCCTCTATACTGCGCTCCCGACCAGCGCAGCATAGAGGCAGAAAAATGATCGATCCGGATGGTGATCAATTGTACCAGTGTCTCATAGACACTGGTACAATTGATCCGGGGGCCCGAGTGGGCCCCTCCAGTACCCCGGGGCCCCGGCACTTGCCCGGGTTGGCCGGGTGCTGGCGCCGGGCCTGATAATGGTCCAACAAAGACCATATTATATTACTACGCATGTAGTGGTGCAAAGTTAACATTTGCAAGACTTGGATAAAGCACAATAAAGTAAGTATATGCAATCTACTCAGCTTTTCCTGCTCAATAACATGCTTCTTGCAAATGGGAGACCATTCACAACTGTACAGCATCTCCTGCTCTATAACACACTGCCTGCATACAGTGCACTGTTACACTCTGTTCTGCCCCCGCTTTATAACATGTACAATGTACACTATGCACAATGTACTATTTGCTTAGCTCCTGCTCTATAACATGCTGCCTGCAGATAGGACACTATGTACAATCTGCTCAGCTCCTCCTGCTCTATAACATGCTGCCTGCAGATAGGACACTATGTACAATCTGTTCAGCTCCCCCTGGTCTATAACATGCTGCCTGCAGTTAGTACACTATGTACAATCTGCTCAGCTCCTCCTGCTCTATAACATGCTGCCTGCAGATAGGAGACTATGTACAATCTGCTCAGCTCCTCCTGCCCTATAACATGCTGCCTGCAGATAGGAGACTATGTACAATCTGCTCAGCTCCTCCTGCTCTATAACATGCTGCCTGCACATAGGACACTAATGGGCACATTGGGGCTTATTCACTAAGGGTGAACTTTTTCAAGCACTTACATGCACCAGGAAGAAGTTTGTGAACTCTGGGGACCTGAGCGCGGAAGCAGGATATATTGGGTGCATTCCAGTCGGACATTCCGTATCAGGGAGTGCACCAGGCGCGCCGGGCCACCTCCCTCCCGACCGGCTGCGGCCCATCCTGCGAGTGCTGTAGTCCTGCCTCGTCCCAACCTTCACTGGCCCCTACTTCACGCCCCGAGCCACTATGCTTCCAAGTGCGATGGGGGAAAATAATCGCAAAAGTGCAATAAGGCTAGCCTTGCATTATTTAGGGCCTCTGCGCCAGTGGCGGTGCGGCAGAGGTCCTGAAATATGCCCAATATCCTGCTTCCCCTCCGGCCATCAGGTCCCCAGTCAAACTTTCTTCCTGGTGCATGTAGTGCTTGAAAAATCACCCTTTATGAATAAGCCCCAATGTTCCCAATAGGGTCCTATGGTGCATGCAGGCAGTCATTTATAGAGCAGAGCTGAGAGCAATTGTACTCATAGTCTCCTACTGCAGGCAGCATTTATAGGCAGTAGGAGCTGAGTCAAATTGTACTAGTCCTCCATCTGCAGGCAGCATGTTATAGAGCAGGAGGAGCTGAGCGATTGTACATAGTGTACTAACTGCAGCAGCATGTTATAGACCAGGGGGAGCTGAACTAATTGTACAAGTGTCCTATCTGCATGTATCATGTATAGCAGTGAGGGAGCTGAGCAGATTTGTACATAGTGTCCTAATCTGCTGCAGCACATGTTATAGAGCAGGAGGAGCGAAGGCAAGATTGTCATAGTGTCCTATCTGCAGGCAGCATGTTTATAGAGCAGAGGAGCTGAGCAGTTTTAACAAAGTGTCCTATCGATCCTGCAACAGCATGTTATAGAGCAGGAGCTAGCAATGATTACATTGTGCATAGGTACATTGTTACATGTTATAAAGCGGGGGGCAGACAGAGTGTACAGTGTACTGTAGCAGGCCTGTTTAAGCGCAGGAATGCTGTACAGTTGTGAATGGTCTCCTCCCATTTGCAGAAACATGTTATTGAGCAGGAAAGCTGAGTAGATTGCATATACTTACTTTATTGTGCTTTATCTAGTCTGGGCAAAATTTAACTTTGCACCACGCCATTCGTATAATATAATAATGGTCGTTGTTGACCATATATTATACCTCTGCATGGAACATGACTCCAGTGCAACACATTGAAGCTCCAATTCATAGAGTTATTTTAATCGTTTCATCATTGTTCGCATAACTCCCGCTGGATTGGCGGCTGACATCACCTTCATGTACTCGGTAATTGTTCCGGACAGGATTGAAATCTTCCAGGTGTTGGCTGCCTTGAGGGCGTCTGCTCTTGATACAACTGTGGTTTCAGTTCTCCTGTGTGAAGGTTTAATCCTCCTCCCGGTCAGTATGATCGGCTCCTACTAACAGATATAAGAATAATAAGAATTATTCCCCACCGAGCCGCATTACAGAACAACAGTAATACCATTATCCCCTCAATGATTTGTATGTTTCGTATGAGGAGGCTCAAGAGGGACCCTACAAGATGAGCTGCACACTTCGCCTCAGAATCTGTAGTCTCAAACCAATTTCTCTTCCTTTCTGTATTAAGGGTGGTATAATAGATGTGTATATTACAAGTGCCCACGTTCTGCAAGAGGGATTCAGCAGGCTGCGGCATGGAGCTGTTTGGATGTACAGGAATCAATATGAATGATTGATCTTTGTTATGGAATGCAACATCAAGCAACAATTCTTTATTGTTATACTATTGCAATGTAAAACTGTGTATTATATAGAATATCTGAACATAGTCATCGTTCTGCTGTCTTCCTTGCACGTTTATTCCTAATGCAGCCACCAAAGAGGTTTGTCCGACCCTTGCTACAGTGATTTCCAAGATCTTTCTGCATGGGAAGCTCCCAGCCAGCAGTATATATTCCCTTTCCTTCCTGCATCACCTCCACTGGGCGACATGGATGAATAACCAGTGGGGTCCATTTACGAGGGCCGATTTCGCGTTTTTCTTACGTGTTTCCCCGAATATTTCCGATGTTTGCTTTGCGTCGGTTTTTCCCTGTATTTTTTCCAATCACAAAGAGAGCCCTTTTAGCCTGCCAAGAAGCGAAACACGAGTCCTTTTACAAAGCCTAAGACAGATAGCCTTAATGGTCAGGCCTAAAACGTAACTAACTCAACTTTTTTTTGTATCTATAGGAATAATAAATAAATTTGTTTAATCACACTTATGTGATTTAACAATTTATTTATTCTTTAGATACAAGAAATCCTCGTCACCCCTGAGAGTCGCAATTCGGGGCGACGTAACCACGTGGGGTGCCTTCATCCCAGTTTGACTCTTTAAGCATTTCCTCCATTTACTTTAGTGTTGAATTATACATCGATGGTGCCTTTTGGTTTTGTCCGGTGTTTGATTTTTGACGTCTTACTTCTTGTATCCATGTGACTTTATTTCCATTTATGTTTACCGATAATCTGATGCCACTATTATAGTGCTGTTTTCACTTTGGATGCTTTTTTAAAGCAACGCAACTTTACAGGCTCCTTTAGGTCATACACACTTGAACTGGCTTGTTTATATCTCGTGTAGGAAATTGCTCATACGCTTGCTTTTGCACGCACCTGTGCTGTGAGAGTGGGGTCCCTGTTTATTGGCTCGGATCCACTCTGTTTTTTGTAAATATGTGTACTTGTACACTTTGTTTAAGTGGTTTTAAAAACATATATGTGGGACTTTTTGGCATTTTGTATTTTGTATATTGTAATCAAGTTGTTGGAATTTTGTTGCCTAGACACACTTGCCCCTTTTTCTTATTGAATTTCTTAGCATGTCTAGATCTCATATAGGATTGAGAGTACTTAGATTATAATACTTATATAGGGATAACCCTAGGCCTGTGGCATAACAAACCCCAGTGTGCCCGAGTTGTGAAATTAAGAATCGGGGAACCCCCTATACTAACACTCCACTGGCCACGGCCCATCTTCCAATAGCAGCCATTAAAAAATACAAAAAAAAAAATCATACTATACCTCCCTCTTCCGGCGATCCCCACGTCCACAGTTTCTTGTCTACGAACATGTATGACCTGCGGTGGCGTGATGATCTCTTAAAAAGCGAGAAATTGGCACACCTGTCTCTGCCTGTGTCCACTATATTACTGTGTCTTAAAGAGCACACATATATTGATTGCTTATGCATTCTCTACCACGGCAGCAGATGCGGGCCCTACCTCCAGCCCCCGGCCAGGTCCACAGCCCATTAACATTAACACCTATGCCAAAGTGGTTAGGTAACAACCTTCTACTGATACAATACTGATGGATTCTAATGAGGGAACCTTCTCCATAACTTATATTTGCCGTCATTCCATTTCATACTTTATAGTAATTGTCGGATAAAATATATATTATTTTCGTTGTCTGTGATATCATTCTGAAAATATATTCTGCTGTATATGTTATCCATGAATGGTAACACACCTGATATAACAGCCATCACATATCACATATCAGCACTTTATTTCACCGAGCAGTGTGTGCAAGTACAATGACGCTCCAGATGTACTATTATATTATAACAATTCTAGAATTTCCAGGGAAATGGTGATGTGATTTATACCACTAGACATTTTTGCACATTGTTTTGTTACCACTTCAAAACCCGCTGTTACGGCCCTATAGTATGTCATGGGAATATTTGGTGAATAACCACGTTCTGGCAGTGAAATTTGAGGAAATCCAATACAAATAGTATAAAGCTTTTGTTGTCCCTTCCTAAATTACTGCTCAACAGCGCGGAAAAACAAGACTATTCAAAATGTTCGCTTTTTTTCCCTCAAATTTCCAAAGTATACTCCCTTATCATCCCATATAAATAACAAATAATATAATATAAAACCTGTGACAGCAGTCTCCGGGTTACATACAATTTAGGGTCCAAAGGTTTTTCTTAAGTTGAATTTGATGTAGTCAAACTGTATATATTTATAAATTGTAAGATCCAGACAAAAGAAATTTGGCAACCTATAACATTGGAGTTTTATAAATTTTCTGTAATGTACCAAGGATTATCAATAAAAACTTCTCATTACAGACCCCTTACAGCTGAAAAAAAAATCCTTGCAGTCTGGGGACTATATAAAGACTTCAGAGAGCCTTCATCCCAGGTCAGAGGGGTCTGTCTGTACTATGGGTTGTCTGTATTCGGGTGTCCTTAATTAAGGGGACTGCCTGTATTGTGTTTTTCATCTAAACTTTATGTCCTTCCTTTATCTTTTCTTCTGGTTTTGAGGTTTTGGATGATCGATCACTCTAAAAAGTCTAATTTTTGGTTTCAGTGTTTGCTGGCGCGGGGCGTTACTGTCCCCGCGCCTGCGCACTCGCTGCTCCCGGAGACTTTTCATACGTGAAAAGTCGCCGGTAAGCGCTGCGCAACTGGCAGCCCGATACATGAAGAGGCAGAAGCCTCTTCATGTATCGGGCTGCGAATTTGCAGCGGCGGGGCACGAGCGCCAGCGTATGATAAATATCCCCCATTGGGTGCATTCCAGTCGGACATTCCGTATCAGGGAGTGCACCAGGTCTATAACATGATGCCTGCAGATAGGACACTATGTACAATCTGCTCAACTCCTCCTGCTCTATAACATGCTGCCTGTAGATAGGACACTGTGTACAATCTGCTGGGGGATATTTATCATACTCTGGCGCTCGTGCCCGCCGCGCAATGCGCGGCCCGATACATGAAGAGTCTTTCTGCCTCTTCATGTTCGGGCTGGCCAGTTCCACGCTTACCGGCGACTTTTCACGTAGACAAGTCTCCGGGAGCAGCGGTTCGCAGCCTCAGGGGCGTAACGCCCCCGCGCCGGGCCACCTCCCTCCCGACCGGCTGCGGCCCATCCTGCGAGTGCTGTAGTCCTGCCTCGTCCCAACCTTCACTGGCCCCTACTTCACGCCCCGAGCCACTATGCTTCCAAGTGCGATGGGGGAAAATAATCGCAAAAGTGCAATAAGGCTAGCCTTGCATTATTTAGGGCCTCTGCGCCAGTGGCGGTGCGGCAGAGGTCCTGAAATATGCCCAATATCCTGCTTCCCCTCCGGCCATCAGGTCCCCAGTCAAACTTTCTTCCTGGTGCATGTAGTGCTTGAAAAATCACCCTTTATGAATAAGCCCCAATGTTCCCAATAGGGTCCTATGGTGCATGCAGGCAGTCATTTATAGAGCAGAGCTGAGAGCAATTGTACTCATAGTCTCCTACTGCAGGCAGCATTTATAGGCAGTAGGAGCTGAGTCAAATTGTACTAGTCCTCCATCTGCAGGCAGCATGTTATAGAGCAGGAGGAGCTGAGCGATTGTACATAGTGTACTAACTGCAGCAGCATGTTATAGACCAGGGGGAGCTGAACTAATTGTACAAGTGTCCTATCTGCATGTATCATGTATAGCAGTGAGGGAGCTGAGCAGATTTGTACATAGTGTCCTAATCTGCTGCAGCACATGTTATAGAGCAGGAGGAGCGAAGGCAAGATTGTCATAGTGTCCTATCTGCAGGCAGCATGTTTATAGAGCAGAGGAGCTGAGCAGTTTTAACAAAGTGTCCTATCGATCCTGCAACAGCATGTTATAGAGCAGGAGCTAGCAATGATTACATTGTGCATAGGTACATTGTTACATGTTATAAAGCGGGGGGCAGACAGAGTGTACAGTGTACTGTAGCAGGCCTGTTTAAGCGCAGGAATGCTGTACAGTTGTGAATGGTCTCCTCCCATTTGCAGAAACATGTTATTGAGCAGGAAAGCTGAGTAGATTGCATATACTTACTTTATTGTGCTTTATCTAGTCTGGGCAAAATTTAACTTTGCACCACGCCATTCGTATAATATAATAATGGTCGTTGTTGACCATATATTATACCTCTGCATGGAACATGACTCCAGTGCAACACATTGAAGCTCCAATTCATAGAGTTATTTTAATCGTTTCATCATTGTTCGCATAACTCCCGCTGGATTGGCGGCTGACATCACCTTCATGTACTCGGTAATTGTTCCGGACAGGATTGAAATCTTCCAGGTGTTGGCTGCCTTGAGGGCGTCTGCTCTTGATACAACTGTGGTTTCAGTTCTCCTGTGTGAAGGTTTAATCCTCCTCCCGGTCAGTATGATCGGCTCCTACTAACAGATATAAGAATAATAAGAATTATTCCCCACCGAGCCGCATTACAGAACAACAGTAATACCATTATCCCCTCAATGATTTGTATGTTTCGTATGAGGAGGCTCAAGAGGGACCCTACAAGATGAGCTGCACACTTCGCCTCAGAATCTGTAGTCTCAAACCAATTTCTCTTCCTTTCTGTATTAAGGGTGGTATAATAGATGTGTATATTACAAGTGCCCACGTTCTGCAAGAGGGATTCAGCAGGCTGCGGCATGGAGCTGTTTGGATGTACAGGAATCAATATGAATGATTGATCTTTGTTATGGAATGCAACATCAAGCAACAATTCTTTATTGTTATACTATTGCAATGTAAAACTGTGTATTATATAGAATATCTGAACATAGTCATCGTTCTGCTGTCTTCCTTGCACGTTTATTCCTAATGCAGCCACCAAAGAGGTTTGTCCGACCCTTGCTACAGTGATTTCCAAGATCTTTCTGCATGGGAAGCTCCCAGCCAGCAGTATATATTCCCTTTCCTTCCTGCATCACCTCCACTGGGCGACATGGATGAATAACCAGTGGGGTCCATTTACGAGGGCCGATTTCGCGTTTTTCTTACGTGTTTCCCCGAATATTTCCGATGTTTGCTTTGCGTCGGTTTTTCCCTGTATTTTTTCCAATCACAAAGAGAGCCCTTTTAGCCTGCCAAGAAGCGAAACACGAGTCCTTTTACAAAGCCTAAGACAGATAGCCTTAATGGTCAGGCCTAAAACGTAACTAACTCAACTTTTTTTTGTATCTATAGGAATAATAAATAAATTTGTTTAATCACACTTATGTGATTTAACAATTTATTTATTCTTTAGATACAAGAAATCCTCGTCACCCCTGAGAGTCGCAATTCGGGGCGACGTAACCACGTGGGGTGCCTTCATCCCAGTTTGACTCTTTAAGCATTTCCTCCATTTACTTTAGTGTTGAATTATACATCGATGGTGCCTTTTGGTTTTGTCCGGTGTTTGATTTTTGACGTCTTACTTCTTGTATCCATGTGACTTTATTTCCATTTATGTTTACCGATAATCTGATGCCACTATTATAGTGCTGTTTTCACTTTGGATGCTTTTTTAAAGCAACGCAACTTTACAGGCTCCTTTAGGTCATACACACTTGAACTGGCTTGTTTATATCTCGTGTAGGAAATTGCTCATACGCTTGCTTTTGCACGCACCTGTGCTGTGAGAGTGGGGTCCCTGTTTATTGGCTCGGATCCACTCTGTTTTTTGTAAATATGTGTACTTGTACACTTTGTTTAAGTGGTTTTAAAAACATATATGTGGGACTTTTTGGCATTTTGTATTTTGTATATTGTAATCAAGTTGTTGGAATTTTGTTGCCTAGACACACTTGCCCCTTTTTCTTATTGAATTTCTTAGCATGTCTAGATCTCATATAGGATTGAGAGTACTTAGATTATAATACTTATATAGGGATAACCCTAGGCCTGTGGCATAACAAACCCCAGTGTGCCCGAGTTGTGAAATTAAGAATCGGGGAACCCCCTATACTAACACTCCACTGGCCACGGCCCATCTTCCAATAGCAGCCATTAAAAAATACAAAAAAAAAAATCATACTATACCTCCCTCTTCCGGCGATCCCCACGTCCACAGTTTCTTGTCTACGAACATGTATGACCTGCGGTGGCGTGATGATCTCTTAAAAAGCGAGAAATTGGCACACCTGTCTCTGCCTGTGTCCACTATATTACTGTGTCTTAAAGAGCACACATATATTGATTGCTTATGCATTCTCTACCACGGCAGCAGATGCGGGCCCTACCTCCAGCCCCCGGCCAGGTCCACAGCCCATTAACATTAACACCTATGCCAAAGTGGTTAGGTAACAACCTTCTACTGATACAATACTGATGGATTCTAATGAGGGAACCTTCTCCATAACTTATATTTGCCGTCATTCCATTTCATACTTTATAGTAATTGTCGGATAAAATATATATTATTTTCGTTGTCTGTGATATCATTCTGAAAATATATTCTGCTGTATATGTTATCCATGAATGGTAACACACCTGATATAACAGCCATCACATATCACATATCAGCACTTTATTTCACCGAGCAGTGTGTGCAAGTACAATGACGCTCCAGATGTACTATTATATTATAACAATTCTAGAATTTCCAGGGAAATGGTGATGTGATTTATACCACTAGACATTTTTGCACATTGTTTTGTTACCACTTCAAAACCCGCTGTTACGGCCCTATAGTATGTCATGGGAATATTTGGTGAATAACCACGTTCTGGCAGTGAAATTTGAGGAAATCCAATACAAATAGTATAAAGCTTTTGTTGTCCCTTCCTAAATTACTGCTCAACAGCGCGGAAAAACAAGACTATTCAAAATGTTCGCTTTTTTTCCCTCAAATTTCCAAAGTATACTCCCTTATCATCCCATATAAATAACAAATAATATAATATAAAACCTGTGACAGCAGTCTCCGGGTTACATACAATTTAGGGTCCAAAGGTTTTTCTTAAGTTGAATTTGATGTAGTCAAACTGTATATATTTATAAATTGTAAGATCCAGACAAAAGAAATTTGGCAACCTATAACATTGGAGTTTTATAAATTTTCTGTAATGTACCAAGGATTATCAATAAAAACTTCTCATTACAGACCCCTTACAGCTGAAAAAAAAATCCTTGCAGTCTGGGGACTATATAAAGACTTCAGAGAGCCTTCATCCCAGGTCAGAGGGGTCTGTCTGTACTATGGGTTGTCTGTATTCGGGTGTCCTTAATTAAGGGGACTGCCTGTATTGTGTTTTTCATCTAAACTTTATGTCCTTCCTTTATCTTTTCTTCTGGTTTTGAGGTTTTGGATGATCGATCACTCTAAAAAGTCTAATTTTTGGTTTCAGTGTTTGCTATTGGGTGCATTCCAGTCGGACATTCCGTATCAGGGAGTGCACCAGGGACGGGTAAGTAAATGTGCCCCATTTACTAAAAACTGTGCAGTCTGTACTTTGTGCAGTGTCCTGTGTAGGGTGCAGGGGGCGCCAGATTCATGATTTGTGGTGCCTGTTCTTCATGAATCTGGCACCCCCTGCACTGCTCCGACAAAGTGCACCAACTTCTTTGCGGTGGATCTTTAACACGGGTCGTCCCGACGCATTTCTGTCCGACTTTGCATGATAAAGCTGGTGCACGGTCCGACTGAGCACTGGACCGCCCCCTAATTTGTGTTGAATGAAGAATAGTGCAGCTGTGCCAAAAAACGCTTGCGTGCAACACAAATGAAGTGCAGACACTTCTACATGTGCAAGCAGTTTGCACATAATGGAATGTGTAAAGTCCGACAGAAAGCCCTTAGTAAATGTGACCCTATATACTATTTGTTCAGTGGCTCCTGCTGTATAACATGCTGCCTGCAGATAGGACACTATATACACTATGCTCAGCTCCTCCTGCTCTATAATATACTGCCCACAGATAGGACACTATGTACAATGTGCTCAGCAATTCCTGCTCTATAACATGCTGCCTTATGTCTCAGTCATGATAAATGATAGACGTAACAGCTGAAACGTGACGATCATTTGTGTGATGTTTACACACTTGTGGAAGTTTTTAAAAGAATAAACGTGGACTTCTTATAACTGAAGTGCTGGATTTATCCTTTACCAATCTACTCAACTCCCCTTGCTCTAACATGCTACACTGATTAATATGCACAGCGCCTCCCTGCTTTTCTGCTTGCATATATGACACTATGTCCAATCTGATCAGCTCCTCCTGCTCTATAACATGCTTCCTGCAGATAGTCTATAACATGATGCCTGCAGATAGGACACTATGTACAATCTGCTCAACTCCTCCTGCTCTATAACATGCTGCCTGTAGATAGGACACTGTGTACAATCTGCATGCAGGCTGGGATAATTGAGATGGAGCTTCCTCCAAACTGTGGAAACTGCAGCTCTGGATTAGAGTCTCCTGACTCAGCTCCTGGGATTGGTTTCTGTGGCAGCACTAAAGGTGTGCTACACACTGACTCTCTATTCACTCTGTCTCTGCAGACTAAAACCATGTGCTCAAAGACAATGTGCTGCCACTGCACAGGCAAGAGTAAGTTATAACACACAATTATATTGTAATGCAAATGCTTAGAAAAGGCAGAAAGACAGATTTGCACTGCTGGTGTAATGGGCATTTACAATCTGTCTTTAGTGAAAAACGAGGTCCCTGGTGACAGGTTCCCTTTAATAGAGGGTTAATGACAGCTCCTAACCTGGACAGGGCGCTATTCGCAACTACCAGCCTGCCTTTACGCTGGCAGGGGTGTTGCGTAAACAATCTGTTCAGCTCCTCCTGCTCTATAACATACTCCCTACAGATAACGTAGCATTTTCATGACAGGTTCTCTTTAAGATGTTCTGAGTTGAGGTATTCATAGGTTAAAAGTTTCCCTTCGCTGCTTTCTACCTTCATAAACTGTTATATTTGTCCCTGCTGATATCCCAGTAAATAATCCTGTGGTGAATAATAGCCTCACGCTTAGGAATTTCAGCATAAACCTCCCCCCTCTATAAAATACATTGGACTATTTTCAAGAAAATGTCTTTGTGCTCCTCAGTTTGTATACATCGCATATATATTATTAAACCATAACAAGGGAGCAGTGGACAGGAGCCAGGATTCCAGTATTAGGAGCGCAGTGCTGTATAATGCAGGTGTACAGCTCTCCAGGGAGCCCCCGCTGCTTCTGGACATGGACCAAGATCTCTGCTGCTCGTTTATGGCATTCAATATATTATTTCAGCAGAGATGTGATTAAGTATTCAGAATAACTGAGGATAAAGCGAGGGTTTGTAGGATAATTCATGTTAAGTAAAACTTAAAGGGGTTGTCCACTCTCAGCAAATGGTTGATATTGTTTAGGTGAGCAAAAGTTATACAACTTTCCAGTATACTTTCTGTATATATTCTTCACAGTTTTGTAGATCTCTGCTTGCTGTCATTCTATAGGAAGCTTCATTGTTTACTTCCAGTGGACAGAAATCTGTCCATGATCATGTGATGTCACACAGGTGCGCGGCTCCTTATATCCCTGGTCATGTGATGTCACACAGGTGCATGGCTCCTTATATACCAGCGCCGTTATAATTCCTAGTTCATGTGATTTCACACTAAGGTGCAATTCGTCTCCATTATATATCCAGAGAATTTTATGTCCAAAGACACATTTATATGCAAGCCCGGCTCATTATATATCCCTGGGCCTGTGAATGTCACCACGGTGCTTCGGCTCATTATATATCCCTGGGCATGTGATGTCCACAGGCGTGCATAGATGTATGTATGCCACACCGGCTTGTATATCACTAGCTATGTCATGTCACAACACCTCGAATGCATGGCTCGAAGGGTCCATTTAATATTTCCCAATAGAGCTTGATTCTAGAATCTGTAGAACGTGATTGTCAGCCTTGATAGGTGGCTATATATATAAAGAATTTCTTCCGGAGAATGAACGTTGAATTATGGAACTCTGTGGAGCGAGTAGGATGGATTTGGTGATAATAATCTTACAATGTAGATGAAGTTTATTCTACAGTGGCCTTGCAGCGCGTGTTGACCTGGGTCAACTCTGCAAACGAGTTTGTATGTTCTCTCTCGTCTCTCGTGTGTTGGAGTTTCCCTCCCAGTTTCCTCCCACAACTCAAAACATAACGGTTAGTATGATTAGATTGTGACAGCCCATGTGGGACGGACTGACTGGCCAAGACTCTTGTGCAGCTCGCTGCGTAATCTGTGTGCCTATATAAATAATTATTATTATTTAACCTAAAAAGATCACAAAGTTTCTTCATATTTGCTTATCACCACTCGCCTTTAATTGATAATTTTGTTGATTATAGATATCTGAGGCACACGCCTTCGATCCTCATCCTCCGGCCAGATCCCCTGCCATGTCCGCAGTCAGCATTCCGCAGGCAATCTGTGTTGGGAACTTCTTAACCAATTCCTTCTAAATCAGTTGTGTTCAATGCAGGTGTGTTTGGAAACTATTTTCCGGATGAAACCAAAAGCGCCTCATATGTTCACCACTTACTGTGTTCGCCCTTCCATATTTTTTGGTCCAGACCCATTGGCTATACCAAGGTACATCAAGAAAGAAATAGGCTTTTGTCTCTTTGAACTCTGTTTTCTTACGGGGTTTTTATTACAGGCTTGATTTGTCTCTCCATTAAAATATGTTGTGAATACGCTCTGGCTTATGCCACAATACTGCTAAGATGGGATACTACAGAATTGAGCCCTACCTCTGGTAGCCCGTCTAACCACAAGTCAATTACTCTTCCTAATCATGGCCAAGATGTGTGGACCATGAACACTCCCTCATGTTCCCCTTCAGTCATGGTGGGCTGCAGATCACGACACCATACCCACTAAAGGGGAACCGGACCAGCGTTACGCAGCATAACTTAGTCCACTATACAATCGCAAACCTCTTTTTGAGCATTGGCTTCTTTTATTGCTTTACTTTGCCCTTTAATTATTAACTCTTATAACCCACCTGTTACAAATGATCTACAGAAGAGTCACTTTTTGCCCTCCGATGAAAGTGTAACACGGTGCCGCAACAGTAGGTGGGCACCAGGAAGTACCCACTAGGACTTCTTAAAGGGAACTACTCTGTCTTCTACATGTAAAATATGTCAACCAAACACTCTATGTAAAAACTCTTCTACTTTTTGGTTCTCTCATGCGCATGCGGTGGCATCATCCCAGAAATCTCCTTGAAGTGGATGTATAACTTGGTTATAATAAGTTAAGGAGGAGAGAATTTAACAACTGAAGTTACGGTGTGAGCCTCTGACTGCCTCCTCCTCTGTGATTGACATCAGCATTGGACTACAGAGAGATCTGGTCAATGATGTTGCTGTGACAGTACCATCACTTACCAGCAGAAGGGGGGAGTCTTGACTTCAGTGTTAAAAATCTCACTCCTTGACTTTAACACAACATTTTACATTGCTTTTCAGAGCGGATTTTCTAGAAGATGCCACCCAACTGGGTTCATGAAAATAATGATCTAGGATGGTGTACAGCTTCTCAACAACATGCTGGTGTGGTTTAATTAGTAAATTTCTGCTGACAGGTCCCTTTAATGTCCCCTGATGTTTATACGTCCAGCTCCTGCATTCATGACTCCCTTCATCTTCCCTCCAGTTCAGATCACTTATGGACACGCTCTATAACCTTCCACATTTTAAATCCTCCTTGAGCTTGGCTATAAAAGTATGAACTAGCCTAAGGGCCACATTACCTGGACCACCCTGAGTCTCCTCACCTTTCCCCTCTCCAAGAAAGTCAATAAAGCATTGGCGGCCTGGCTCGTCATGGCTGAGGTGAGACACTTGGTCCCATTTAGTCAATAATAGTGTCAGTCTGGACTCTATGGCGTTTGCCTGGTAGTGTGGCAGGGGGCGCCAATTCATACATGTGTTACTCGTTCGTCATGAATCTGGCGCCCCCTGCACTACTCTGGCAGAATGGCAAAAAAAATTAATTCTTTGGTGCACTTTAACAGAGCTGTGCACAATTCTGCTGTCGGACACCGCCTTCATAAACTTGTTGCAAACTCCGACTTTGCACTGGAACTCTGGGCACAATTTTGTGTAGCGTCGGGATAGGCATGCCAAGACACTAATGTCTTACACTTCTTATATTGTTTGCACTTTTTGCCTAAATCTGGCTGTGAAGTGTCTACCGTTCTCCTCTCTGCCTGCGTCAGTCGATCACAAAGTGCTTCTAGGGCACACACAATGTGCTACATGAAATCCAATAAGTAGCTACATTCACACATCGATGTGTCCTACGCGTTATCGTAGCATAGGCGGCACACAGTTGGCGCACGGGATAGGAGGAGTTTTGAGCAGCTGTTCACCCACCCCTCTCCATGCGTATCTTATGTCCTATCTTTCTCCCGTGCTAGCGAACATGTTGGCGGCCCGTTTCTGCATCCCTACGGTGCCTGAGTCTACTTTGCCCTGGATTACTCATGCTTTTTGAGGCTCCTTCTGCAGGGGTCCCTGGATACCTCTATATGAACACCAGTGTGAAGATTAGGATATCCCACGATGCACCTTGCCGCCCTATTCCACAGTGTGCATCAGGATCTCACGACATCGGGTCCCATACATTTTATCTATCTATGGACTTCTAGCTCCGAGCTCCAGGGCGTACTTTGGTGAACGTTAACGCTCATCTCTATAATCTTGTCATAAAGCTTTTATGAATCCTCTTAGCTCCCAAAACAAAGAGGAGATAGAGACCCTGCATCCAACTGAGGCCTTAAAAATAATGTGGTCACGGGCGTAGCACACATCACAGTGGTTGATCACCTCCCCGACCTGTCCAGGGATTACCTCACAGCTCCAGAGACTTCCTTCTCCGATGGAGTGGGTGAGGCCGCATGACACATGAATAGAGCCGCACGATGCATTTTACAACACACAGACCAGGGTTTACACAACCACTCACCCCCGCGTGCATACTACCATCCATTGTTAAGGGGCTTAACTCCTTCACCTGCCATAACCACAAGTTTGGAGGGAAGTTATGAAGGAACACTCCTAAGTCACAGTATTACCCTTGTGCAGGGCCGAGTAGGAGCCAGGACTCCTCAGATCTATGAACTAAATGATTTCCTCTCTCTCAGGGCACCCATTAGTTTTCAATGGACAGGTTATCTTGAGCGGGTATTAGAGTTTATTTGGGCTACCAGCAAGACCACATGAGTAGCGTCAGACTTCCCTAACGAATGAAGAATGTTGTCGCTGTAGGAGAGGGCCAGGTATGTCGCGATGCGGACATGTATTCATAACGAGTGTCATGCTACGGTTTTCGCCCTGCAGCCTGCCAGTATTTTCAAGAATGTCTTTATTTGACACAATGCACTTCCAACAGATTTTCTGACCATGACCAGATTCCATACGCGACGATTGGTGATATCTGTCCTTATCCCTCGCTTATGTGAAATCTCAACCGTTTACCTACAAAGTCAAGTGTGAGATGAACATAGAGAAGTATATTTTGCCTTAAATGAAAGTTTGAGACTGCAATAGGAGATCCCTTTAGACGCCTCCCCAGAGATCTCCAGAGATCTACATACTCAGAACGGGCATTTACAGTAATTGAAATGTGTGACAGATAAAGTCCAGTTCTGTAGCTCTGAAGACCACAGACTTTGCCATTTGTAAGATGACTGAATCTTATCTTTAATTATATATCTATGAACAACTTTGGTATCATATTAAAGATAATAATGCTCTTTTAGATTGCAATAGGCTTGGTGGTTCTAGGAGCTACAGAATTGAGATACAACAGTTATAGGCATAGTGAGAGAATTGTATTTTTAATCTGCTGCTCTTACTTAACTTCCCAACTATGTCTTGCCACTGCCTCCTACCTTAGCCCCCACTAGTGTTTTAAATAAATCACCATTATAAGGTGGCATAATCTAATCATCCCCACCCTACCCCGGTAAACCCATCACAAGGATGTACTAGAACACCACAAACAGTAGCTGAGAAGACAATTCTGACATAATCCTCGGATTTTGTCAAGAACACAATAGGCGGCTCCCGTATACCCATAGAGGCGTAATAAAGACATCACAAAGATATTACTAAATCCCACACAGACAGTACATAAGTTTCCAACCATCAGCTCGGCAGACGTTAACGGTCTCTCTACTCGATCTGTGTACAGCAGATGCGCCAGGAACGAGTGATGGGTCCCACTAGTCAAAGACTACAAGGTTATTTGGCCAGATGATCCGGCACAGATGACGTCATGATTCTCACCCATTGCACTTCAGTCATTGGAGTGAATGTGGACGGCAATAGGGCGGTCATCGGGAGTACGTACAATTTTTTCCCCCATAACTACTGGGGGCATTACTGGGGCTATGGGGGGGGGTTGCAATTCATAACATACGACAATTCAAGTTTCCATAACTAGCAACTAAAATAATGTAGGGTATCCTATAAGGGTTTGAGACCACTGCTCTATATGTCCTCTGCTACACAAGCAGGGCAGGCTGTCCCCGTGCAAGGCTAATTATATCCCTGGTCATGTGATGTCACACAGGTGCACGGGTCATTATATCCTTGGTCATGTGATATCACACGGTTGCATGGCTTGTGGTATCCCTGGTCATGTGATGTCACACAGGTACACGGCTCGTTATATACCTAGCCATATGATGTTACACCGGTGAACAGCTCTTTATATCTCTCGTCATGTGATGTCACACAGGTGAACAGCTCATTATATCCCTGATCACGTGATGTTACACAGGTGCACAGGCTATTTCCCAAAAAGCTTGATTCTAGAATATGTAGGACGTGAATTCCAGACTTTGCCGGAGAAGGAACGTTGAATTAGGACTGTGTGGGATCAGCAAGATGGATTTATAGCTTTATATGTGTAGATCATGTTATTCTACAATGGCTTAGTGCTTAGCATTACAGCCTTGCAGCGCTGGGGACCTGGGTTGTAGTCCCATCCAGGTCAACATCTGCAAAGAGTTTGTATGTTCTCTCCATGTTTGCGTGGGTTTCCTCCGAGTCCTCTGGTTTCCTCCCATACTCCAAAATATACAGGTAGGATGATTAGATTGTGAGCCCCATGGGGACAGGGACTGATTTGGGGAGCTCTGTGCAGCGCTGCGTAATCTGTGTGTGCTATATAAATAAAGGATTTATTATTATTATTTTACTCTAAAAAGATCACAAAGTTTCTTATATTTGCTTATACCACTGCTTTATGATAAATTTGTTGATTATAGATACTGATGGCACAGCCTTCGGATCCATCATCCGGCATTCCCCAGTAGCATTCCGCAGCAGCATTCCGCAGATCGTGTTGGAACTCTTAACAAATTCCTCTAAATCAGGTTGTGCAATTCTGGGTTGTTGGAAACTATGTCGGGATGAAACCAAAAGGCCTCATTGTTCTCCTGATGTTGCATCCATCATTTTTGTCAGATCCATTAGCATACAGGTAATCATGAAAGAAATAAGCTTATTGACCTTTGAACTCTATTTTATTACGGTTTTTATTCTGGGCTTGATTTGTCTTCCATTAAAAGTGAGTGAAACGCTCTGTTATACAATTACTGCTAATGGTGGGATACTACAAATTACTCATGGTAGCCGTTAAAGAAGTATTCCCTAATCATAGCCAAGATGTGTAGGACATTGAAACATGTTCCCCCTTTCAGTCATGGTGGGCTGAGATCAGACTAACCCACTAAAGGGAACCGGTCACCAGCTTTACAGCACTAAACTTAGTCACTATAAAATCCAAACCTCTTTTTAGCATTGCTTCTTTTATGCTTTACTTGCCCTTTAATTATTAACTCTTATAAACCTGTTACAAATGAGCTAAGAAGAGTCACTTTTTGCCTCCGATGAAAAGTGTAACAGGTGCGCAACAGTAGTTGGGAAGGAAGTACCCACTATGACTTCTTAAAGGGAACCTGTCATCAGTAAAATAATGTCAAACAACGTAAAACCTTCTACTTTTTGTTTCTCTCATGGCGCAGTGCGGTGGCATCATCCAGAAAATCTCCTTTGAAGTGGGATGTAAATTGGTTGTATAAAGTTAAGGAGGAGGAGAATTTAACACTGAAGTTAAGGTGGGGAGCTCTGAATGCCTCCTCCTCTGTGATTGACATCATGCATTGGACTACAGGAGATCTGGTCAATGATGTTGCTGGATACAGGACCATCAATTACAGCGAAGGGGGGAGCTTGACTTCAGTGTTAAAAATCTCCACCTCCTTGACTTAACACAACAATTTACATTGCATTTCAGAGCGGATTTTCTGGAAGATGCCACCAGACTGGGTCATGAAAAAAGATCTAGGATGGTGTACAGCTGCTCAACAACATACTGGTAGTGGTTTATTAGGTAAATTTCTGCTGACAGGTTCCCTTTAATGTCCCTGGATGTTATACAGTCACAGTCTCCTGCATTCATGACTCCCTTCATCTTCCCTCCAGTCAAGATCATTATGGACAGCTCTATACCTTCCACATTTTAAACCTCCTGGATTTGGCTATAAAAGTATGAACTAGGCCTAAGGCCACATTAACTTGGACCAGACCCTGAGCTCCTCAACCTTTCCCTCTCCAATGAAAGTCAATAAGCATTGGCGGCCTGGCTCGGTCATGGCGAGGTGAGACACTGGTCCACATTTATCAAAAATAGTGCAGTCTGTACTCTATGCAGTTTGCCTGTGTAGTGTGCAGGGGGCGCCAGATTCATGACATGTGTTGCGCGTTCTTCATGAATCTGGCGCCCCCTGCACTGCTCTGGCAGAATGCAGAAAAAAAATTCTTTGGTGCACCTTTAACAGAGCGTGCAACAATTCTGTCGGACACCGCTTCATAAACGTGTTGCAAACTCCGACTTTGCACCGGAACCGTGCACAATTTTGTGTAGCGTCGGGGATAGTGCAGCCAAGACACTAATGTCTTACACTTCTTAAATACTTGTTTGCACGTTTTTGCCTAAATCTGGCTGTGAAGTGTCTACCGTTCTCCCTCTGTCCTGCGTCAGTCGATCACAAAGGATCTTCTAGGCCACACAATGTGCTGCAATGAAACTCCAAAGTAAGGCTACATTCACACATCGATGTGTCCGCCGTATCGTAGCATGGCGGGCACACATTGGCGCACGGGGAGAGGAGGAGGTTTTGAGCCCAGTTCAACCCACCCCTCTCCATAGCGATATATATGTCCTATCTTTCTCCCGGCTACGGAACATGTGCGGCACCGTACTGCTCCCATACGGTGCCGTGCGTCTATTGCCACTGGATTACTCAATGCTTTTTGAGGCTCCATTCTGCAGGGGTCTGGATCACCTCTATATGGAACACAGTGTGAAGATTAGGATATCCCATGATGCACTTTGCCGGCCCCTATTCCACAGTTGGCATCAGGATTCACGACAGCCGAGGGTCCCATAATTTTATATATCTATGGCTTCTAGCTCCGAGGCTCCAGGGCGTACCTTTGGTGAACGTTAACCTCATCCTCTATAAATCTTGGCCTAAAAGCTTTTAGAAATCCTTCTTAGCTCCCGAAAACAAAGAGGAGATAGAGACCTGCCAAATCCAAAGGCTAAAAATAAGTGGAACGGGCCGGAGCACAATGCACAGTGGTGAGCAGCACTCCCCAAGCCTGCCAGGGATTACCTCACAGCTCCAGGACTCCTTCTCCTGAGGGAAGGGCGTGGGCCGCCATCACTATGAAAGAGACCACAGATGCATCTTAACAACACACAGACAGGTTACACAAACCCATCACCCCCGCTGCATACTACACATCCATTGTTAAGGGGCTTAACTCCTTCCCTGCCAGTAACCACAAATTTGGAGGGAAATTATAAAGGAACACTCCAGTCACAGGTGATACCTTGTGCAGGGCCGGAAGGGAGGAGCAGGACTCCAGGATCTATGAATACAATGATAATGGGTCCTGCTCCTCTCTTCAGGTCCTGCACCATGTATTTTTTCAATGAATTATCTTGTGTTCCTTTAATTTTATTTGGGACAAAGCACATGCTTCAAATCTTCCTTCACTCACTACAACGAATGTGTTATTACAGACAAGGGACCCCAGAGTCCACCCCATCAAACGTCCAGACTGATCTGGTAGGATATATGTCCTTTCCCTCTTATGTGAAATCTCAACCGTTTACCTACAAAGTCAAGTGGAGATGAACAGAGAAGAGTCATATTTTGCCTGAAATGAAAGTTTTGAGACTGCAATAGGAGGATCCCTTTAGACGCCCCGAGAGATCTCCAGAGATCTACAGTACCAGAGACACGGGCAGTTACAGTAATTTGAAATGTGAGTGACAGATAAAGATCCAGTTCTGTAGCTCTGAAGACCACAAGAATTATGCCATTTGAAAGATGAAATTCTTATCTTTAATTATATATCTAGAAACAAGCTTTTGGTATCATATTAAAGATAAGAATGCTCTTTTAGATTGCAATAGGCTTGTGGTTCTGGGAGCTACAGAAATTGAGATACAGGCAGCTATAGGAATAGGAGGAATTGTATTTTTATCTGCTGCTCTTACTTCCAACTATGTCTTCCACTGCCCCTACACTTAGCCCCCATAGTGTTTTAATACACCATTATAAAAGGAGACCATAATCTAATCACCCACACTACCCCGGTAACCCCATCACAAGGATGTAATCAGAACACATGAAAGCAGTAGCCTGAGAAGAGACACAAGTCTGACATAATCCTCCTGGATTTTAGCAGAGAACACAATAGAGCGGCTCCCGTACACCGTAGGAGGCGTAATAAAGACATCACAAAGATAACTACTAAATCCCCTAAAAGACAAGTAAAGTTTCCAACCATCAGCTCGGCAAGAGGTAACGGTCTCTCGGCTATGTGACAGCAGATGCAGCGCAGGGAACGAGTGATGGGTCCACTAGTCAAAGACTACAAGGTTTATGGCCAGAGATGAGCCGGCACAGGAGGACGCATGATGTCATCACACGTTGCAGCTCAGTCATTGGAGTGAATGTGGCGGCAATAGAGGCGCATAGAGGAGTAAAGTACAATTTTTTCCCCCATAAGCTACTGGGGGCATTACTGGGGCTATTGACAATTCATAACAGTAGCAAATTACAGTTCTAAAATAGCAACTAAAATAATTCTAAGATCACCACAACATGAGGGATTCTATGAAAGGGTTGAGAACCACTGCTCTATAGTCCTCTGCTGAATGCTACACAAGCAGGGCAGGCTGTCCCCCAGCATCGGAGGTCCCATAGACTGAAGTACATTGTGGGGGTTGCAGTGGTTGGACGCCCATCACTTCACAGCTTACTGCTATACTGTGTCCAAAACTTAAACATGATTAAGGTTACAACAGCATTTCTAGTACCCAACTTGCAAGATGCAATGTGACCCAAATGAACGATTATTGGTGGTCACTGACTTTATGACACCAGACTTCCAGAAGGACCTCTATGCCCTCTTGGCTTCTGTGAAGCTCTCTGGATGCTTTACTTTGGTCCCAGGCTGTAATGATCAGCTGTAAAGCTTCTATAATGAAATCTTGTTCCCATGACAACACAGAATGTCGAAAATCCAATAGTCACAAAAAAAGTTTTGTCTGTAGTTACAATAATAAAATATACCAGCTCCAACTTATATAGAAATTTAACAAAGGGCATCTACCACCAGGATGAAAGACTGTATGTAAATGAGCCTAAGGGGCTCCAGGGTCAAGAGGTGTTAATGGAGCCTGGAGCCTCTCAGGCTAATTTGCATACAGCATTTCATCCTAGTGGTAGATTTCCTTTATGAACTGGAGAACCTATCTTGTACTTAACTCAGGGACTACCTAAAGAATGCAGTTATGCGGCCACAAGTCTCCAGGTTACCCATCCAGTTCAATAAACACTTCTCATATAATGTACCAGGAATCTATTTACTTACAAAGATTTTTGGCTGGACACCCCTTTAAGTGTAATTTCAAAACATGTTTAAAGGGATATTTCCACGAAGACAAGTTACTTAAAGGACATCTATCACCAGGATGAAGGACTGTATGCAAAGGAGCCTAAGGGGCTCCAGGTTCCATTAACACCTATGGAGCCTAGAGCCCCTCAGGCTCATTTGCACAGTCCTTCATTTTAGTGGTAGATGCCCTTTAAAGAGTAACGGAAAAGATTTTGTTCCCTCCCCAAATCAATAGGTTTTGATTTTTCCCAGCGACTGTATTGCTACGCTGACACGTGTGCACACCGCACCGCTTCCAGACACATGGGGACATATATCCGTCCGCAAATTATGCAGCTGGATATACATCCCTACAAGGGCCCTAAGACATTAATAGCAAAGCATCAGGTTTTTTTTTAAATGGGTCAGTTTAAAAGTAAAATGGATACTTTTCATTACTGTCCGTATTTTCTGTATTCCATTATTTTAAAGCCATCCGTTTTTTTTATTTTATTCCAACTAGCCGCTGAAATAATGCAAGGTCTAACGGCAGATGGAAAAACGGACACTATTACAAGTCTATTGAAATCAATGGGGCGCAATAATTTAAGATTCATAGGGATCCCGGAAAAGGCAGAAGGTGTAGATATGACCACATTTATTCATGATTGGATTATTGATAAAGTGGGACAAGATAATTTATCATCCACATTTGTAGTTGAAAGGGCACACAGAATAGAGGGGGGAATGGTGAGGGGGAGGGAAGGGGAAGTCTTTTTGAAAATTGATGGTACGATGTATATGATATGGTGTTTCTCTTTTTCTAATGTACGGTTGCAAGATATGTATTTTATATTTTGTATGCTATATGGAGTTTGCTAATAAAAAGGAAAATTTTTTAAAAGAAAGGGAAAAAAGAGGAAAAAAAAAAAAAAAAAAAGGAAAAAAAAAAAAGCAGCTTCTGTCCAGAAATGGATTTATTTTGATTGAGGTATGTTTTCCAAAAATGTTATTGAAGGGTTCTCATCAAAACAGATTGTTATCGCTTATCAAAGGATGAGTCATACCAATATGATTGGTGGGGGTCTGTCTGCTGCAATCTGTGGGGATCTATCTCTCACTTATTAATGGAGTGGCAGGACGAGAATGTGTCCTGCTGCTCCATTGATTATCTTTGGGACTCACATAGACAACGAGGGGAGAGCAGTGCTCATCGCAATTTCTGACGCTCCCATGCTTGACCTAACCCTCCATTAATTAGTGAGAATGGGACCCCAGTTCTCGTGTTTGGTAGGAAGCTATCCTTGTTATTGGATCTCAATGGATTAGGTTTTTATCTGTAATCCTATGAATACAGGGTAAAAATCAAACTTGGTTCAACCCATTTAAAATATGTCTTAGAGTTCTACAGCTTTTCCGTCTCTCAGTGACTGGGACAGTCGGTATAAAACTTTACAACCAAATTATTGATTTAAATTGAGTCAGAAATATTGAATCTGCCTAATTATTAAAAAATACTTTACATTTTGTAAAAAAAAAAAAAAAAAAGAAATCAATGGGGAAAAAACCTGATGTGCAAATCATCCGCAAACCTGAAAGCAGATGGTACCTGTTCCCAACATGGTGCCGGACACACAAGGTCTGAAGCCGGTGGCCCAATTTTCTAGGCCTTATTTCTATAGATTGTATTACTGCAATCATATGCGTATTCGGATATAGTCGTAAAATTTTTAACCAATATCAATTGAGAAAAAAAAAAAATGCACTTCAAGCTTTTACTAAAAGAACAAAACTACAACTTTTGAATAAGTTAAAGACCTCACCCTTATGTAGAAGAGTCCAGACTTTGGCTATAAACTCTAACTTTCTAAATGCAATCCGATCGTAAGGGGGGAGGAGCTTAACCCAATTATATACGCGTGTCAAGTGAGACGCCTGATTTTGGTAACAAGTATATAAAAATACAATACGCGTGGTGATCCTTACAGATTGCGTGAGTTTGACTTGAATTACACGATCGGCTAAGCCCCTCCCCATCCCGGTTGAATTACATTTAGAAACGCAACCCAACCGGAATGTGTTTATGTAGCCTAAATCTTTTACCCATATTGAAAGAAGCCTTACAGAGCATATCCTAGTACATCTGCAGGTACACAATCCATCCTCGGGTTACAGGGGCTTCAACATAGGACAAGGCACTACCCAAAACATCCGCAATGATTAGTACACCATTTCTGGTGATGTTACAAGATCACGTGATCATGACTTAGGTCGTTGGGCCGCTCCTTGTACCTGGAGAGAGTCCCCTCGCAAACACGGTACACGTCTTTATTTTTTTTAATCTGACAAGCAGCGATATCATGTTTGTTGGTTTTGTACATTTTAAAGTAGATACAATTATTAGGTTATTTTTTGTTTTTTTTTTAATATTACAATATTTAGATTCGACTTCAGGTCCTTTAAGATACATTTAAAAAAAAAAAAAAAAACAACTGCAATCGTGTTGAGGAAGGTGAGGGGCAGGGGAAAAAAAAAAATTACCCATCCAAAAATAAAATTAAAAAAAAAACAAAAAACAAAATAAATTCCACATTCCGAGAAATACTTCACTCATTCCTTTTAGTAGAGTTGTAAGAAATGTTACAATGGCATGAGCTTGAAATATTTATAGGCAATTTTTTTTTTCTTTTCACGGACGCTCATGACGTGGCACTGGTGATGTTGTAAACAGCAGAAAAACAGGGACTGCCGAGGTGATAGAATATGGAGGCCAAGGCCTGCTTCTTCCAGCGTGAACACACCGGACACTGATGTGATGACTTCCTCGCACACACACCCACGCGCTGATGACATCATGCTACGTAGCTGTATTCGTCCGCCGAAGCTTGGCTGCGCTCTATGTACTGCTTGTCTATGAGGACCTCAATGCACTTCTTTATCATACTGATGCTTGGGTTAAATCTCGCTCTGGACTGACTAATGACCTGCGGAGAAACAGAAACGGATTACATGGTCGTATCAAATTCACACAATCGTCATACAAATACAGAGGACGTTGTAGATCATGGCAACAACAGCGTCTACGACTTCACTTTCACCACTTACCAATACACTGGAGGTCACAAAGTACTAAGATCATTTCTTAAAGGGGTTTGCCCACCATGAGAAATAATGCCCTATACTAAGGAAAGGAATTAGAGGGAACCTATCAGAGAAATTTGGGACAAGGAACCACCTACAGGTCCTTATGGAACAGTGCTTTAGTGTCCAAAAAGTCTCCATTATCGCAGTCCTCGAGCATAATACAAAAAAACCAAACATACACGTAAAGAGGACCTGTCACCCCCACCAAATATGTTCCCTCTAATCCCCTCCCCAGCCCCTTTATATTTATTCAATTTTCATAAAAGTTTGTGTGCATACTTTGTTTTAATCCATCCAAAATAAGAGGTCGGATCCTCGTACAGGTCCCCGGGCAGTCGGCCATATTCATGAGGGGGCCGGCCGACACACCCCCTCCACGTCCCTGTTAGTCGGGGACCTGTAAGAATAGCCGACAGCAGCGGATATATTGCGCAATCGCTGCCGGCTGTGAATAAGCCCCTCTGCGGCCGCATTGCAGAGAGCCGGAAGCGATTGTGCAATACATGCATTCTTACGGCTACATGGCTATACTTACAGGTCCCTGACTGACAGGGGTGTGGAGGGGGTGTGTCGGCCAGCCCCCTCATGAATACGGCCGACTGCCAGGTGTCCTGTACGACGATCAGACCTATTATTTGGTAAGAGGTTGGATCGATTAAAACAAAGTTTGCACACACACATTTTAATTAAAATTGAATAAATACAGGCGGTCCCCTACTTAAGGACACCCGACTTACAGACAACCCATAGTTACAGACGGACCCCTCTGACCTCTGGTGAATCTTTCTGAATGCTTTACTATAGTCCCAGACTGCAATGATCAGCTGTAAGGTGTCTGTAATGAAGTTTTATTGATAATCCTTGGTCCCATTACAGCAAAAAATATTTAAACTCCAATTGTCACTGGGGCAAAAAATTTTTCGTCTGGATCTACAATTATAAAATATACAGTTTCGACTTACATACAAATTCAACTTAAGAACAAACCTCCAGACCCTATCTTGTACGTAACCCGGGGACTGCCTGTATAAAAGGGGCTGGGGACAGGATTAGGGGGAACATATTTGGTGGGGGTATTTTTCGGGGGTGACAGGTCCTCTTTAAGCCCGTTGCCCATGAATTAGTTTGGTTCGTCAATCTCTCTCCATGTGCTTGTTGGACTTACCGGACCGACTCTAGAATCACTGACCTGAACTCAGCATGTCCGTTCTATTCAGCGATTCTAGTTTCGATCCGTCAAAATCCCATAAGTGCAGTGAGATTAGTTTGTCGGACCACCCTCTTGTGGGCAATGGGCTTTATACTTATCCATCACCGGTGCCCCAACGCCTTAGCACTGCTGGAGTGAATGAGGCACAGCACCAGACCTGGAATCATAACCAGTCTTTTTTATAGCGGGTTTTCCATGACAAAGCCAGAATAGGGATACAAAAAGAGTCTTTCCCTACACTTCTCCTTAGTTTTACAATCACTCCAAGTATAACCTCAAAAACGACATTACAGATTTATCTGAGGTGTCAGAGCAGAACTGTGCTAGTAGTCTATGGCAACCAATCAGAGCTCAGCTTTCATTTTCCCCCAGCTGTATATACAATGAAAGCTGTGCTCCGATTGGTTTCCATGGGCAACTAGGACAGTTTTACCTCAGACACTTATGATAAATCTCCCCCAGTATCAGAAAGCCTTTATTACTCTATGCTCCCAGATGTGCAGGGCGCAGAATATGTGTTGGAAGTAATTGCCAGCAGTGTAAATAAGCCTCGTGTGATCTGTCTGCTCCTGGGGCTTACACAATTTGGCGCTGTGCTGCCAGCTTAGTCACGGGTTTTCATGCCAGTTCTCTACCAATTTGTGCAGCCCAGTGTCAGTGTATACAAGTTTGTAGGGACATATCTAAATGATGCTGCAGGTTTATTAAAGAAAGTTCACCACATGTTCCAGAAGAGGTCCTGGGGCAAACGTATGCACAACACACCCATAGGCACATCCATCCATACAGGGTCGGCTCCAGGTGTCAGTAGGCCCCTGGGCGACAGAGCCTCAGTAGGCCCCTTTGCAGTGAACTCACATGGCGGCATTAAAAATTCAGAAACTAAAACAGTTTCCTGTTTCCTAAAATATTTACTAGTTTACTCATCTCAAACAGCCCCCTCATGGTTATTTTATATAAGCCCCCTGGACAACCTATGGATTAATTAGATACAGCCCCCTCAACCCCATGGATTCCTTGTGTACAGCTTTATGTGGGGCGCCCTCTGGGCCCCGGCACTTGCACAGGTATGCCCAGTACTGGTGCCGGCCATACATCCATAATGTACAGAGGTATAGGAGTCCATGGGTGGTGCATGCCAATGTATGCCTATACGGTACTATAAGTCACATCCTTTTGGCAGAGAGATAGCTACCAGGGAGGCAGGCTGCCCTGGCTCACCGACATAGGAGGCCCCCTTTTCCATCCCAATATTATTCGAACGTTATATGCAAGCGCAGTAGTATTACTTTTCAACAGTTTTCAACACAAATGTATGCAGGAGAATGTTTAGGACCTTTGGAAGGTCCTCAAACTGCAGCGCTTCAACGAAGGCAAGAGGGCAGGTGGTGACCCATCACAGAAAAAAAACTCAATCCATACATTCCCAACGTCATAATATGAACCCAGAGAAGTCTCCAATGTAAAGGCATCAGAGAAGCCTGGTATTTATAAGTTGTCTAGGGGAGTAACTAGCAGAGCCTGGACCCCATAGCAGACTTCACCCTTCAAAAACCATATTAATATTTGTATATTCACACATGTGAGTTACAATCACACACATACTTATATACATACAGCATATACACATGCATAATAACAGAACCGTACACACCCCCATGCAGCATAGACAAACCACCATATACATACCTAATATCCAAGATGCCAGGGCCCCAAGAATGTGGGCCCCATAGCCGCGCCTATGGCTGCTACCCCTCTAGTTAAGCCCCTGAAGTTCTCCTTTCAAATAGATGGGCTATATCTAAACCTACATATTATAGAATTGAATATATAACCATTGCTTTTTCCTGGGGAGATCTGGTATGGGAATTCAGCCGTTGGACTTGTAGAGTTAAAAAGTTTGGTACGTTTCATAAGAAGGGTGGTCCTGATCATAAAATTAATGCAATGGGGAATGAAGTAGAAAACACAGGTGGATAAATAATTACTCATGTGCTGGCCTAATAAATCACAATATTACACGGCTTCGGCAGGACCAGGACACTATTGATGATGGGGCTGCGTGCGGACGATCTATGAACGTGTGAGGTGTGGGCCATGGAAATGCAGTTAGTGAATATTTCATGAGGGCGATGCTGCGCTCAGGGTGATGGGTTATGTAATGAACGCAGAATGACAGCTTCTCCACAACATGCATGTCATCATGGATAAATGGAGAGGGCATGTCAAAAGATTTTCTCTCATCCAGATACCGATGTGTTTGCTATGTTTTGCTATTAGAAAATAAAAAATGTTTGGTTCTCTTTTTTTTCATTACATGCAAATTTCCTGTGCAGTCATACAAGGGGTGCAAATAACAGTACCGTGTACTGCAGTCCGTCCACACAATGACAACAATAATAAAAAACTGCAACGGATGGAAGTCAGATACATACAAAGACAAAGTTGGAAATGTGAACTGCAGATAAATATCCAATTCCAGCCTATTTAATTAGCTTTCTGTATCGCTGATTCTGTAGCAGAACCACAAGTCTGATGTCATCTGAAAGATGAGACTCTTATCTTTTATATGATACCAGAAGTCAGTTTGTAGGTGCCATATAACTAAAGATAGGGGTATCAGGTGTCCCCCTGTACATGTCAATGTATTCGTTAAGTGTATACAAAAAAAACAAGCCTTAATGGGGTAAAATCTGTTGACAGGTTCCCTTGAAACTGAACCCATCTGTATAAATAGCCGTAATTAAGAAAAATTCAATGAAATAATGTTTGGGCATTAGTAGGGTGTCTAGCTGGGATTGTACTGTGTCCTCGCAGGGATACGATATGCTAAAAAAGTGATCCAGAGGAACGAACTCTTCCTTCCCGGTGATAGACGTATTTGATAAAACAGACACGTCAGAGAAGCAGACAGATGAGGATGACACCAGAGATGGTGAAAAATCAGACCTAAAAGCCAATGCTCATACAGTCTGGTGGGAAAGAGCTGATAAGTTGTATATTTATTCCTGGATCTGCGTTTCATCTGCCTCAGCACATGCAAATCCACGCTGTAACCACTCACTCCCGGCCTGCAATCTGTGATAAGGTGCGGCGGGGAGCGGTGATGTGTGACCGGCGGGGAGGTAAGTGCTTATTATGTAGAGCGGGTGTAGCCATGCAAGAAACCCTCCGAGGGGAGAAATAGCAACGTACGGACACACGACCAAGGACGAGGAAAACATTCAGGCCATGGAAGTGTAGAGACATGGTTACATCTGACTACATAAAGCATGTGCTGCCCTTGGTGCCGAGGACGTCCTTCTGCAGAATACAACTCATAATGGAGGAATTATTCATCTCTCATAATGTCATCTTTATCCAGAAAAGAAGAACAATGATGAGTCTCGGCCGTGCCGAAAAAAATCTCTACAGATTTTTTTTTATTTGTTATAAGCCAAGGCCGGTGTCAGCACTGTGCATACAGAGGCAAGTGCTGTGGCCCAGGGCTGCTGGGGGGCCCACATAAGGCTGTACATAAGGAATACATGGGAGTGTGGGGGCTTCTTTATAAAATAACCATGAGGGGACTGTTTGGGATGATAAACTAGGAAATATTTTAGGGAAAAGGAGACTGTTTTAGTTTCTGAACAGTTAATGTTACCATATGAGTTCACTGCAAAGGGGCCCACTGAGGCTCTGTCACCCAGGGGCCTGCTGACAATTGGAGATGCTATAAGCAGTAGGTTGCATGGCCGCTTTATACCTTCCAGATCACAGTTGACTTTGCCACAATGCTGGGCCATGAAAGAAACATGAAGTGAGAGATAAATTGATTGTAGAGAGTCAAGGAGGCGGAGAGTTTAGCACTGAAGTCAAGCTCAGTCTTAGAATAACCCCCTTTGCTGTATCTGATGCTCTCAAGTCCCGAATTATCACTAACCAGCTAACCGAAGACATTGGATGTCAAATCACATCAGAGGAGAGCCTGACTTCAGTACTATACTCTCTGCCTCCATGACTTTGGCCTAATAAACCGCTATCAGTAAGTTGTCAAGCAGATTTAACGCCTTCCAGATCATGTGTGGAGAAAACCACCACGAAAAAAAACAAACACAAACTTGATTTTCAATTAAAATTGGTTGTATAAAGTCATGAAGGCGGAGTGTTCAGCACTGAAGTCAAGCTCTCTCTGTCTCAGAATGACCCCCTTTGCTGTATTTGATGCTGAATCAACAACAACAGCTATCTGCATTTCTTACCGGTAACAAGTTAAACCCAAGTGCTCATTTTGCTCCGTTTGCCTTAAGGGGACCCAGTCATCAGGTCTTACCCCGTTAAACTACTACCTCTCTCAGTTGGGGTCCAAAATGTCCTTTTATGTGAAATCCCACCCATTTACCTATAAAACAACTCATTCAAAGTGGTGTAAAAATGAGCAGAGAAGAGTCACTTTTTGTCTGAGAGGATTCATTTTTAGGAGATGGAACATCTCTTTAGATGCCCATATCTTGGGTTCTAGAATATAAAGAACCATGCATTAGAACCGGAGATATAGGCAGATACAGAAATAGGCAGGAACTGGATCTCTAGTTGCTACTTTTTCAACTAATTTTGACCAATGTCTAACTGCTTGGATCGAGGGTTCCGATTTTGATCTTTAATATGACCAAAAAAACCTCATGTTTTTAAGTACAGGCGGTCCCCTACTTAAGGACACCCAACTTACAGACGAGCCCTAGTCAAAGACGGACCCCTCTGCCCACTGTGACCTTTGGTGAAGCTCTCTGGATGCTTTACTATAGTCCCAGGCTGCAATGATCAGCTGTAAGGTGTCAGTTATGAAGCTTTATTGATAATCCTTGGTCCGATTACAGCAAATAATTTTGAAACTCCAATTGTCACCGTGGCAAAAAATAAAAATTTTTTTGGATCTACAATTATAAAATATACAGTTACGACTTACATACAAATTCAACTTATAACAAACCTATGGAACCCATCTTGTACGTAACCCGGGGACTGCCTGTACTACAGAACTGAAGATAGGGGCGTCTGAAGAGACTTCACCTGCAACCTCTAAAAGTAACTCATCTCAGGCAAAAAGTGACTAATTTCTGCTCCTTTTTACAGTTTTTCACTTAGGACCAACTCCGTGCATCTCCGCATGTTCCCAATACTGCACAGCTCATACAACAACCGGCATCTATAGAAATCACCACCTGGCTCTATCGTACGGAGATCAAATATCCATTAATTGCAGACACGACCAATAGACATCCCTACTGTATTCATACCCAGCGCTGTGGAAGTTATTATATCACCGGGCCAACTTAAAGCTGCTTCCTCCCAATGATTATTATTAATTATAATGTATAATTTATAGCTGTGATATGTTTTCAATACTTGCCAGGGCTGTGTGTGGGTCTTTCAGCCTGAAGAGCTTTCTGCTCACTGCACATTGCAGCTCCACAGCCCCTCCCCTCTGCTTGGTGTAGAAACTATATCAGGATTTTGATTGGATACTTACAAGCAGACACTCAGCAGTGGGTTGAGGAACAGATCATTTCAAAGAGCAAAAAGCTCTTCAGGATCAAAAACCCACCCAGACCACTTGCTGGAACTGCAAACCTGGATGTATAGTCCACTTTTCACAGTCCTGCTGCTACTTACTACGAACACAAAGGTATGATTACATAGATCTCCAAGGGTAGGACTGGCCCACCAAAGATGAGAGGTACCCCGACAAGAGGAGAAGGTAACGGGAGGGCCCCCGACAAGAGGAGAAGGTAACGGGAGGGCCCCCGACAAGAGGAGAAGGTAACGGGAGGGCCCCCGACAAGAGGAGAAGGTAATGGGAGGGCCCCAAACAAGAGGAGAAGGTAATGGGAGGGCCCCAAACAAGAGGAGAAGGTAATGGGAGGGCCCCAAACAAGAGGAGAAGGTAATGGGAGGGCCCCAACAAGACGAGAAGGTAACGGGAGGGCCCCAACAAGACGAGAAGGTAATGGGAGGGCCCCCGACAAGAGGAGAAGGGACTGGGAGGGCCCCCGACAAGAGGAGAAGGGACTGGGAGGGCCCCCGACAAGAGGAGAAGGTGAGGGGGGCCCAACAAGAGGAGAAGGAGAGTGGAGCCCAAACAAGAGGAGAAGGTGAGGGGAGGCAATGAGAATGTACAGGTAATATTTCCATGTAGCAGTAGGTGGGCTCCCAAATACAATTTCACTAGTGTGCCCTAGGCCCCCCCCAGTCTGACCCTGCCAGGGCATATACCCAGAACTGCCTGTAGTTTATTATGGTCAAAACTGATGACGGATTCCCATTTAGTAGAAGTCCCTTAAGCAATAGACAATTCTACCCTTCACTTTCAATTATATTACATTTCCAGATTGGACTAATTTCATTGCACTTCAAAAAGACTAATGTGCAGCCGGCAGTGTCACAGGACAGGACTGTGACTAGTTCTACCTAGAAAAGGAAAGCAGCGTGACATCCAATCACTCCTCATTACAGGACGAGCTTTATGGCATAATGAGAACGTCATCTCAAGTGGAAAACAAGGTTATGGTAATTCCTGTACATCTGCCAATAGTGGACTCTTATCTGCAGTCATTGTTCCATCTCCGGTCAGTAGTACAGGATCATTCAGATTGGGGACATGTCCTTGACGATGATGCAATGTACAGATCTTGTGCATTGTATCATAGCCCTGGGCTTACATAAATTGTCCAGGATTAGACAAATATTGCACAGGACCTGTCTGACCCTAACCAAGCAGATGTTTTTCTCTATCCTATGGAAAGGAGATTTAATACAGATTCACTACAGTCCCTTTAAGTCTGTGAGTGCAAGGTTAGGCTCGGTGCTTTATTAATATGGCGTTGCGAGGGTGACAGCACAGATGTGTTTTTTTGTAACACGTTGTACATCTCAGAATCACGCGATTAAATGCATTGTGAAATGCAAAGTAATAGCAAGTCAGATGTGAAGAATAGTGGTGGAGTCTTAAAGGGGTTTCAACAGGTTAAAAAGTTCTCCCTTAGCCAAAGAATAGGGGCTGGGTTCTGACTACAGGTACCCCCTCACCACTCACTAGAACTGGGGTCCTGGTACAAATTGCGCCACTGGTTGCAAATGTGCCAACCCCTTAAAAGAAACATGTAACAGGGAGGGGGGAGGAGATAAGCTGTGACATCATCTATTGTCTGTAGTGATGTAATGATGGGTCAGTGTTATCTATATAGAGGTCATTGTACAGGGGGGGAGGAGATAAGCTGTGACACCATCTATTGTCAGTAGTGATGTAATGATGGGTCAGTGTTATCTATATAGAGGTCATTGTACAGTGAGGAGGAGGAGATAAGCTGTGACATCATCTTATTGTTCATTATGATGTATATGGTCGTGTTATCTATATAGGTCTTGTACCTGAGGAGGAGGAGATAAGCTGTGACATCTATTGTCAGTGAGGTAAATGAGGTGACTGCTGCATAGGAAACCCCTACAGAATTATCAGTCATTTCTTAGACCTGGACGCCAGAGAGAAAATCATCATGTTGTTTGTGTCACAGTATGAAGCCGCGTCAACCAAAATACTTTCTTTACGAAATACTTTGGGCCTTTTCTTTATCTCTTTATAACTACTATGAGTCCTGCTGCTTCTATAGTACAGACCATCCACATTGATCCGCAGTGTATCATTTCTGGCTATGGTAGTATCTGAAAACACGTCCTTACCTCTTGTATCAACGCGTTATGTCGTAGTATTTTGCGGGCTTTCATTATACGCACTATAGCAGCTTGAAGATACATTTTTCTGTCTTCATCTACAGCACTTCGGGTCTGTTCCACTTCCTAGGGGGACACAAAAAGAACAACCAAATCGGTGACCCAGTGCAGTAGTACTGTCCAATTGGAAGGTATTGACTTGGGATGTGCGACTGCATTAAGGATACAGCGTATACAGGGAGCCTAAGGTGGTCTAAGACCACCCCTCCCCCCCAGTCTCATTAATGGCTTCAGGCTGTTGTCGTGAGATCATCGCTTAAATACTGGATACACATATCAGATAAACAGGAACTGCAAACAATCAAATAAAATCAGGTGGAAAGGTAAAATGAGGTCAAAGGCCGGCTGTCCCCTCACAGCTCTTAAGGGGTTAATGACCCCCACCTACAAGATGTTAAGAAATGTCACATTACTGAAATCACTACAAATCTTTGGCAGACAAAACTATTTCATATGACCGAACTTCAAAACGCTTGATCAGAAGTAATGCCGAAAAAATATCACAGGTTTCATCGGAAAAGATTTTCCTAAATTTATGTCAGGCGCTACTTGTACAAATAGGAAGCATCGAGAGAGGCAGCAACAACTCTGTATGAGATAAAAGGAGCATAAAAAAGTACAGTATACGGGTGATTACAGTGTGGTGCAAAATACAACTCAATGTGGAGGTATATATAGGTCCTAAGTTCTTGTGCATAGACAGAGCTATCCAAACCAGTCTCTATAGTGAAACGCTATACATTCCTATAGCGGTCTCTTTTGCAGGACGTCGTGCAGTAGTTACACACAGTCCTAGTGTAGGACAAGTGGCTGTCCAGGACGAGATATTGATGGCCCATATATACACAGTGGGGCTCATTTACTAAGGGTTGCACTGATCACTTTCGTCAGACTGACGGTTTTGGGATTCGGGCAGTTTTTAACAGGTGTATGTGCTGGGATAGTATCGCAGCTGCGCCCCAGTGTGTGGTGGCCATGCCAGGGTACTGCAGCTACTTGCCTCTCCTGATTCCACCGGTATCTCCAGCATGCTGTGATGAGATTGCGGTTCTGAAAGCTGATCTTAACGTAGACTACACATTATCATCCTGCTTACCGTTGAGGGGAGAGTAGAATACACTCCGCAGATGCCATTAGAGGCTATGGGAGACAGATGCCACTACATGGTAACCATCCCTGGCCTCTGCTATGTATGTACTTTAAGCGTTTCCACAGGCAGACACTGTTACTGCACCAGCAAATCAAGGACTGCTTCCAATGTTCAAGATAATTTATCCCGCTATATGAGCCGTGTACAGTAGGACACCCTGCTGCCCTCTGTTGTAAGAATACATTTGGAAATACTCCCAACGTATTGTTATGCAAAAGCAGCCCCCTAATCTTCTGGGTTTCACGGAGTCTCGTCAACTCCTTTAAAGGATATCTACCACCAGGATGAAGGATTGGGAACCAAGTACACTGACATACTGGTGTGCCCCCTCTCCCCCCTATCAGGATCTGCTCTTCTATTAGCTTTTCAAACACTTGTTTCAAAAGATTATGAAAATGAGCCTGAAGGGCTTCAGAATCCATTGACAACTATACATTCTGGAGCCCCTCAGTCTCATTTGCATCATTTTTAAAACCTTTTTTCATAAAAACAAGGGTTTGAGTAGCTAAAAGAAGAGCAGATCTTGCCAGAGTGGGCACACACTGGGATGTAAGTGTGCTTGGTTTACAATCCTTCATCCTGGTGGTAGATGCCCTTGAAGTTTGAGGAGTTTACATGTTGTGAGTGCAATGCTTCTAGATAAAGCGATCAGATCAGTAAGTTTTGACACTTAACAGTCTACGCTCTTCTGTCCGTAAATCAATTAAAAATAACCCCCCTCTAAACTATACGAATGATACCATGTCGATAATATTTTGGCATAGGTGTGAAGTACAATAAAGCAAGAGGTCTAGTTTAATACACATCCCACATATCACATCCATATATCAGGTGTGAGTGCAGCTTACCTGTGGCGTGTCCTTCTGCATGGGTGTAGTAATTTTAAATTTCGTCCTTTTACTGCTGAAATTCATATTTAATGAAAATATTGATTCGCCGTCCACATCTTCCTGCAGTGGAATAAAACAGTTCACGTGAGAGTTGTGGATTTTCGTCTCCTGCAGTGTGACCCCGAGTCATGGATAAAACAGCAATTGTCTATTTTCGTTCTGTAACCCAGCGGAGGCTGCTCGGTTCCATAATCCTGACAGCTTCTGCTTTTAAAGGGATATTTCCTACTCTGTGATCGATGGCACGTCAATAGGACATATGATGAGGACCTGACAGAGGAGCTATATCCTGCGGAGGTGTCATACATGGTTGACATGAGCATGAACCTTGGACGTGCAGCGACAGTCCATACAAACCTTATCATGGTCGTGGTTTATCATTTTGACGTCCAGTAAAGATTTGATGGTCTTGGTCAACTCTTTCTCATTCATCTGAGTGCTGTCTTGTAGTTCCTTGTAAGTGACCGATTCGCTGTTATTGAAGGCAAGCAGGACGGCCATTTGGTATGTCGTGACCATAGCTACGTAGGGTTTAGACAAGTAGTTCATTTTTACTTCACCTGCACAGAAAGAGAAGTGTAAACCTTTAAAGGGAACCTGTCACCAGTTTCTATCCCACTCAACTACCACCACCCCTCAGGTAGAGTATGAAATGTCCTTTCTAAAAATCCCTGTTTTGTGAAATCTCACCCCTTTTCCCATTAATGAATCGCCTCCAAAGTTGGCCAAATAGGACTCTTCTCACCTCAGTTCATGATTTGTAAAGCGCTACGGAATTTGATGGCGCTATATAAGTAAAGATTATTATTATTATTATTATGAGATAAGTCAAGTAGTGGTTGCAGGGGGGGGTATCATTTCAGAAGACTCTATAATAATAATCTTTATTTACATAGCCCCATCATATTCTATAGTGCATTACAAATCAGAGGGAACATACTCTTTTTTACGGACTATAAGGCGCACCATCAATAAATGCCTACTAAAACGTCTAGGTTCATATATAAGCCGCACCGAATTATAAGGCGCACCATCAATAAATGCCTGCTAAAACGTCTAGGATCATATATAAGGCGCACCGGATTTTAAGGCGCACCTTTGATTTCTGAGAAAGTCAAAGGATTTTTTGTGCGCCTTATAGTCCGAAAAATACGGTATACAAATAAAAATATTTATAACATTCATATGAAACAAAATGAGCGAGGGCCCTGCTTGCAAGAGCTTACAGTCTATGAATCTTAGGACCTAAAAACATGCTTTTTGCTTCAAAGATAAGAATCTCATATTTCAGATTGCATCAGGCTTGTGGTTTTGTGAGCTACAGAACTGGACATAAAAATATAATATAGACGGGAACTGAAACTTTATCTGCAGCTCATATATCTGTCCAGTTCTGAAGATCACAAAGCCATAAGCCTAGGTGATCTGAAAGATGAGAATCTTATCTTTAATATGACACCGGCAGCATGTTTCTAGGTTCCATAGAACAGAAGATAGGCACTTCTGAACTAACAACCTTGCAATCACTAAACTTGACTCATCTCATGCGAAAATTAAGTGAGAAGAGTCATATTTGCCCGACTTTGGGGGAGATTTTTTAATAAAATGTGTGAGATTTCACATAAGAGGGTATTTTAGAAAGGACATTTCATACACGACTTGAGAGGGCAAGTAGTTCCGTGGGGTAACGTGGTCCTTGTTAAGATATAAAGACATCACATGATGTGCTGAACATCACATACACACCCCACACTGGCTATAAGTACTATATGGAGACACAAGCTTAGTACATGGTGTGTAAATAGAAAGACTTCCAATTTCTTACTAAATTCTAGCAATTACAATACTATACAATACTACTGTCAGATCAATGAATTTGACGGAATTATTCCAATTTTGAAAAGACTTTTAAGCAAGAAAAAATTAAGCAGTTGACAGCTGGATTAAGAGTAGTATCAATATCTGTTGGTAGCCTGTTATAGAGTAGGAGGAGCTGAGCAGATTGTATATAGTGTAATACAGGCAGTCCCCGGGTTACATACAAGATAGGGTCTGTAGGTTTGTTCTTAAGTTGAATTTGTATGTAAGTTTATTGCAGTCTAGGGCTAAAGTACAGTAAACTGCAAACATCCAGAGGTCCGTTTGTAACTAGGGATCATATGCAAGTCAGGTGTTCTTAAGTAGGGGACCGCCTGTATCTGCAGGCAGTATGTTATAGAGCAGGAAGTTCTGAGCAGATTATATATAGTGCTAAATCTGCTGGAAACCTGTAATAAACAGGAGGAGCTGAGCAGATAATACATACTGTCATATCTGCAGGCAGCATGTTATAGAGCAGAAGGAGCTGAACAGATCATACATACTGTCCTATCTGCAGGCAGCATGTTACAGAGCAGAAGGACAGAAACAGAAGCAGATATAGCTTTGTGGGAAAAGGGAATAATATAAATGACTCCAGTCAGGGGGTGGTCACATCAGGCGACATCCATCTCTGTATACATGTATATGGTCATATATGTAAAGTTTGTACATTCAAGCCCCCATCCCATATTATAACCATATCTTACCTGTACACAAATAGTGCAACCATGTCAGCTTTCTGCCACTGAAGTGCTGATTGTAAAATAATTCAAACTGAAAAAGATTATAAATTATAAGAGAATAATTAAAAAACACACATACACCGCAAGATACTAAGTAATCAGTACGATAAAGGGATCCTACCAGCTCCCAAATCCCCACACAAGTAAAACCAGCATTGTGTAGGGGCCTAGAAAACCTTTGCAGACATGGCTTCCCTGTTTCCAATCTCAGCGATTTGTTCTTTTCAGCAAAAACTTTAATTCTTATCTTTAGTAAAATAAGCTTCTCGGAGGTGACTGGGGGGGCGTGGCCTGTTGGTGCACCCGTTTTTTTTCCCCCCTACACGTTATTTCCTTAGGAGATGCCAAACATTGGGGCACATGTATCATAAGTCCGTCTTTTTCTGACAGTTTTTTGAGACTTTTCTAGGCTCAATGATTTTTTTCTTTATTGATACATGTGGCGTTTGGTCTGTAGTGAAAGTCGCAAACAGTTCCCCAGCTATTTTTTTCGCCTGGTTAGGGGCAGCCTTAGATTTGAGCAAAAAGTCTGCGATTTTTTTGCTTCTTTTAAAAAAAGCCGCAACGTTCACATCTGGATTAAGATGATAACTCATGGAGCACTGCAGGAGACTAGACAATGGCAATCTTTAATCGGTGACTGTTTTAGGCGCAAAAAAGTCACCAATGAACGAAAGAACCATAAAAAGTCTCAAAAATTAAAGAAAAAGTAAGCCAAAAGTTTGATCCATGTACCCCCATTGTGTAGAAAAGTGGTGTTGTGTAGTGATGAGAACAGAAAGATGATAACAGGAGGACAACAACGCCCCCAATGCACCAGGAAGATAATTTGCATAAAGCTAAAAATGGAGTCAAAAAAATAAATATTTCACAGGAAAATATTACAATCAGCACATACCATCTGTACACTCTTTTCCAGTTCCTGAGGGATGGCAAATGTAGAGGATGGAGCCTGAGTCAACGGCCAAGCACCAGCCTGAAAAATATAAAAAGTAGGGACAATAAAATACTGGAGCCATTACAGTATTGTAGTATTTATGCTCAACCCCTCTAGGATAGGGCAGTTTGTTGTTTCATCATCTTCATCCTAAGTGCTTGTTTTCTGTTGGAGGAGCTGTATTTTTCAATGGCACCACTGATTACATTTGAATTGTGTGTTCTAGAATTTTGCCACTGAACATTGTGAATATAGAACATGATAGCTTTTTATTTTTTGGAGGAAATCTACCATTTGTTTTTATGCATTGTAAACCAAAACATACCTTGAGAACACTGTCGCTACACTGATGCAGAATCACATCTTGTGTAATCCCTGAACCGAGTGGTTTTGCTCAAAAAACAATTATACAATTGAGGACCTTGGGAAAGCTGGGTGCAGACTGGATCCAGCTGCCTGAAATGTCTAGACAGGACTAATCAACCTGAGCTGAATGACCCATACACAGCAGCAGGGGGATGGTGCAGCGATTGATTAATTCTGCCTGTCAGGGACAAGGTTGGAGCAGTGCATAATTAGGGTTAGAGGAGAAGCGCCGACAGCCACAGGAGCAAAAGAGCCTCATTATCATAATTTGATAATGGTTTTTTTCAGCAAAATCACTCAGTTCAGGGATTAAACAAGATATGTAGCTACAGAATTCTCTAGGAATGTTTGGAAAGCATAAAATCAAAATGGTAAATTTCCTTTAACAAAATAAAAACCTACACAAATTGAACATCTATAAACTACTAATTCATACAACAATATAGCCATAACCTTTTGCCCTTTACCAAGTTAGAGAAACAGCTATTCCTTCCAAACATCTCATAAACATTAACGGGAGGGTAAGCCGCTGACAGAAATCTTCAATTCAATCTTCATTTTCACCAAAAACAAAAAATACCGATTGAAATTGACATCACATTGCAATCCTAGGTCGTCCACCCAAGGCTTTTGCAGGATATTAGGCCCCCTTAGGCCACCAATACAGTCGTAAGAAGGAGAGCAGATTCAGATTCTCATTGTAGCTTTTCTCCAGGGTCTCTCTGTACAGGAAGGTGGGTCCAGCAGGAGAAGCTCAGAAGATAATGTAGCCCTGTACACACCTTCTCAATTTACCTGCAGTTCCAAACTGGCAATAAAGTGTCGCTTTTAAAATAGCGCTGAGCGCAGCATCTCTTAAGTTGCCTAAGAGTGCAGGAAAGTTCTGTCTGGTAAACTCGGCGCTGGGGCGATGGCCTGGGTACAAATAGAAAGGGCCTCCCCTGGCACCCGTGCCATAGTGGATCATCAATGGCTACAAGTCTCCACATGCTTAAAAGTCGCCCTTAAATGGCAAAGTCTCCGTAAGGAGAACTCTTACTTCCCACAATAGCCTCTCACTCAGCCAAACCAGTTCCCTACACTGTACTGAGGAGATGCAACCACATTGAACACCGCTATCTACAGTTGGGAATCCGTTCCTTCAGGAACAGATACATTGGTTTGGCTTTGATCCCACCTCATGGTTTCCTGAAAGTCATACTTATGTTAAGGGGCTTAAAGAGGGAATGTTTTCTTTATCTCATCCTGGAAAACTCATTTGCATATTTACCAAAATTCCCCAGTGGCGCAACAATGGCTATAACTCTCCACACACCTGCAAGGCGGCTTTATTTGGCAAAGTCTCTGTAAGCAGAAGTTTTAAAATTGCTAAATAATATTTAAAAAATGACCCATTGCAGTGGTAGAACATGAATAAGGCAGTAGGAATTTTATCTAGTCCAAAAAAAACGAAGTAAAAAAAAAATGAAGTAAAAGCGACCATCATCATCTTCATCAATAATTCAGCAGTGAGTCACTTCCCTCCTGGTGTTCTAGTTACTGTAAGAAGCCTCTCGTCTATACCAGCGCTGCACCACATCATACTCAGCAGGGAGAGAAGAGTCAATGTCACATTTACTTGACTTTGAAAACTGGAAAGAGAACCTCACACCTTGGTGTAAATAGATCAATCAATCTGGGGGATCAACCCTTATCCCAGAACCAATACTGTAAGAATATTACATTAAGAATCTTAGCAGTCTCACGAATTCTGTAATATCACTTTTTTTGTTGATAGTCTACAAAAAGTTGCTAGGACAGGTAAGTGCCCAGGCTAAGAATAGACCTTGTGTATAGATGACGAGCAGATACCGGTACATGGTAGAGAGGAAAAGTGTCTGCAGCTCTGGTCTCCATCTGATAAGACGAGGAGATATTCCCCGCTGTAGTATGCTGGTGATGACAGCTCAGCATTGTTCAGATGTCGACAATACCAGGGTAGGTGTAGGTCATCATAGTTGTCAAACCGGTGCTACAGTCTAATAACCTGGTGACCCAGTCACGGCACCACAAATATGTCATCAGGAAGGGTTATGGCACCAAGACATGTATTATGTACATCAGGATCAATAAGGTCATTTCATACAATGTAAATGTCAACTTTCTTATATTTCAGTGGAGGCAGGATAGGACAAAGCCCAGGAGGAAACTATAGAATAAAAGTGAAGCTACATCTATAGAACAGCTTTAAAGCCATTGTAAAGAAGACCTGTCAATTATGAGACATACTGGTATTCTTAATAAAAGGGAACTGGGTCATCAGATTTTACTCTCAGGTAGGGCATGAACTGTCCTTTCTAGAATTCCCTCTTATGTGAAATCTCACCCGCTTACCTATAAAATCTCCCAAGTCATGTGTAAATGAGCAGAGCAGAGTCAGAGTCAGGCCCGCCAAAACCCCCGGCCCCTTGCAGGCGGCCCGCCAAAACCCCCGGCCCCTTGCAGGCGGCCCGCCAAAACCCCCGGCCCCTTGCAGGCGGTCTGCTCTGCCCACTCCTTTCATCTGGGACAGCCTTAGTTCCTAGATTTCCAGAGAATGAAATCAAAATTAGGAGGCAGGGCTAGGATGCCAGATGCATGGAGTGGGCAGAGCAGGTTGCCCGAAGGGAGGAGGCGCGGTTGCCCGACTGCATTGTACAAAGAAAGTATTGTTGCTCTGTCTTTCTTCCTAGAAACCATAACAGTTGAGGTTGTGTACAATCGTCCACTCAGAGCTGAAACTGACAGATTTGGTATGGACGCACCCCCTATGACTAGTGGAATAGCAACACCCAGTTGTCAATTCATTTAAAATATTCAGGTGGAATGCAAACTAAGTAAGAACTGGGCCTTAATCCATACAACATATAGAAGGAGAACCCACCTGTAATACGTATATCTGAAAGCTGATGCCCAGATCTACAACTGTGTCTTGATTTCTGATAAAGTTGTTAAATTTGTTATTAAGATCGGCGCTAACGCTCATGTCCGTGTACATTCGATGCAGCTTGCTGGTGAATTCATACCCACATGCTTGCTGTAAAACAGTGGAAAATATTGGTTATAACAAGAAATAACATGACATTTTTAACTTTTACAGAGTTTCTCTAATGAGGTCGGTGAACATTTCAGTAGAGACAGGGACTTGGGGGATGAGAATAAAGCAATGGATGTGATCGCAGCATGAGCACAGCGCTCTGCTATCTCCACCGTATCTGCGCCGTGCCGCCTATGGGGACGTACATGCGGCCGCAAATTTGCGGCTGTATGCACGTCCCCGCAGACGGCCATGTGAATGAGCCCTTAAAAGAGTTTTCCATGAATATGGAAACTCCCCGTCCCCAGATGTGCTGGGGTTAGAAAAAAAAAAACCATACATATCCCGCTCAGGCTCCTACACATGCCTTACCAGGTATAATCTGGGACCCGCTTCATCCAATGAGTGGCCTCCTTAGACGCCGGAACATCACTGTCTTTTTCCAGGAGACTTCGCTTCCTGTGTTGTCACCTGGTCTGGAGAGGCCAGTCATTGGATGAAGTGCGTCCCGAGACAACTTTCAGTTAGTGCCAGGCTGAAACTAAAAGAATCAGTGTAACATGGGAACCAAAAAGGGGCAAATATGTGCTTTTTTTTTTCTTACCTTGACTCCAATTCGTTCAAGGAAACGTTCTTAAAATACCCTTCTGTTTTTATCCCAATAGGGATCAAAATTTTGTGCCAATTTGTTTCTTAAAAAGTCTCAAAAAGTCTACCCTGACATATCTAATAGGGGTTTAATGCATACATTGAAATCAATTGTAAAGCAGTAAGTATCGTCAGCCACTTCTTGGTTTCCAAAAAAATTATATGATATATTTTCTATACCACTTGTATATCTATTACAGATGTACATATCTTGGCGTACAAACACATGTACCAGATTATGAGTCTCCTCCGTACAGGCTTGACCTATGACCTTGTCAAATAACTAGTCTAAACTTACGATACCGAACATTACCTTTAATTTATTGATCATAGTTTCTTCAGAGTCCATTGACATTGATAAGCCGTGAATTAGTCGTTTTGCCAACATTCTGGCGTAGAACTGAAAAAAGAACAGACGAGTAGGTAATTCCACTATACAGGAAGCGAGACATCACCAGATGACATAACACATCTTAGTAACTAGATTGCAATGTTCTGATCCAGGACGCCCTCCATATATAGTGTCCATAGGAGGCCGGCCTGGAATTCCTGAGCAAGTGCTCAGCCTGTAACCCTGGGTACGACCATACAAACATATAAGATAACGGAATGATCATATACACAACATTTATAAGCCCTGATTCCGCACCATCATGCACATTCTTGAGGGCTGGGGTTTACCCTTAATATGTCTTTTGGTAGAACCCTGTCAATTGTCACTGCATGTAAAGTACCTCTTCCCTAGAAGGAAGAAAACTGTCTCTATAGTGCCTCCTAAAGGTCACTTTATAAATGAGTTTGCATTACAGGGGAGTCTGATTTAAAGGGTTTTTCCTTGAATATTACTTACCTACCTCACTACAACTCCCACATCATTTCAGCACTTCATGTATAGGACTTTTCTCTGATGTTTCGGTGTGATCACGTAACACATCCACGGATGACAGCGTTGAAGTGGAAGGTCACCCCTGTTTTCCAGGGGACTTCACTTCTTGTGTTGACCCCGGGTCCGAAAAAGTCACTTACTGGATGAAGTGGGTCCTATGGACCCCAGAGCATCTGATTGGGTGCAGGGCCTGAAACTGGAAGCACCAGAGCGATGCAGGAACTGGGAGCCGGAGTGAGGTATGTATGTGGTGTTCTTTTCTCACCTCTGCGCCCAAGGTTTTCCTCTATTCCTAGAAAACCCTTTAACATGTCCCTGGTTTGCCAGATATTCCTACTAATAGGTAGAAGCTAGATTAAAGGCTCTGCTATGGGTTGGACACGGATTACCAAGGAAGCTAACGGGATATGCACACTTTTATCCAGGGCATAGTACCTATAGGAATCCCTACTCCAGAAAGATTTTGCAATGAATTTGCTGAGACTTAGGCAATATCACCATCGAGAAGTACCTTATATACTCGAGTATAAGCCTAGTTTTTCAGCACAAAAAATGTGCTGAAAAACCCAAACTCGGCTTATACCCGATTCAAAAAATAATATATCTAAACCACCTTTCCGGCGACCCCTGTATTCTTCTGTGCGATCTGTCCAGCAGCGCAGGCTATTACACTGGGGCAGGCGGCAGGCCTATATACACTGGGGCAGGGGGCTGGCAGGCTATATACACTGGGGCAGGGGCTGGCAGGCTATATACACTGGGGCAGGGCTGGCAGGCTATATCACTGGGGCAGGGGCTGGCAGGCTATATACACTGGGAGGCTGTACCAATGCATTCCCACCCTCGGCTTATACTCACGAGTCAATAGGTTTTCCCTATTTTTGTGGTAAATTAGGGGCCTCGGCTTATACTCGGGTCGGCTTATACTCGAGTATATACGGGTAAGCCACAAACTAATATTATGGCAAGGCATACTAGGTATGTTGTGTTTTGGTGGATATTACCTTCTGGATTGGTGTACATCAGAGGAGATGTGCTTAACCACATCTATGTTGTTCTGTCTGCTATAGGAGTACTACATTATAGAGACTTGATTTTTTTATTTTTTTTTTTTGCCCCAGTGACCAGGGTTGTGACGGACCCCCATGTGAATGAAGAGGCATTGGACGTGCAGGACCATTGCTGCTCCACATCTGCAGGATTGCTGAAATGCTTACACTCCTTTCTCATGAAAGTGAATAGAACAGTATTCACACACCTGTGTACCTATTCTCCATCCACATAGGCCACTTCATGATCCATGTTAACGTTGGAGTGTCAAGCAGTCATCCCACTTCGCTAAGACCCGTAGGCTTTCCTGTAGCTCCCTTAAAATATGTGCCCTTTCACCCGTATTTCAGAAGCCAAAGTTTCGTCGGGGAAAAACTGATGATTTTTTTTATCAGATTTCAATAATTTTCTATTGGATTTTGTTTAATGGGTCAAACAACATTTCAGCATTTTTAATTTTTCACGTGTGTGAAAAAAAAAATGATATATGGAGAGCAAATATAGATTAACACACACACACGCATACATACACGTACGTTTGTTCATACATACATACATATATTAATCACTTCTCTTCCTGCATTAATAGAAAACACTCCTGGGTAGATTTATCAGAAGTGTCTCCGAGCAGAACTGTTCTAGTAGCCCACCGCAACCAATGAGTGCTAAGCTTTCATTTTCCCACAGTCGTTTATAAAATTAAAGCTGAGTTCTGATTGGTTTCCATGGGCAACGAGAACAGTTTTACCTCAGACACTTCTGATAAATTCCCTGTATAAAAAAGACAGCAGGTGAAATTAAGCAGACGATTTCCACCGATATTAAAAAAAAAAACCAAAAAACGTACCTTCTGGAAAACATCTTTATCATCGATGTACTTGAAGACGGTAATAAAACTTGTTAGCTTGTCTTCCACCTCATTCTCAGTCATCCCCTTGGCCGATTTCTTCAGCATGTTATCACAGTATTTCGCCAGCTGTGTGGAGTAACATAAGGTAGACGCCAGTTTATTGACAACATTTTATCTTACACAGAGTAAAAAAAAAAAAAATTTTTTGGGTTCCTTTTCACACAAGTTTGTAGTTGTAAAAAGTTTGCGGTCACATTGATGTATTAAATATACTTTACTTATATTGGGCCTGACAATGTTTTACTACATTACCTATATATCAGCATTTACAAATTTTGTTGTTGGCGTTTTGTGTTTGCTGCAGAACCTAATGGGGGGCGGTGACACGTTCCCCTTTTTATACAGGGAAAACATGCATACTCAGCTAAGAGAGCACATGTATAGGGGGCCCGAAGGATCAATTTATCAGTGTAATCTGCAGAACAATTGGGGAAGACCCAATTTCTACAATCGTATGTGTATAACCATCACTAAACATCCCTAACATTATTATTACCATATATTTCGGACTATAAAAGGCACACACAAAATCCTTTGAAATTCTCAGAAATCAAAAAGTGCGCCTTATAGTCCAGTGTGCCTTATATATGAACTGTACTGACAGACAACAGCTGCCTTGAACTGTGCACAGGTCTGCCACCTGCTGGTCATTCATCCTTATACTCCGGTGCGCCTTATATATGAACCTAGCCGTTTTAGCAGGCATTTATTGATGGTGTGCCTTATAATCCGGTGCACCTTATAGTCCAGTGTGCCTTATATATGAACCGTACTGACAGACAACAGCTGCCTTGAACTGTGCACAGGTCTGCCACCTGCTGGTCATTCATCCTTATAATCAGGTGCGCCTTATATATGAACCTAGACGTTTTAGCAGGCATTTATTGATGGCGGGCCTTATAATCCGGTGCGCCTTATAGTCCGAAAAATATGGTACATCATACAAGCACACATAACTAAGTATGCATGTGGGAAATACGTTGCTGCAAGGTCTTGACGGCTTTCATTCACCTTCCCAAGAACAAAAGAATGGAGCATGTTGAAGCCCAGCCGTCTGATTATAATCTACCACAAGAGAGATGCGAGTCCCTCATACACATTGGATGGTTGGCTGGTTCCCCATTATATTACAAGGTTCAGCCATTTAACTGGATGTTACATCTCTATGGTCAGTTAAAAGTAGACCATACAATTTTGACATCTATCCTACAGCTTTACCTCCTGACTCTTCCATACGCATGCACACTTTGCTTAGCAGAGTGCAGTGCTCTAAATATGCTGCTCTAATATCAGTTTAGCTCCCCAAAAACAAATGGATCAGACATGCTGAACTTGCACTGCCCCATCCTTCTGTTGGCGGAGAGTCAAAACACCCTGATACATATATATTATACTCCTGTAAAAAAAGTATGTATATATGACAATCCTCTGGTCTTATAAAGCAGTAACAGGGGTTGTCGGCGTAAAAACAGACACATTTGCAATCCGAAAAGCTCTATTAAAGTAAAGCTAAAAAGCAGCATGGCCCAGGACAAGTAGACTCACCAATTCAGGCGCTTTACAGACGGATTTGGGCTCCCTATAGTTAACAACACATGTAAGGGCCTGCAAAGAGAAAGAAACAATATTAAGCCAAATCCTGTCCACGTCACAAGAAACATCAGCGCATGACTCAGAACCGGGCAAAACAGAAGTTTCAGATCACATGATTATTTCTGGATTTGTAATTCGGTAAGGAGAGGGGTTTCTTGTATCATATATCTCTATGATTTAGGGGTACCCTGACTGTGGTTGGTCAGTGATGCAAAGCTCACAACGAACAAGAAACTTCTAACAGATTAATCCCTTCTCTAATGGAACTGGATGGAAATGACCAGGAAGTTAAATATGGACAAATAATAAAAATAATATGCTCTGTCTGCCCACTAACAAGCAGAACACTATAACTACATTATAAAATAGAATTTAGGGCAGGGTCTTCATTCTGTATAGCCTCAAACATGCAAAATTTCAAGTGTTCCTATGAAGCTTTAATATAGTATCAACATTGTATAGGTCACACTATACTCAGACAATGAATATTGGTTATACAACGGTATTTCTTTAAACTTCTGTATGGTCAAGTTACAGTTGAGTGGTGTAAGAGACCGATAGAATGACGCAAAAAAAAAAAAAAAAAAAATTCAACACCTTATAGAAAGTCATTCCTTGATATTTGCCTCCTGTGAGCATCTCTTATGGTTGTGGTCAGACGTACCTTGTCTAGTGCACTAAAAAGTTGATCCCGTTTAAAAACCGTGTTGACGAGCTGGACAATTTCAATGGACCTCTAAGACCGATTCCACAAACTGGGTTGGCATCTGAAAGCAAGAATGAGAAGAGGGGAAAAAAAAAACCTAAATACACTATTTAAATATTAGAAAAGTTGCAATATTCATATTTACAAAAGATAATAGGGCACATTGACTTTTAAATTTACTTTTTTGTGACTGTGCCCTATCTTAAGGGGAAACTGCTTGACGGGTACCCCCTACCTAGTGAATGCTTCCAGCACCTTGTTGAATCTATGCCACGAAGAATTGAGGCCGTTCTGAAGGCAAAAAGGGGTCCAACCCGTTACTAGCATGGTGTACCTAATAAAATGGCCGGTGAGTGTATACTATACTCTGTAAAAAAGTATGTATGTATATATGACAATCTTCAGGTCTTATAAAGCAGTAACAGGGGTTGTCGGCGTAAAAACAGACACATTTGCAATCCGAAAAGCTCTATTAAAGTGAAGCTAAAAAGCAGCATGGCCCAGGACGAGTAGACTCACCAATTCAGGCGCTTTACAGACGGATTTGGGCTCTCTATAGTTAACAACACATGTAAGGGCCTGCAAAGAGAAAGAAACAATATTAAGCCAAATCCTGTGCACGTCACAAGAAACATCAGCGCATGACTCAGATCCGGGCAAAACAGAAGTTTCAGATCACATGATTATTTCTGGATTTTGTAATCCGGTAAGGAAGAAGGGGTTTCTTGTATCATATATCTCTATGATTTAGGGGGACCCTGAACTGTGGTTGGTCAGTGATGCAAAGCTCACAACGAACAAGAAACTTCTAACAGATTAATCCCTTCTCTAATGGAACTGGATGGAAATGACCAGGACAAATAATAAAAATATATGCTCTGTCCTGCCACTAACAAGCAGAACACTATAACTACATTATAAAATAGAATTTAGGGCAGGGTCTTCATTCTGTATAGCCTCAAACATGCAAAATTTCAAGTGTTCCATATGAAGCTTTAATATAGTATCAACATTGTATAGGTCACACTATACCTTCAGATAATGAATATTGGTTATACAACAGGTATTTCTTTAAACTTCTGTGTGGTCAATGTACAGTTGAGTGGTTAAGAGACCGATAGAATGACGCAAAAAAAAAAAAAAAATTCAACACCATTATAGAAAGTCATTCCTATGATATTTGCCTCCTGTGAGCATCTCTTATTGGTTGTGGTCAGACGTACCTTGTCTAGTGCACTCATAAAATGTTGATCCCCGTTTAAAACCGTGTTGACGAGCTGGACAAATTTACCATGGACCTCTAAGACCGATTCCACAAACTGGGTTGGCATCTGAAAGCACAGAATGAGAAGAGGGGAAAAAAAAACCTAAATACACTATTTAAATATTAGAAAAGTTGCAATATTCATATTTACAAAAGATAATAGGGCACATTTACTTTTAAATTTACTTTTTTTGGACTGTGTCCTATCTTAAATGGGAAAACTGCTTGCACGGGTACTAAAGTAGCGGGAACGCTGCAATGATGTTGCAAGCAATCCTTTATTAGCGCAGCTGCGCTGGCTTCCATGAAACACAATTTCGGCTTTCGGACGATCCGACTGATTCAGACTGAGCACGAGATTTAACTTTCAAATTGTGTCGCAAGCCCAAGCACTTACATGCACCAGGAAGAAGAAGGTGAACTCCAGGGACCTGAGCGGGGAAGCGACACATGCAGGATATCTTTAACCCTGAGGAAGTCTCCAGTTGGAGACGTAACGCGCGGGGAGCCCCCCACCTCCTGACTATTTTACCACCCCGCTTGAATGCTGCTACTTCACTGGTTTCCTTGCCAGGCTATTTGTAATGTATACTAGGGTTTTGCCTCCATTACCTTATTCCCCCTTGATTTTTGGGTGGGATTCTTTTACCTTATGTACTTTATAGGCATTAACTTGTATGGTTCTTACTTCTATGGCAGCTTGATAGAGGCACTTGCACTTTTTACATGTTTACTTATCTCTCGTTTTTGAACCGATAACATGGTATATAACTGTATGTACTTTGGTACAATTTTAATTGATTTTATGTTCATGTCTGTGTACAGTTTTGGATGTCAATAAAATTTATTTCATGGTTCATGGTTTTTCACTGTCAGTGACACACTACTTTTTTGATAGCATGCAGGATATTGGGCGCACGATCTTAGCGAATCACGGCAGAGTGCATTCGTGTGGAACCATGCACTCTCTGAACTCCAGTGACGGGGTAAGTAAATGGGCCCCAATAAATGGGTGATGCAGACCATTCAGTACATCTAGAAGACCCGGACATGGCAAACCACAGTGGGCAGTGAAGATGCGACAAGACAACAATGTTATTTAGGAAATACTCACGTTTTCCTGAGAAAGATTACTAACAGCTCTAAGGCCCTCATCGTGGATATGGTTCTGTAATTCCTGAATCATGTGAGGTAAACCATTAGATACAGCACGGAGAAGGGTGTACATATTGGCCATGTCTGAAAAGAAGAAACATACATCAGTTTCATTGTCAGGTCAGCAATACACAGAATTGGGATTCCTCCAACTCAAGATCAGAGGCCTCCATACACATTGGAGTAAAGTCCTAATCATTCAAATATGCATAGGCGGGCTATACCTTCTAATGTGTATGGGGCCTTATGACTCTAGTCTAATGACAGAGAATGGGAGAGAGGAGACTGCTCTTGTTCATAGGGGACAAGCAGATGCCAGAGGAAGGCCAGTTGCACGTCAATACTTCTGCAATTTTGTCTGAAGCCATTGCACAGAAGTATGGGGGGAGTTTTATTGTTACATCCTAGCAAAAGGATTGGGGTTACTATATGATTAGTGGAGGTCCGAACCCTGGGAGCCTCACGGATCATGAGGACCCGTCCCCATCGATTAGGAGCACCGGGGTCCTGTTCTCAATTTTAAAAAAAATGGTTCTATAAATAGTGCCTTTCTTTCTGCTAAAAAGCTAAATATCTATTACATCTAATTAGTCAGGGAGAAAATGGGCACTAAAAATGGGTCGGCATTTGTGCAGGAACGTCTCCGCTGCTCTTTGTAAATGTTGAAAGCCCCAATCTAAAGCATGAAGTGACATAGGACATGCTACACATTACATCTGTTATGCGGCCTACGGATACCCCGGCAATCCCATTACACGCATTCCCTTACCACTTCTCCTTTCTTGCCTAATGATATTGTGACATTCTGCATGTAGGAACTGCAAGTGGTCGGCGACCATTCTCTGTTGGCATTCATGTATCACTTTTGTGTAGGAACTGGGGTGTAAATACTTTCGACATCGAATCTCTTCATCTTTTAATCTACCTAAAATCTAAGAAATATATACATTAAAAAAAATTATAACAGATCAGGTCAATTTCATACAAAAGAACAAACAGTATAAAAGGGGAAAGATTGGGAGAAAACCATCTCCTGACTATTGTGCCACAAATCAATGCAAAAACACAGTAAAGTCCCATTCACTCCGCCATTGTGGGGACGTATATCCGGCCTCAAATATATTCCCCCCCACGGGGGAAAGATAGAGCATGCTCTTATCTTTCCATGTGCGTACGGCCGGATGGCACGGTTTCCTATGGGGAGGAGAGGGGTGCATCACAAAATATAGGCGACTCTTGTCTACTAGTGTTTACAGGGGCATATAAACTATATACTAGTGGGGACATGCCCATGTAATTACTAGTAGACAAGAGTCTCCTATATTTTGTGATGTGCAGCTCCTATTATTTATTTTTCTGCTTTGGTTTGATTTGTTTTGATAAATTTATGGTACATTTCCTTCTGGACATTCAGTAAGATGGTATCCACAGTAGAGGCCAGCAAAAAAAAAGGAATCTTAAACCGTGTCTAATGACGTAAATCTTTACGGACAGTTCCTGGATAATCTTATTTCCCCAGGGCGCGTTCACACGATGCGTTGTGTTTTTGATACATTCCATAGGTGAGGTTACATTGCGTTTTAGAAAATGCAGTGTAAACGCAATGTAACCTTAGTATGTGATCAAAACTGAAGCCTTTGGAATGAGTCAAAAACAAATAAAAAAAAGGTAACGTATCGTGTGAACACGCCCTCAGAGAGCTGAATCATCAAAGGAAATATTCTTTAGGCATGGAAAGAGTTAATGATTAGTCTGCTTATCAGATAACTAATGATTAACTCTTCCCTTAAGAGGGCCATCCATTTCAGACCAGCGTGGAAGGACCTCATAAGGCTTACAGACACACAGCTCACTATAGGAGAAAGAAGCAGGACAAAGGAATGGAGAGACACTGCTTTACATCGCGAAGTATATTACAAATCTGACTTTTATCACCTGTTCGATTCATTTAGGAAATGAGAAAAATACTGCTTCAAAGGTTTAGTTACTCTGTCAATAGTAATATTAGCCACCTATCTGTAGCACTTACTTTTTCCATATATTGTGAGCAGTTAGACTCTTGTAATAAATTTGAAGCTTCTTGCTTGTAATACTCCCCTGTTTCAGCCAGAAAAGGCCACTCAAAAATTTCATGATAAAACTATAAACAAACAAAAAGCAGAAAATATCATAAAGTTGGATGCAAAAAAGCATAAAAAACCCACAAAGACAATAAACCCCCTACAAGACTCAGGTACCTTTAAGGGAAATTTTTTCTTATACTGTTCAACATGAACAAAGGAGTTGATAACCCCATGGATTACTTTTTGATTTGGGTCTTCCCCACATCGATCGCTGAAAAGTAAAGACAAGTTGTGAATAAAACAGATGTGGGAAGACACAGCGGAGAAAATCACAGTAAGGTTTGGATTGCAATAAAGGTCTAAAACAGAGCAGTTGTGATTTTTACTTGGCCGAGGCTACACCAGTGATACAGAAGTTGTTAAACTTTATTGGACTTGACTTTTCCTTAATGAATGCAATGCTCTTCAATTTTAGAAACTGTCGCTGTTTCAGACTCTCCCAAATTCCTAGCTAGTTTGTAAATACCTACTATGTTGTTACACATCAACAGCACACAGCGAAAAAAGGCTCATCTGCTCAATAACATAGAAAAATAGTTTTTTTTGTTTGGGAGGAGGGGTGCATTGATCTACAGTTTGGGGGGTAACGCTTAAGGATAAGAAGCAGCTTGTGCTTGTGTGCTTCTCTTCCCCATTTGTATACCGTTAATCTTTTCTGGCAAAATATTGATCAATCTGCTCAGTAAATACTGCTTATGAACTGCCTACTCTGCTCCTCCTGCTCTGTAACATGCTGCCTGCAGATAGGACACTATATACAATCAGCTCAGCTTCTCCTGTTCTATAACATGCTGCCTGCATATAGGGCACAATGTACAAGCAGCTCAGCTCCTCCTGTTCTATAACATGCTGCCTGTAGACTGAACAGTGCTTTTATGATGTCAGTTCATTCCACTGATACTCCCAAAAATACTGAGTGTGTTCACAAGCCAGTGTTAGCATCCTATAGTCAAACACTGGTTATGTAATATCAGGCTTGAGGGAACTCACCTCAACAGGTTCTCAAAACATCAAACACACTTCAGGAGGTTGCTTAAAGGGAATCTACCATCAAAATCCATCATGATAAACCAGGGACATTACTTATAGATCCAGGCACCGTGACTGTGGTTATTACCTTTTATTGGTTATCCATGGCCTCCTGCCTTCTAAAATCATCTTTTAAAATTATGCTAATGAGCCAGAAGGGTCCCTGGTGGTATTTAACAGAGGCCCTTTTGCTGCAGATTCACTGGCTGATACACTGACAGAGCAAAAGAGGGGGTACTGTTAGTGTAACAGCCTGTGATGGCTCCTAGAACACATCTATCTAATTAGCATAATTCTAAAAGTTGATTTTACAAGGAAAGAGGCCATGGGTAACAAAAACGAGAAGATTACCTCAGTCCCAGTGTTTGGATCTGCGAGTAAATGTTTATCAGACATCATTTGGATGGTAGATTTCCTTTAAGAGATGCCTCCCTCCATGTAGTGTTCGGTATACTACTGTATATGTAACCATTACTATCAGCCGTACACATATATCCCCTCTCCTTAAGGACAGGAAGAAGCGATGGTCTGCAGCAGTGACACGACCAGCGCTCTAGCTCTCACAGATGTGATGATATCACCAGGGATAATAACAGAGGACACATCTGGATATGAGCGCTGCTTTACATCAATGCTCCACACCGACTCCTCTCCATATTTCTTAACGTTAATCACCATAAAACCTCCAATCCGTGGCCAAAATCGGAGATTTTCATATTTGTAACACTATTATTCTGCGTCATAAATTTCTCTAGGGTAAAAGGTTATTGGATTATTTACAGGCACAGTCATATGTGCACTCGTCAGGAAAGAATAATTACATCTAATAATAAAAAATAGCCATTGCAGGAAAGATAGGACATCCGGCCATAACCCTAGGGACACCTGCGGGGAAGGGAGAGGAAGGGAAGGGTGCAGGACCTTGACATTGATGGGTCACATCCAAGCTTCTTGCCTCATCCCTCCTAAAAATATTATAGGATCTGATAACGTGTACATTATGTATCCATCTAATACTAACCTCCATTTATATATAAAAACTTATCTCCGCACCCGTTTTCCATGTTTCCGTTTCCCAAAGCTGTATATCTTATTTTTCGGAACTAAAAGTAGTTTTTAAAAGTAGTCCAATTTTGGCTTTTACATGTCCTAATGTTGAACTTTTATTAACCTTTTCCGTGTAGTATATTTTAAAAAAAACACAACAAAAAACACATCTGTTTAATCTAAAAAATGTTTTTGAATTAGTATGCAAGTTGAAACAGATATATTTAACAATAATTATTTGTTTACGGTGACAATTACATTTTAAAAATGTTGGGTTGACTTGGAACAAGAATGAAAAATATATCCGCATTGCAGACACCTTACAGCTGATCATTGTAGAATGACACTTAAAGGGGTTGTCAACTTTCAGCAAATTATTAATATGGTATGAGTAAGGAAAAGTTATACAATTTTCTAATCTACTTTCTCTATCAAGTCCTGATGGTTTTCTAGATCTCCGCTTTCAGTCATCCTATAAGAAGGTTTACATCCTGTGGATACAAATCAGTCCATGGTCATGTGATGGACACGTGGGTGCACGAGCCGTTATTATCACAAAGAGTAAATCGGAGCTGTGTGATACTAATGGCTCATGCACCTGCCTGTCCATCACATCACACGGGCAGATTTCTATCCACTAGAATTAAACAAAGCTTCCTAGATAATTACAGCAAGCAGAGATCTAGAAAACCGTGGTGCATTTATACGAAAAGCTGTTGCGGCTATTAGGCTAGACGCGTTTCAGAGCAGACAGCTCTTTAAAAGGCTACTGAGGAAAGAGCTGTCTGCTCTGAAAAGCGTCTAGCCTAATAGCTGCGACAGCTTTAAAACCAGAGGATCGAGACCCATTCAATAATCACTCACGGAGATATTCCTTGCCGCAAACCCTATTACCTGGGATGGACGCATCCCGTTGGACATAACAATACCACTTACCCAGTGCAAAAGTAACCATTGGATCTGCGAAGGGAAGAGACGAGACAACCAGAAACCTTGCCATTCTGTCGCAGAAACTGCGCCACAATAGCTGTCTCGGTCTGCCGGTCTGTCGCAGAAACTGCGCCACAATAGCTGTCTCGGTCTGCCGGTCTGTCGCAGAAACTGCGCCACAATAGCTGTCTCGGAAATCTTGCCGTTTGACGCAGGAACCGCGCCACACCAGCTGTCTAGGAACGCCATCGTACAACACACGTGGCGGTAAGGATGCCAAAGTGTACATCATCTACACAATCCTCCATCTCTTCTCCGCTATGAAGAAAATTAACTAACTTGAGAAGAGGCCAGAACCAACGAACCATGAGTGTATGACTATAATCATATAACGTTATCCATCTTCTATATTGGGTCGATCCTATTTTTTAACTACACACTGCAGATATAGGGCCCTATATCTTGCCAGTTACCAAAGACACCTCCTGGATACCTATCCCCCACTTTTTTTCATTCGTATGAACCTTTTTTCACTCATATGAACTTTTTATTCATACGATCTTTTAATATTGTATATTATCAGCTCAAAATTTGATGTATTAAGTTCAAGATAAACCTCTGATGCATCTTTAGAACGTTAGAATCTTTTAATTTCAAACTAGTTGTTGTTTGTTATCTAGACCAATTTTTTCATTACAGACGTCTGTGGGTCTGATTTTTATATATATATGTATTTATCTGTATGTTTGTATTGTCTAGATTAAAATCACTTTAATAAGAAATCTGGAGCCAATCCGTATTTAGTGCCTTCCTATATACTTTTATGAATCACTTCGCTTTTTTCCCTTTTGGTGTTTGAGGGTTAAAGGTAGTAGCACATAAGGACGGCCAGATAAGTCTGATAAGTGCCACTAAAAAATTTTTTCATGTATTGAGAAAATTGTATAAATTTTCATTTCACAAACAATATCAATTATTTGCTTAAAGTGGACAAACCCTTAAACAAAGCATCCAGAGAACTTCACCAGACGTCACAGTGGGCAGAGAGGTCGTCTGAAACTAGGGGTCATATGTACGTCATGGGTTCTTACCATCAATGATACTACAGTGTAAAATCAGCCCCTAAGTGCAAAACCCTCCACAGGTCCTGGGGCGGGGTCCTAATAAGCAGCAATGAGAAAAATGCAGGCAGCACTCCAATGGTCCAGAGGTTCACATCAAATGGTGATTTATTAAGAATGTGGCAACAATTCGGTGTCAACCACCTTTTTCAAGGCTTGAAGAAGATGGTTGACACCGAAACTCTGCCACATTCTCAATAAATCACCATTTGATGTGAACCTCTGGACCATTGGAGTGCGGCCTGCATTTTTCACATTGCTACCATCAATGACAGCTACACTGATGACACGGGATTTTGGCTTTCATCATGTTCCATCCTCTCTCTCTCTGGTAAAGTGAATCCACCAGAGTTGTCTGACACTACTTTCGCTGTACATTCAGTAGAATTTTGCAATGTGTATGACCGGCATATCAGTCCAGAATGCGGCCAGTCTCCAGAACATGTGACGGCGTTCACCTACCTTTTAATCTCTTTGAGAAGCATTCTGAGAAGGGTGTCCTGCAGTGGTTCAATCATCAGCTTCCTCCACATGTCAAGTGCTAACTGCAACACAGAAGAGAATAGTCAAAAGGAAGTTAACATATATACACATGACTCTCCATCACTGAGTAGGACCGCCCACTGGACTCCTAGGCGCAGAATTATAACATAAGTTATGCAAACTTTTACAAAACTATATATCAATCCTGCAAAGTAAAATCCTGCAGCCTGGAGTAAATTTTCAAGATGATAGTTTTTCTCCCCGTAGTACATGACAATTTCTTCTCCAAAAAAAAAAAAAAAAAAAATTAATGCAGAAAAACAACAATATGCATTGGTTACGGTTAGTCTAAATGTTTTACCCACTGGATAGGTGTGGGAATGCTGATAGGAAGGGGTCCCACTGTTGGGTGCCCCACAGATCACAAGACCAGGGGTCTGGAATATACGAGGCTTGGGGGTCGCACTACTCCTAATGAATGGAATGGCAGGTCAAACGTGTCCATCTGCTCTATTCACAGTCTATGGGACTTCTGTAGATGGTAGAGGACAGGGATCTGGCACCATTAGGGGAATTTAGATTCCTCTTCGTGTAATCCATGGGGCCAGTCTGACCTCCACCAATCACCTCGACTGTGGATAGAGGATAACATTTAATCTTAGAAAACCCCTTTAAACTGGACTCTAGCAGCCTCCCCTTAAAGGGGTTATCCGGGTTTTAAAAATAACTGAGGGCCGGACTGGAGAGGGCTATTTAAAAATAATAAACATGCACTTACCTCGTCCGGCGCCGCCGATGTCCCGCGCCACGGCCGGTCTCCTCTGTGCGCCGGTTTCATTACAAGGGTGCACAGAGAGGTTCCGGACGGCCGGGAGCTCCCATCCGACACCATCTCCCAGCACTTACAACGCTGAGAGATAGGGACGGATGGGAGGAGCCGGCCACATCACGGACCGTAAGCTCCTTGTGCGCGGATCGAAGGGACTGCGGCGCGGGACATCGGCGCCGCCGGAGGTAAGTACATGTTTATTGTGTTTAAATAGCCCGCCCCAGCCTGGCCATAAGAAATTTTTAAAACCCGGATAACCCCTTTAATTCCACAGTCAGGGCATAAAGAACAGTCTATAGCCATACGTCCTCTCCAATGTAATATACACACTTTACTTATGTGTATTCTGCAGAGACCGTCGACTTGCAATCTGGATTTTTTGTTTAACAAGACAATAGATACAGCTGAATACGTATTACAATACTCACTTCACCTATCTCCATCAATGGCTCGTTCATATCTACACCCCCGTAGCCGTACTGTAGATCTGCTTCAGTCAGCTTGTTCTTTTTAATAAACTGTGTGTTGAGATACCTGCGGAGGGGGAAAAAACCCAAAAGAAACCATTCAGATCAGGAGAATAAGGCGCTGCGCGTCTTCCCAACTGATGCTCATGATCAGAAAAGGCGATGAGCAATATCCTACAGCGGAACATGTAAAAAGTAAACCATCCGAACAATAGATTGTCTGGAGGTCAAAAAAACATGGTTGCTTTCTTCCAAAAACAGTGCCATGCCTGGCCATGGTTTGTACTGGTATTGCAGCCAAGCTCCATTCGTCACAAACCATGGTCAGGCGTGGCACTGTGTATGGAAGAAAGTAGCTATGTTTTTCACATCACGTGGCTTAGTGGTTAGCACTACGGCCTTGCAGTGCTAGGGACCAAGTCTCAGGGTCAACATCTGCAAAGAGTTTATATGTTCTCTCCGTGTTTGTGTGGGTTTCCTCCGGGTCCTCCGTTTTCCTCCACACTTCAAAACATACTGGTAGGTGTATTAGATTGTGAGCCCCATTAGGGACAGGGACAGATTTGGGAAATTCTGTGCAGCACTGCGAAATCTGTGTGCGCTATATAAATAAATTATTATTATTTCAAATCCCTTAAGGCAGGCTTTACCTATAGAGACAGTCCATGTAGTCGGCTCCTCTACTGTACTCCTCCCAGGACCGGTGATACATCACTAGAACCTGTTCTGCTGACGCCAAGACTTTCTGTAAAATACAAAGTAAATTAAGAGTTTTCTTATGGTAAAATGTAGGACTGCTTGATTCAATGGATTGTAGACAATTACAAAGATGTGCTAATACTAAGGGCTTATTCACACAAATGGGTTTGTTCTGTGAAGGACAGGACTCAGTTATACATTATGCAAGGAGTCCCCAAATTTCCATAATCAGAATGGCGAGGGTGTCCTGTGGGGATGCAGGTTTCATGTATATCACATAGCTATGACACTTGGACTCCAATCCCTGTACTTGCAATGCAGCCACTGTATGCTCCATGCCTTATGGACTGTACAAGTTTGTGGGAATAAGATCTACCTCTTACCTCGTGCAGCTGTAAAACATGGTTTTCCAGGAAGGTTTTTGTCTCTGAATACAGTCGTTCTCCGAGAGGCTCTGGATAGGCAACACAGAGCGCGTAAATATCACTGAACAGAAGTTAAGGAAAACCTGCAACAAACTTCCAAATTTTTGGTGTTACATGGATGTGACATATACCAGTCTAGCAGACATGTTGGATTACACTTCATTCAGTGCCTTAAAAGTTGGAACTCATAAGTATGTTTGGGGCCCCAGTTCTGTAAATGAAAACAGTTTTCCCCTATTGGCTCTACTTTTGGAGAACTGGGATTGCCGCCTTGAGTCGTCACTCGACAATGAACTAAATACATTTTGGAAATTAATATCATGTTTCTGTGATTTCCTAGCATTAGGTGTTCTTGGACATGGATGCTGGACTCTCAAACAGTAATCGACCATCGTGTGTGTATCCCATGGTCCACAGTACCATCCTCTCCTAAACTAGAGCTGCTAGAGAGAAACGGGAGGTATTTTTGAAATCAGTAATACCAAGATGTAGGCGAAAAACTAAAAAACTAAAAAAACAACACTCCCCCTCCCCCCCAAATCTGTTCCCCTAATTCATCTGCTAGAATAAGGAAGGGGGTGCAGGAGTGTCTCCTCCATTGTGAGGTACAGACCTGCTCATATGTCTTGGTCATGGATAGGATTTTGGAGAGTGTGTATATGATCTGACAACACTTTGTCTAGAAAGCCGCTCCAGCATGCCCACTGGCTCCGCAGCTATAGATCTGTCAATCTCAAAATCGCTCACGCTGGCATGATGCTAGAGATCAAAGCGTACTCGGGAGAAGGCGACTTGTGCGTTTCTTGGCAACCACTTACGCCAAACACGCTTTGATACTGAAGAGGCAAACACACACCCAGGATCATTCATCATCTCTGATTTAGTAGAAGTTACGCTTCAAGGGGCCTGGGACGGAGACGCGTCACTATTACCAGGAGCTGCCAAGAGACTGACAGAAGTCAGAATGGCGTCACGCCAGGCACAGCACTGGTTAACAAGCTGGAAGCAAGAGGCAGACACAGGAGAGATCGCTACAGAAAAGCCCTTTAAGATCACCTAATTTTACCATTAAAGGGGTTCTTCAGTCATAGCAAATTCGGCTCTATTTAGTGGGGTAACTTGAAGCTGATGGGCACCAACTATAATGTATGGTTTATAGTACTAATCTTCTCATATGGGAAAGTGAGACTTTATGGTCTCAGTGATGACCCCCACAGATCTTGAGAATGGGGGTCTAAGATTGCAGAGCTCGGGTCTTTCCGTCAGCACCAGAGAGATAAAGCAGCTGGCGCATACACAACCTGCAGTTCTCTTCAGCTTGAGCCCAACAGAGGTGCAACGGAACCCCATTCACCAGGGGCCTAATGTGCTCATCCGTTGCAGTCTATCTCGTGTGTAGGGATTAACTTGCTAGGACTGGAGAACTTCTTTATAACTACCAGCCCCCTCAGGTAGAGTTTGAGATTTTATAGAATTCCCTCTCACATGTAAATTCTCACCCATTTACAAATAAAAAAAACAAACCAAAAAACTCCTTCATGTGAAAAAGAGCAGAGAATGGTCAGATTCCTGAGAGGAGTCAAGTTTAAAAGGACACCATATGACCCCAAAAAGCACCTTTCTAGGTGCTACAGAACCAAAGATGGGGAAATTGGAGGTGACACTACCGGTAAACTTGATTCTTGACTCTTCTCTGCTCATTTCCACTTGACTTTGGAGGAGATTTCTTTTTATAGGTAAATGGGTGATATTTGACATGAATTCTAGAAAGGACATTTTATACCCTACCTGAGGGAGGCTGGTAGTTTATTGAGGGTTATGCATTTCCATCACTTATTTAAACTGCATACATCTGAACTCAAAGTTATAATAAATGTCCAGACTTTAGAGTTTCTATTTTCATGGCCTCTGCCAAGGGCAATCGTTACCCTCCCAGGCCTACACAAGCGACCAGGGTTGAGCTGCGACAACACGTAACAATGACCAATACTTGCTGTAAGCATGTTGTTTGGGCACCTGCTCCGTGACACCAGATACTTGCACCACGTCCATTCCCAGTGACCAGTGAGCACGTGGACATGTCACCAGTGACGTCTGCAGGACGACTGTCCAGGACAGGGTGAGAGACACTCAATCCCTGTATAGACCAGCACAGAGCATAATGTAGTAGGGAAGAGGGACTGGAGTAGCAGCTGAAAGCCAAAGAGACACGCCAAAAACATTCTGGTTTGTTGATAAGATTGTGAGCGCCATTTGGGACAGGGACTGATTTGGCAAGCTCCATGCAGCAATGCATAATCTGTGTGCACTATATAAATAAAGGAATTATTATTATACCATCTTTAGATTAATGTTGGTATTTTTAAATCTTGTTCATATGACTGAAGAAAAAAATAATTTCCCATTGGGGATTGATAAAGTTTATCAAAATTTAATCTAATCCCAATCAGCTCCTGTAAACTCAATGCAAGTTTTATGCCGAAAATAGAGGAGCACAAATGTGTAACCAGGGGGCCACGTGCAGCCTGTAATGACGTACAGTTTGACCTCAACCATCTGGATCCAAAAACGTGGAGGTGTGTGGCTTCTTACATTAGAAGAACAAGTCTCAAGTTCTTGGAGTGAATCAAAAGGAGAATGTGCCAGAAGAGGAAGCACCTTACTTCCAAGCGAAAGTTCTCCAGGCGAAAGCTATTAATGGCCTATCCATGGAATAGGTCAATTAATAGGTGATCAGTAGTGGAGTGACCAAAAAAAAAAAAACTGATGATTTCGGCACCACTACATTAGGGACTGAGACACTAGTGGGTGCACCATCCATATGTGGAATAGGGGATAAGTCTGCAGTGAGCCTTGACCGCTAATGCACTAGGACAGAAGTGTCAGTTTCTGGCTCCATCCTGTGTATAGTGATGCCACTTACTGCATATTGTCTCATTACTGAACGGTGCACAGATATGCTATATTTTATAGAGAAACTATTTACCTTTAATGGGGGGGTAAGAATGTGATCCAAAGAAGGGCCCCCCACTGACCACGAGAATGGGGATCCCATTGTCAGTACTTGAATGAAGCAGACCTCAACCATGCGTCCTGCGGCTCTATTATCAGAAATTGCTGAGCACAGTGCTCAGATCTCTGGCTCTCTCATAGATAGTGAATGGCAGTGCTGGAGGATAGCGAATGGAGCAATGGGACATATGGTTGACCTCTACTCCTTTTAGTTAGGCCTCATGCACATGATTGTGTGCTTCACCCGGGACGAAAAACATGGCAAAACACGCGGCCAGGTGGAGGAGAAGGAAAGAGGTCACGTGCTCCTCACCCCTTCCCTATCCATAGGACGCTGTGCAGCTCAGTTACAGTGTAGAGAGACACACACGGTGCGCTCACTGGGTGCTATAGACCTCTATGGGGGCCATCATCTGGCCTGCAATTTGTAAAATGGTGTGCAAGTTTTTTTGAGAGATGTGTCCAGGTAATTGCCTGTCCATCCATTTCCTTTGGCATGTCTGCTTTTTAGCCTTGCATCATTAGGGCAGAGCAGTGATCAGTGACTACTGCAGTTGCCTACTGGAAAATTGGGGTAGTCGGAGACACACCCACCTGTCTCACCATTGGCTCAGGCTGCTCTCCTTCCTGCATTTCTGTCTCCTGTGATTGGTCTATGAAGTCTAAATAGGGAGCCAGAAAACAAATTTCTAGAAACACAAAGGCATAATGATGAAGTGCGCAATACAGCAATGAACAAACGGATGTGAGCGGACGGTGGGTTGGGGACAACAGAACAAAAACATGAATGTCCTATAAAGGATACGAGAAGCGGTCATTCCATGTCGCCCTCTCGACGTAATCCAACTTGACAACGGCGTTGATTGTCGTTAAAAGTTTGTTCCATGTCTCATCAAAATTCACGACTCGTGGCTTCAATGACATGGTGGGGTTTCAACGTTAAAACCTGCAAAAAAAAACAACAAAAAACTAACTACCGTATATTCTAAACATTTAATTAAAGATTCTATTCGGAACAACGGGAGGGCATAAAGCAACAGAGGTTTTAGAATTCCTGTATTGTCATTGCTAGATCATACAAGTGTTTAATAAGTGAGACTTGTTAGGAGAGGTGACAGAATCCGCAATAACAATCTGATTGGTGGTGGTCTGACTGCTGGGATCACCACCGATATCGAGAACTGGGATCCTGTTCTCACTACTGAAAGAAGCGCTGGGTCAAGTGTGCCTACTGCCACTAAATTTGAATTCTTTGAGGTGGGGGCAGTGTTGAAAGTTACAGAGGAGATACCAGAGCACTGTGCTCTGCAATGTACGGTGCTCTCATAGCATTGAATGGGATACATTGAGAACCTGACCCCTGTCTCTGCAGTTTGACCCCCACTGATCAGATTGTTGTCCAAAGGGTAAACTAGGCAATATTATTTTTTCAAACAATTATAGTCAAGGTGATAATAGTAAACTTTGTAAAGCAATATACTTTTCTGCCTTTTCTCCTGTAGTGAGCAGTGTATCTGAAAACCTCTAAGGTTCATCCACTTCAGACAGATAAGGAGGCTAAAGATTAACTGTTATATCTAGAGAATATATATATCTTAATCATTAAAAGGGGTTTTCCCACAAAGACAAGTTAGGCCCTATCCACGAAATAGGGCCTAACTTGCTGATCAGTGGGGGTCTCAGTGCGGAGACCCCTACAGATCCCGAAAACGAGGGGACCTCTGCGCATGACTGTTCTGCTCCATTAATCTCTATGGAGCTGACGGAGATCGTAGAGCACGGTCTTTTACCTCATCAGCCAGACATTCCTGTCCACAAAATGGCCTCAGATGGAGGGTCATGTGATCTCTGTCCATCACCCTGCCATGACCTTCTTATAGTATTCATGAATATAAGATCAAGGTCCTGGCAGGGCGATTGTTCATGGACAGAGATCACATGACCCTCCATCTGCAGCCATTTTATGGTCAGGAATCTCTGGCTAAATAGGTAAAAGACAGGAGGCTTCACTTTACATATCAAGAAAGGGGTACAGAACTATTACTAGATGTATATTGGGAAATTCTCCAATAGCCTGCCTCCCACACACATTACAAAAACATGAGTAAAGTGGCCAATGAAGAAAGTAGGAAAAGAAGGATGGAGGATTAGCTTTCTACAATAAAAATGACAAAGCTCACTGTGATCATCTGCGTTGCTCATTAATAAAAACTTAGTTATGCTTTAGCCATTTTGTTATGGAGATATACAATAACTCATACAATCTGAGACTCAATTTTTATCATTTATTATTTGCCTTTAATAGATAACGTGATCCAATTTGTTTTCCTTTCATTGACTGTAAGCCTTGCACATAGTCGGCTGAGCAGAGGATACAATTGTATCCGCTCTAGACAATCCTTTACAAGCTACACAGCTAACAACGCCAGACTGACACAACGTAGTAAACTGGGAGGAAACCCGGCAGCACATGGCCTAAATGTGACTGTATCAGCCGGGATCAGGGTTAGCTCTGTACAGGGAGACCAAGTGTCTCCATTCACTGACAGCAAAGAGAGATCTCATTAGAAAATCCTTCCCACTGCTCTGGGTGCGTTCACACCTTCAGTTTTTCAGATGGAGTTTTCAATGTCCAAACCATGAGTGGAGTGAAAGAAAGAGGTGGAGCAGCAGCACCTTTCCATTATATCTCCTCATTGTGATCCACACCTGCATCTGAAAAAATGAACGTGTGAACGCACCCTCAGTGCATGTCTACCAGACCACAGACCCATAATAGAACCAGCCTGTACCCATGAATGTACTCTATGCCCTGGTGCCTGCTGCCAAATATGAGACCTGAGGTGACCCCTCACTGTACTCAGCTAATCCTCACATCCAAGACAAAGCAAAGCTAGAAATACAGGCAAAGAAGATGTGGACAAAATATGTCTCTAGAGGCAGTACAATGATCATGTGACTAAGAGGTTCTTGATATGTGGACAATCTGTTTTTTACTTCCCTTGTCAATGCCCTTGTACTAAACAGAGGACACCAGTATTAAGAATCATTAGATGATATAGAAGAAACTATGAAACCTAATGATATCCATATTTAGGGATAATAAACACACAAAAAGGATTGTAAACTCTTTTACACAAGTTGCTAATTTGACTTTACTGCGTTCTGGATAATCCCTGAATGTTCATCAAGTAGCAGCCCTGCTACTTACTTTGTGTTCAGACCCTTCCTGCTTCTTTCTTTCTTTACATGTTTCATTTCTGCCGAATAGGAGGAGCTGTAGCAGGAGAGTTATGACTCCTCCATCTCCCTCCACCTTCCCGTCTCTTTCAGTGATGAGGGACAGGGAATAGAGAGATACAGTGGGATGATGAGCTGGAGCAGTGAGAGAGTGGAAGCTGTGTATATATGCAGAGTATAGTATGCTGAAGTATCTCAAAGGAGGCAAAAGAGATTTATTGTAAAGTGGCCAATCCCTTTAACAGCTTGGCCCCTTGTAAATAGCAAGCTCTGTTTTAGTGGAAGCGCTGAGTACATACATAAAATCCCTGATCATTTGTTATTCTATCCTGGAAGAGATGACGTAGACTTCTAAAATATTCATCGGACGTTCATCATGGATACGCAACGTCTCACTACGGAGATTCCCTATTCCATGTACCAGTATAGAAAACCCCTTTATCAGATCCAGGACATCCATGCATTAAAAAGACGGCTATAGGATGGCCGGCTATGGTTTCCGTGACAATATCCAAAATGAAAGTACGATAAAGCAGCACTGAGTTGCAAAAAAGCCTATGGAATGAGGAAGGACACGGGCACACAACCGAGTCATGATACAAATAATAGTAACTAGTAATTATCATACAGTATAAAACTTTATCAGTCTAAAACATGCACAGGAAAGACACTTATGTAGCATGTTTTCGCTAAAATAGGACATCCCCGGAAAATAAGACCTAGTACAATTTTATTCAATCTTAGAAATATAAGGCCTCCCCTGAAAATAAGACCTAGCGGCAGTCATTGCTACATCTCCCCCCATGCCGTACATTAGTATTAGTAGATCTTTTATAGGTTGTAACATGGGTGAAGAATTTGCGGAATAAAATCACTGACTGTTTCAGGACAAATGCACTGATCATGCATGGGGAAAGAGGCAGGATATATTTTGAAACATGTACCCTGTTTCCCCTAAAATAGGACATCCCCGGAAAATAAGACCTAGTACAATTTTATTCAATCTTAGAAATATAAGGCCTCCCCTGAAAATAAGACCTAGCGGCAGTCATTGCTACATCTCCCCCCATGCCGTACATTAGTATTAGTAGATCTTTTATAGGTTGTAACATGGGTGAAGAATTTGCGGAATAAAATCACTGACTGTTTCAGGACAAATGCGCTACAAGCAGCTACATGGACATGAAGTGGTCATTTAAGGAAAGTGCTATTGCTAAATATGAGAGATTGGGGCCAAATATTCCAATAATTCAGAGTTTGGAGAGTTATAAGGAGGTTTGAGAAGTTGGTTTTTTGTTCAACAATAAATGTAAATTCTTGTTCTTGGAAAAATAAGACATCCCCTGAAAATAAGACCTAGTGCCGCTTTAGGAGCAAAAATTAATATAAGACGCTGTCTTATTTTCGGGGAAACAGGGTAGCATCACATGAGCACCACTACCTTTAACACTTCCATCCATAAATCCACGGCACAGATATGCGATAATTCCAATATGCAACATTAAGCATATATTATGTATACACACACAGTAGGTACGGAAAGTATTCAGACCCCTCTTAATTTTTTATTGTTTCATTGCAACCAATTGGTTAGATCAAAAAAGTTCTTTTTTTGGGAACCTGTCACCAACGTACTATTTTACACTGATGACATGTGGCAAAAGCCCATAACATGACAAACGCATATGTGCTTTTGTCATGTTTGTGGCATGTGTACATCAGCTAATATCGTCATTATACCAATGTACCTGGCTCCCTGCCAGGGTCCCCCTGAAGTCCCAGGGGCTGGGATTCAAATTCAAACTGATTGGACTTGATTAGGTAAGACCCACACCTGTCATTCACACGGCTGTCTGCGGGGACGTACATGCGGCCGCCTATACGTCTCCATAGACAGCTATGGCGCCCACAGTGCCACCGTTCCGCGCCTCCTCCTCCTCTCCAGCACACGGCAGTATGCCCGCGTGTGAATGCACCCTAAGACCTCACAGTGCATGTCAGAGCAAATGAGAATCATGATATATAAGGGTGGTTGCACACGTGGCGTTCTGAACCGTTTTTAAATATGTTTTTAAGCAGTCCGTTAGAAAACGTGCATGTTTTTGAAAACGCATCCGTTCTTTTACCATTTTCCAATTACCTTAATTAAGATAATTGGGGAAAACGATCAAAAAAGGATTTGTTTCCAAAAAAGCATGCAATTTTTAATGGCCTGCTTAAGAACGGCCTAAAAAATGGTTTAAAACGCTACATGTGCCACCACCCTAAGGAACTGCCCAAGGAGCTCAGACAGAAACTGGCCAAGGTTACAAAAGAATTTATGTTTCCAAAGAGCAAAGTGACCTCCATAATCCTTTAATGGAAGAAGTTAGGGACAACTACAACTCTTCTGGCAGTCCAGCCAAACTAAGCAATCATGGGAGAAGAGCCTTGAGGAGAGAGATAAAGAAGAACCCCAAAATCACTGTGGCTGAGCTCCAGAGATGCAGTTAGGGATCTTGCCAATTGGCTGCAATGAAACATAGTTCTCATCTCAAAAAGGGTTCTAAGCGAATCATCCCCCCCAGCCAAAAGTCTGTAACAACCTTTTGGTCATGTTCTCCTGTGTAAGTTAATGCTATTTAAAGAGTACAGTATCACCCCACCAGGACCATAAATCCTGAGACAGATTGAAGGAGATCCGATCACATGTACTCCTGCCAATAATGAGAACAGATCCCATCATTCATGAGAATCAATGAACAAGAACACGTAGCATGTGTCTGGCTATTCCATTCCATACTATGGGGCATTGGAAATCGCTCAGCTATCTGCAGCATTTTGGGAGTGCTGGTGTTCTCTGCAACTGGAGAGGCAGTGTAACCACCTGTGAATTTGTAGAATGAAGGGGTTCCCTCAGAGCCACTTAGACTTATTAGCATAATTTGTGAAGATGAAGATAGAAGGAAGGAAGCCATGGATAACAAATATAAGAAGATTACTACACTCACAGTGCCTGGATCTGAGTAAGTGTCCCTGGTATATCCTGCTTGGTTTTTGAGCATAGATTTCTTTTAAAGGGGTTTTCCCACGAATCAAAGTTTCGTGGATAGGGTCTCCACAGGATAGGACCTAACTTGCTGATCGGTGTTGGTCTCAGTGATATGAACCCCACAGACCACGAAAATGAGGGGTCCATAGGGTCCCAGTTACCTCATTTGGACCCATCGTAGCTTCGGGAGAGTAATGGATTCATCTCTATGGAGCTATGGATTCGGCACAGCGCTCGGCAATTTCTGTCGGATCCTTTGAGATTTATGGAACAGAGCAGTCATGCGCGGCGGTCTGCTCCATTATTCTCCTGGAGCCACGAGGGGTCCGATTGAGGTAACTGGGACCCCACCAGACCACTCATTGTCATGATATGTGTGTGTGGGGGGGGGGGGGTCTCATCACAGAGACCCCACTGATCAGCAAGTGATTTGGATAGGGCCTAACTTTGATTCGTGGGAAAACTCCATTAAAGGCAATGCATGCTCTGCTGAGGATTCTGGGAAGGAAATATGCAAATACCCTTTCCAAGGTATAACGGCTTGTTGTACTTTAAATTTGGCAAATGGTCAAATTGCTCTAGTTCCCATTGGGAATGGCTGAGGATTACGGATGCAAGATCCTTCGTTACCCAGGAAGGCTCTGAACAGTCCTTGTGATCAAAATATTAGTATTCTACAAGGGACGGGGGAGAATGCAGGATCGGCGATAACCTATTTTCTATCACCACTAATGTTGATGAATAAGTGCTTTAGCTTGATAGAACAGATATATTTAATGATGACTATTTCTAAACTTCCTTTAAAAGCAAAATGTTACAATATTAACAAGTATCTGAGTATATTTACAGCAGCCTCAGCTACTTTCATAATTGCCGCAGCCAGCAAATATACCCCATGTCTAAAATGGGACTACCCCTTTAGAGCGTGGGGGACAAGGTCATTTCCAGTCAGTCACACAAGTAATCCTGTAGTGCTCGACTGAGGCTATGATCACATCACTGGAAACGAAAGTAAAAGTAACTTAAAGGAGCAGGAATTCTATTCCAGTAGGTGAGGACAGGGATGATTCGTGGTGGCCTCCTGTGTACTCCTCAACATGGGAAGGTCCAGTCTGCCACGTGAAATTAACCCAAGATCTGAATTTGTGTTACTATAGAGAATAATGACGACAGCAGCAGCGTTAAGGGAGCAGCTGAAGGGTTAAAGACGTCTGATGGTAAAAGACGCCTTCACAATCACACAGAGAATAAAAGTCTCAACTCCTATCGTGTTTTATAGCAAATCCTTGTATTCTTCATGAGTAGAGATGAGCAGACACAATGTTTGTGTTCGGGTTCGGCAGCGAGACCCGGACATATATCCACTAGTAAATTATAATATATATGGTTTGGGTGTAGCCCAAGGCCCAAGCCTTCTAGGGGATTATGGCCACCCAAACTAGCCACCAAATGTTATATAATGACCTTCAGACATGAAATCCGCATACATCTGTTCCTGGTATCAATAAAAAAGTACACAAGAGCCATTTCAGAACCTTTTAAAAGGTTCTCAAAAGGTCCTGAAACCACAGATTGAAAGCAGCAGAAGGGACACATCCTCCATTACCCAAAAGCCGATTCTAATACCAGATGTAGGAAGTGATTCCAGTTTTCTAGGGGCTATAATATTTATACAGCCCAGGGGAGTCTTAATCCACCCCTGTATAGAGCCATGGATAGTTGCTAGGGGAATCAATTTGTCGCATTGGCTGTTTAGCCACCAATCCAGCAATATGTTCGGGTCACGTGGTTGAACCCCAACGCAAACGGGTCAGCTCATCTTTATTCTGGAGCGCGGTCACTTAGTGTTGGGGGTGCTGCTGCTTTGTTACTCCTCAGCTGAATTGCTGCACTACGTTCTATGCGGTAAAGTAACAACACCTACTGCTCTCCTCTGTTCCAGCACTGCAGTTCCCATCCCAATAATACAATCAAGAGGATTAAGCATCACTTCACCAGCAGGTGATCACTGGACTCATCAATATTAAGAGGCAGAAGCAGTCACGTGTAGCTGCGTGCTGTATTAATGATTGCTTCAAGTTTTATTTGAGTCCATTTTCATACTGAAAATGTCTTAATTTTCAGCGTTTTCAGCCTCGGGGTCTGATGAATTTAGGAGTTTAGACTTGAACTATGCTCGCTGAGTAGATTTAACACAGCAAACACTGTGCCAGTTACGAGACTCAGTGTCCTTGTGATATTTGATGCAAGGAGTCCCTGCATCCCCACAGTACAGCAGCGCCACAACAAGAAAAGAATTATAATCTTGCGCTGCTGTTCTGCAGGGAAGAAGGGACTCCTTGTATTACCATGATGCCCAGAGTCCCTTACTCTGCGCTATTGTCAGACCTTGAAATCGCAACCTGGCGGCCGGAGTGTGGACTGACCCTAAATTTTGTTGCAATTTGAGCGGCTTTGAATATCTATAGGTTATGTGTACTGCACTCCGCGTACTATACGTGGCTTCAGGTATGGTCGTATCCATGGTTATGGGTTACTGGCACAACCATGCTGGATTCTGGTGAATTGGCGCTGTAGGGGGCACATTGCACATGAGGCTAAATGAAAGGGGGTGCACAATGGTAAATCAGACTCCAGCACCCAGTGACAGGGCACCCAGCAACTAACACCCAAGTGCAGCAGAGGCCTACACGTGTGTGTGTGTGCTCAGCATGGTCCGGTGACAAGGTCCTGCTCAGGAGCTACCAGGGCAGGACCTCCCGGGGGAGCAGTGCGGGGGCAGCGGAGGACTGCGGCCGGTACCTGTCACACGCGTCACTGTGGAGCCTCGGGGGGAGATCATCAGCTGTCACCGACACCGCTCACTCAGCTGCCATTACCTGGGATGCCGGAATGTACCATCCGCTCTACTCATAGGGGGGAGCTGGGACATTACTTACTGCACCATCCACAAGATCCTGGCTCCTTCCTTGCACAGCGCACACTCCCCGGCCCCTCACTATTCCCGGCTACTAATACGCTTAGAGCTTGTGTAGGAGTCCGGACCAGACGAGTAGACGGTGTATACACTCGGTGACGTCCCCCGTCTGCGGGATAGACTGCTCCACTGTACGGGAGCTGCGGAGGCTCAAACTGCTTCGGCTCCATCCCCTGATGACAAGCAGGAAAGGGGAAGCCCATGGGAGGCGGCTCCTGGTCTATCACTACATGAAACCTCTGCGCTCTGCTCACTGCAGCAATAAAGTGTCCCGTGTCTTGTCTGCCGCAGGTTAATAAAGTTACATTTAGGATGTGTTCACACCATGCACTTCCAACTGCATCAGAAACCGCTGCATTCAGTTTTCTTGGGACTTTTGGTGAAATATTTCATTTTACAGATCAAACCTGTCAGATACATGTGCGACTTTGAGAAAATGCACCAATAAGCACAGCAAATGTGAATTCCCTAATATCTGCACAGTGTGAACACTGCCATACAGAGGCTGGCGGCACACATGGCGTTTTGAACCCGTTTTGGGGCCGATTTTAAGCAGTCCGTTAAAAAAACGTGTGCGTTTTTTGAAAACACATCCGTTTTTGACCAGTTTTACCATTTATCTTAATTAAAACAGATCAAAAATGCATGCAGTTTTTAACAGACTGCTTTAAAACGGACCAAAAACGGGTTCAAAATGCCATGTGTGCCGCTGGCCTCAGACATAACCCTACGATACAGCTGAGGAGAGGTGATTTACCTAATGACATTACTGTTTACATTTGTTAACACTATGTTAACAAATGCATTAACAAAACAATGGGGGACATTTACTATGGTGTTTCCGCCAGTTTTGTGGCGCTCTCACCACATGTTCTGCTCTCAGACCTATTTATTAGCTGTCGGGGACAGAAAAAATTCCTTTTCCCGCCTGCTCCGACTCTTCTCCGAAAAGGGGCGTGGCTTTGGCGGAGTGGAAACTCAGACACAATTAATATGTGTCACAGCCATTTTTGGGCGCTGTAAACTGGCGGAAAGTAGACCAAAAGAAAACTGGTCTAGCAGGGACTGTTGGACACATTTCTGGTGCTCGGGACAGATTTTGGTCCCAGGGACAGAAAATGGGCTTGGGGACAGAAATGTCTCTGCACAGCTCTACAATATTAAATGTGTATCTTCTTTCCGAGAGCAGGTCGGTAACAAAGCCAATGCAGACACCGACACTTTAAGTAAATGTCCCCCAATGTGTTAATGCTGTGTTAACATCACGTTTACAATGTTTTGTAAATGCAATTGTTAACAGCAATGTAATTAGGCAAAGCACCTCTCCTAAGCTGTTGTAATGCATTTCCAAACGCAATGAAAACGCAACGTGTGAACGCGCCCTCATGGTTCAGTTTTTCGGATACGGTTTTTGAAGTCAAGAGCCGGTGTGGATCACAATGGGTGAACATTTCATGACGAGGCGCTATTCCTCCTCTTTTTTACTCTGCCCTCCTGGTTTGGACATCAAAAACTGCATCTGAAAAACTGAACGTGTGAACGCACCCGGAGGTCGGTTTCCCTCATGCCGTCTTTGTTGCGTTTTTAAACGTATCGAAAACGCAAGTGCGTGGGGGTAAAAACCCCTCCCACTTGCTTTTTTGATGGGTTTAAAAATGCAACGAAAATGGCAGGTGGGAAACCGGCCTCAGGCGCACTAAGCTGAGGCACAGGGATGAGAAATCCTCCAGAGTGTATGAGCCCATAGAAATACATGGAGCTGTGAGAGGCCTAGTGGGTGTCCCCTGGGGGCTTGGGAAGGGCTGGTCCTGAGGGCGCGTTCACACGTTGCGTTTTAACCTGCGTTTTCATTGCGTTTGAAACACATATTGTACAGCTGAAGAGGGGTGATTTGCCTAATTACATCACTGTTAACATTGCGTTAACAAACGTAAACGGTAATGTAATTAGGCAAATTACCTCTCATCAGCTGTTGTATATGCGTTTCAAACGCAATGAAAACACAACCAAAACGCAACGTGTGAACGCGCCCTAAGGCTGGTGCCACACGTAGCGCTTTGTCTGCGCTTGCAAACGCAGACAAAGTCGCGCCCACTGGGGCGGACCTCGGCCCGATTGCATCGGATAGAACCGCCTGCGATCGGGAACGAGCCGCCGGGGTGTTTTGAGTTAAATTAACGGCTGTTCCCGATCGCAGGCGTTTCCATAGATACGCCGAGGCCCGCCCTGGTGGGCGCGACTTTGTCTGCGTTTGCAAGCGCAGACAAAGCGCTACGTGTGGCGCCAGCCTAAGGGTCCTATCACTGAGACCCCCAGCATACAGGAACAAACTTGTCTGTAACTGGAGAAGCCCTTTAAGCAAATTCTCAGCCGCTTTTGAAAGCAGCAAGGCCAGATCATCAATTTCAGATTGGTTACCGTGGACATTCAGTGAACAGGCTCTATGCTTAAGGGCGCATTCACACGATGCATTGTATTGCGTTTTTGACGCATTCCAAAGGCTTCAGCCTTGATCACATGTGAAGTAACATTGCGTTTATCGAATGCAGTGGAAACGCAATGTACTTTAACATGTGATTAAGGTTGAAACCTTGGAATGCCTCAAAAAACGCATCAAAAAAACGCAACGGCAGCTCATGGTGGCGGCATCAGGCCGCGGTCACGCGAGTCCGTTCACCTCCATCAGGATGACCTATCGTACTTATCATCACATAAGATGGAAAACTCACATTTAAAGGGAACCTACCACCACAGATCTACCTATAAAGGTGGATCTATTGGATGTGAGGATTAACCCTTAAAAGGGCTAATCCTTACATCCCCACAATCTTTTTAGAACTTTTATTTCCCCAATATGGAAATTTTAGGGAGGAGGCTACTGGAGCGAGGAGTAGCCGGAGATGGAGACTACAAGGCGCGGCACTCCAAGCCCAAGTAGCCTCTTTGATCCTCCAACCAGATATCTCCTCATAGACTGCGCGCCCCTCGTCCGCGAAGCCGTCGTCTGACACATGCACAGTAGTAGTGCGCGGATCGGGGCAGTGAACAGAAGGGGGATAAACAATCTATATGGTGGGAGGTTCGGCAATGTCCCACAGAAATAGGGGTCCTCTTCCATTAATGAAGGAGCGGCAGGTTATAGAGCAGGACAGGAGTAGTGAGGTAGTTGTAATAGTGTCTATCTACATGAGCACGTTATAGAGCAACAAGGCGAGCCGCAGATTAATAGCGCCCTACTTGCAGGAGGATGGTATAGAGCAGGAGGAGCTGAGCAGATTGCACATAGCGCCCTATCTGCAGGAGGCATGTTATCAGAGGCAGGAGGAAGACTCAGTAGAATGTACGTAGTGTCCTATCTGCAGGCAGCATGTTATAGAGCGAGGGGCGCTGAGCATATTGTACATAGTGTCCTATCTGCAGGCAGTATGTTATACAGCAGGAGCTGAGCAGATTGTAAATAGTGTCCTATCTGCAGGCAGTATGTTATACAGCAGAAGCTGAGCAGATTGTACATAGTGTCCTATCTGCAGGCAGCATGTTATAGAGGAGGAGGAGCTGAGCAGATCTTGCAAAGTGTCCTATCTGCAGTAGAGGAGGAGGAGCTGAGCAGATCTTGCAAAGTGTCCTATCTGCAGACAGCATGTTATAGAGCAGTAGGAGCTGAGCAGATTGCACATAGCGCCAAATGCTGTCTGCTAGATGGACACTTTGCAAGATCTGCTCAGCTCCTCCTCCTCTATAACATCTGCGCCTGCAGATAGGACACTATTACAATCTGCTCAGCTTCTGCTTGTGTAAAATACTGCCTGCAGATAGGACACTATTTACAATCTGCTCAGCTCCTGCTGTATCATACTGCTGCAGATAGGACCTATGTACAATATGCTCAGCGCCCCGCTCTATAACATGCTGCCTGCAGATAGGACACTACGTACATTCTACTGAGCTTCTCCTGCTCTATAACATGCCTCCTGCAGATAGGGCGCTATGTGCAATCTGCTCAGCTCCTCCTGCTCTATAACATGCCTCCTGCAGATAGGGCGCTATGTACAATCTGCTGCTCTCCTTGTGCTCTATAACGTGCTGCATGTAGATAGGACACTATGTACAATCTACTCAGCTACTCCTGCTCTATAACCTGGCGCTCCATTCATTAATTAGAAGAGGACCCCTATTCTTGGGATCAGTTGCCGAACCCCCACCAGATAGATTGTTATCCCCCTTCTGTTCATGCCCCCGAGAGCCGCGCACTACTGTGGATGTGCAGACGCAGGCTTCGCGACGAGGGCGCGCAGCTATGAGGAGATATCTGTTGGAGGATCAAAGAGGCTACTTGGGCTTGGAGTAGCCGCGCCTTGTAGTCTCATCTCCGGCTACTCCTCGCCCCAGTAGCCTCTCCCTAAAATTTCCATATTGGGGAAATAAAGTTCTAAAAAGATTGTGGGGATGTAGGATTAGCCCTTTTAAGGGTTAATCCTACTCCAATAGATCCACCTTTATAGTAGATCTGTGGTGGTATTTCCCTTAAATGTGAGTTTTCCATCTTTTATGTGATGATAAGTACGATAGGTCATCCTGATGGAGGTGAACGGACTCGCGCGGCCTGAGGCCGCACACAATGAGCTGCGTTGCGTTTTTTTGATGCGTTTTTGAGGCATTCCAAAGGTTTCAACCTTAATCACATGTTAAAGTAACATTGCGTTTCCACTGCATTCGATAAACGCAATGTTACTTCACCATGTGATCAAGGCTGAAGCCTTTGGAATGCGTCAAAAACGCAATACAATGCATCGTGTGAATGCGCCCTTAAGCATAGAGCCTGTTCACTGAATGTCCACGCTAACCATCTGAATTGATGATCATGGCCTTGCTGCTTTCAAAAGCGGCGAGAATTTGCTAAAGGGCTTCTCCAGTTACAGACAAGTTAGTTCCTGTACGCTGGGTCTCATGATAGGACCCTTGGCTGGCGCCACACGTACGCTTTTCTGCGCTTGCAAACGCAGACAAAGTCGCGCCCACCAGGGCGGGCCTCGACCCATCGCATCGGCGTTTCTATGGAAACGCCTGCGATCGGGAACAAGCCGTTAATTTAACTCAAAACACCCGGCGGCTCGTTCCCGATCGCAGGCGTTTCTATAGAAACGCCGATCAATCGGGCCGAGGTCCGCCCCAGTGGCGCGACTTTGTCTGCTTTGCAAGCGCAGACAAAGCGCTACGTGTGGCACCAGCCTTAGGGCGCGTTCAACACGTTGCGTTGGTTGTGTTTTTCATGGTTTGAACGCATATACAAAGCTATGAGAGGTAATTTGCCTAATTACATTACCGTTTACGTTTGTTAACGCAATGTTAACAGTGATGTAATTAGGCAATCACCCCTCTTCAGCTGTTGTATATGTGTTTCAAACCAATGAAAACACGCAGGTCAAACGCAACGTGTGAACGCGCCCTCAGGCCACACCTTCCCAAGCCCCCAGGGGACACCCACTAGGCCTCTCACACTCCATGTATTTCTATGGGCTCATACACTCTGGAGGATTTCTCATCCCTGTGCCTCAGCTTAGTGCGCCTGAGGCCGGTTCCCCACCTGCCATTTTCGTGCATTTTTAAACCCATCAAAAAAGCAAGTGGGGAGGGTTTTTACCCCCACGCACTTGCGTTTTCGATACGTTTAAAACGCAACAAGACGGCATGAGGGAACCGACCTCCGGGTGCGTTCACACTTCAGTTTTTCAGATGCAGTTTTTGATGTCCAAACCAGGAGGGCAGAGTAAAAAGAGAGGAATAGCGCCTCGTCATGAAATGTTCACCCATTGTGATCCACACCGGCTCTTGACTTCAAAAACCGTATCCGAAAACTGAACCATGAGGGCGCGTTCACACGTTGCGTTTCAATTTAAACAGCATGTTATAGAGCAGGAGGAGCTGAGCAGATTGCACATAGCGCCCTATCTGCAGGAGGCATGTTATAGAGCAGGAGAAGCTCAGTAGAATGTACGTAGTGTCCTATCTGCAGGCAGCATGTTATAGAGCGAGGGGCGCTACGTAGTGTCCTATCTGCAGGCAGCATGTTATAGAGCGAGGGGCGCAGAGCATATTGTACATAGTGTCCTATCTGCAGGCAGTATGTTATACAACAGGAGCTGAGCAGATTGTAAATAGTGTCCTATCTGCAGGCAGCATGTTATAGAGGAGGAGGAGCTGAGCAGATCTTGCAAAGTGTCCTATCTGCAGGCAGCATGTTATAGAGCAGGAGGAGCTGAGCATATTGTACATCGTACCCTATCTGCAGGCAGCATGTTATAAAGCAGGAGGGGCTGAGCAGATTGTACATAGTGTCATATCTGCAGGCATCATATTATAGAGCAAGAGGAGCTGATCAGCCTGTATATAGTGTCATATCTGCATGCAGTGTGTTACAGAGCAGTGGGAGCTGAGCATATTGTACATAGTGTCCTATCTGCTGGCAGCATGTTATAGAGCAGGAGGAGCTGATCAGCCTGTATATAGTGTCCTATCTGCAGGCAGCATATTATAGAGCAGGAGGAGCTGACCAGCCTGTACATAGTGTCCTATCTGCAGGCAGCATGTTATAGAGCAGTGGGAGCTGAGCAGATCGTACATAGTGTCCTATCTACAAGACAGTAGAAGATGAGCTGTGTGCATATCGTCCTGCACTCAGTATGAGGACAGAGATCACAGAGAGTCCATGTGTTAGCATTCAGCATCAATCTCTCCCATGTGCGTCTAGCAGTCCAGTGTGAACAGCCCCCAATACTGTGCCCATGACGTTACAATGACTCCAATAATCCTCTCACCACGTCTGCTCTATAGTAAATAGCGGCGTCCTGCACCAATTATGATGATCTAGTACAGGACTACAACTCCCATGATGTGCACCCGAGCTTTATGATGCGCGCTGCACCCGCCGTAACCCCGGCGATAACTGACGCCATCCCCCGAGCAGGGGCTGTTATTGCGTCACTCCCTGATCGTTAGTCATTGTAAAAACGCTAAAAAAAACCTGCAAATCCTCCAACCCAACCTCAAAAGAGATCAAAGTGCGGAGCAACAAGTCCACTCTCAGCTCCTCCCCCCAACAGCTGACGTCACTACGACGCGTATATATACGCCCCGCTACGTATATACAATTCAGAAACCCGGTAAGTTTATCATAGACAGGGATAGAGGCGGGATCTGGACGGCTGCAGTGTGACCTGTGCTCCACCAGAGGGAGCGCTACTCACTGACTCTGTGTATAATGAATAAGTGTATATTGGGATTTTATTCATGATATCAGTTCTGCTTGCTGTCAGTGAGTAGTTTTATTCAATAACTTTAACCCCTTAATGCTGCAACTTTATTTTAAATTTTTTTGTTCCCTTTTTCACTCTCCACCTTCAAAAACCCTTAATTTCTTCTATGTATAAAGCTGTATGATGGCATGTTTTTTGCAGGACACATTGCATTGAAAAAAAATCCCAAATGTGGTGAAATTAACCACAAACAACATTTTCCTGTGCGCTCTGCGCGATCCAGATGACACCTCCCTTTTATTCTTGGGGTGGGTACGGTCATGGAGATACCAAAATTATGCAGTCTCACCCCCATGCTCTCTACATGCTGCCTGCGATAGGACACTATGTACGATCTGCCATCTTCCCCTGCTCTTAACATCTTCCTACAGATAGACATAGTTACTTGGCTGGTCGCTCTTTTCCTTCTCTAATATATGCTGACCTGCAATAGGACACTAATACGATCTGCTCAGCTCGCGCACTCGCTCTTATTATAACGTGCGCCCTCGTGTGAGGACCCTATGGCGATCTGCTCTCTCCCCTGCTCGATAACTCTGCCCTACAGAAGAGACACCTGTACAGTGTCAGCTCCTCCTTTTCTATACTTGCTGCCTGCAGATAGAACCTATATCACAGCTGTCACTCCTCCTGCTCTATAACATGCGCCACATATAGGAACCATGTACAATAGTGCCAGCTCCCACTGGCTCTGTAACACATCATGGCAGATATGACACTATATAATCAAGGCTGATCAGCTCTCCTCCCTTCTCTATCATATGATGCTCAGTAATCTAACGATGTACAATCTGCTACGACTCCTCCTGCTTTATAACATAGCTGGCGCGCAGATAGGTGCGATTTACAGATTGCTCAGCTCTCCTCGTCCTGCGTACTAACATGCGCCTGCTGACAGAGAGACACGATGGTACAGTCCTCCGTCAGCTCCTACTGCCTATAACATGCTTGGGCCCCGCAGATAGGACACTTTGCAAAGATCTGCTCAGCGCTCCTCCCATTAACATGCTGCCTGCAATAGGAACACATGGCAATCTGCTCAGCTTCTCTGTAAAACATATCGCTGCATAAGACACCTGGTACAATTGCTCCGCTCCTGCTGTATAACATACTGCCTGCAGATAGTACACATGTCACATATGCTCAGCGCCCCCTCGCTCTAGTAACATGAGCTGCCTGCAGATAGGACACTACGTACTATTCTACTGAGCTTCTCCGCTCTATTAACATGCCGCCGCAGATAGGCCTATGTGCACATCTTGCTCAGCTCCATGCTCTATAACACTGTCTGCAGATAGGACCACTTTGCAAGATCTGCTCGAGCTCCTCCTCCTCTATAAATGCTGCCTGCAGATAGGACACTATTACAATCTGCTCAGCTTTCTGCGTGTATACATACTGCCTGCAGATAGGACCTTATTTACAATCGCTCAGCTCCTGCTGTATAACATACTCTGCCTGCGATGACATATGGTTACAATATCTCACGCCCCTCGCTCTATACACATTGCTGCAGATAGACCTACGTACTCCTACTTCTCCTGCTCTATAACCGCTCCTGCGATGGCGCTATGTGCAATCCTCAGCTCCTCTGCTCTACATACCATGCTGCCTCTGGCAGGGATTGGACCTTGCAGAGACTGCTCACCTCCTCCTCTAATAACATGCTGGCCTGCAGATAGACACTATTACAATCTGCTCCATGCTTTCTGCTGATAACATACTGCCTGCAGAATGACCACTATTTCAACTCTCAGCAAAAAAAAATCCTGCTGATACACATTGCCTGCAGATATGCACACTATGTACAATAGCTCGCCCCATCGCGCCCTTAAACATGCTCCTGCAGATGGGGACACTACGTACACTTCTACTGACGCTTCCCTGCTCTAGACATGCCTCCTGCAGATAGGTGCGCTATGTGCATCTCTCAGCCCTCCTGCTCTATAACATGCCTCCGCGCAGATAGGGCGCTATGTACAATCTGCTGCGTCTCCTTGTGCTCTATACGTGCTGCATTAGATAGGACACTATGTACAATCGACGTCAGCTACTCCTGCTCATAACCCTGCCGCTCCTTCATTAATTGAAGAGCGGACCCCTATTTCTTGGGATCAGTTTGCCGACCCCTCACCATATAGATTGTTTTCCCCCTTCTTGCACGGCCTACCTACCGCGCCACTACTGGCGTGTGCAGAACACCGCCTTCGCGGACCGAGGCGCGCAGGTCTGAGGAGATATCTGGTTTGGCAGGATCAAAGAGGCTAACTTTGGCTTGGAGTACCGCGCCTTGTAGTCTCATCTCGGCTACTCCTCGCTCCAGTACCTCCTCCCTAAATTTCCATATTTGGGAAATAAAGTTCTAAAAGAGTTGGGGATGTAAGGTTAGCCCTTTTAAGGGTTAATCCCGCACACAAATGGATCCACCTCCCTTATGGTAATCTGTGGTTGTACTGGTTCCCTTTAAATGTGAGTTTTTCATCTATGTGATGATAAGTACATAGGTCATCCTGATGGGCGTGAACGGACTCGCGTGACGCTGGCCTGGCCCACACCATAGCTCGTTGCTTTTTTTTGATGCGTTTTTGAGGCATTCCAAAGGTTTCCAACCTTATCACAGTGTTTTAAAGGCTTAACATGCTCGTTTCTACTGCAATTCGGACTAACGCAATGTATATTCCCATGTGATCAAGGCTGACCTTTGGAATGCGTCCAAAACCAATATCAATGCTCTCGTGTGAATGTCGCCCTTAAGCTAGAGCCTGTTTCACTGATGTCCCACAGCTAACCAATCCGGTAAATTGTATGATCTGGGCCTTGCTGCTTTCAAAAAGCGGCTGTAGAATTTGCTTATAGGGCTTCTTCCCGGTTTCGACAATTAGTTTCCTGTACCTGGGGTCTCACAGTGATAGGACCCTTAAGGTCCTGGCCCACCCGTATCGCTTTGTCTGCGCTTGTCAAACGCAGATCAAGTCGCGCCCACCAGGCGCGGCCGACCGATCGCATCGCGTTTCTATGGAAACGCCTGCGATGGGAACAAGCCTGATATTTAACTCAAAACAAACCGTCGGCCTCGTTCCCCGATCTCAGCGTTTCTTATAAACGCGATGCAATCGGGACCGTCCCGTCCCCAGTGGCTCGACTTGTCTGCGTTTGCAAGCGCAGACACAAGCAGCTACGTGTGTGATCCCATCTCCTTTGGCGCGTTCACTACGTTGCGTTTTGGTTGTGTTTTCATTGCGGTTTGAAACGCATATCACAACACTGATGAGAGGAATTTGCCTAATTACTTCCGGTTTAACGTTTGTTAACGCCAATGGTTACACTGTGAGTAATCTAGGCAATCACCCCTCTTCAGCTTGTTGGGTATATGTGTTTACAAACGCAATGAAACGCGGTCAAACGCACGTGTGAACGGCCCTCAGGACCAGCCCTCCCAAGCCCCCAGGGACACCCACTAGGCCCTCACGGCTCCAGTTACTTTCTATGGGCTCATACCACTCTGGAGGATTTCTCATCCGCGTCCTGTGCAACTCAGACTAGTGCGCGAGCGCGGTTCCCACCGGACCCATTTTCGTTGCATTTTTAAACCCATCAAAAAGCAGTGGGGAGGGGTTTTTCCCCCCCGCACTTTGTTTTTCGATACTTAAAACGCAACAAAGACGCAATAGTGAAACCCGACCCTCGTTGGCGTTACACGTCAGTTTTTCAGATGCAGTTTTTGTGTCCAGACCATGAGGGCAGAGTAAAAAGAGGAGTGAATAGCCGCCTCGTCATGAATTTGCCCCATGTGATCACACCGCTCGTACTTGTTCAAAAAACGATCCGACAACTGAACCATAGGGCGCGTTCCACACGTTGCTTTTCATTGCTTTTGAAATGCATTACAACAGCTAGGAGAGGATTTGCCTCATTAACATTACTGTTAACATTTGGCATTTACAAAACACTTGTAAACGTGATTTAACACGCATGTAACACATTGGGCTATTTACTTAAAGTGTCGGTGTCTCATTGCTTTTTTAAACCGACCTGTCTCTCGCAAGAAGAACGGATGACGCATTTATATTGTAAGCTTGGTCAAGACATTTCTGTCCCCAGCCCATTTTCTGTCCCTGGGACCAAATCTGTCCCCGAGCACCATAAATGTTCCAACAGTCCTCTAGACCAGTTTTCTCTTTTGGTCTACTTTCCGCCAGTTTCAGCGCCCCAAAATGCTGTGACACATTATTAATTGTGTCCTGATTTCCACTCTACGCCAAAGCCCAACGCCCCTATTTTCGGAGAAAGAGTCGGAGCACGGCGAACGGAATTTTTTTCTGTTCCCCGACACTAATATAGGTCTGAAGAGTCAGACCATGTGGTGAGAGCCGCCCAAAACTGCTGGAAACCCAAGTAAATGTCCCCCATTGTTTTGTTAATGCATTTTGTTAACTAGTGTTAACAAATGTACACAGTAATGGTCATTAGGTAATCACCTCTCTCCTCAGCCTGTATCTAAGGTATGCCTGGAGGCCAGCGGCACATCATGGCTATTTTAACCCTTTTGGTTCCGTTTTAAAGCATTTTTAAAAACTGCATGCATTTTTGATCGTTTAATTAAATAAATGGTAAACTTGGTCAAAAACGGATGTGTTTTTTCAAAAAAACGCACACGTTTTTTTAAACGACTGTTAAAATCGGCCCCAAAACGGTGTTCAAACGCCTGTGTGCCGCCAGCTCCTGTATGGCAGTTCAACGTGTGCAGATATTAGGGAAGTTAATTTGCTGTGCTTATTGGTGCATTTCTCAATCGCCATGTAGTTGAAGGTTTGATCTTGTAAAGAATATATTTTTCACAAAAGTCCCAAGAAAATCGAATCAGCTGTTGCTGATGCAGTTGGAAGTGGCCTGGTGTGACACTCCTAAATGTAATTTTTACCTGGCGGCAAGTACAAGAACACGGACCTTATTGCAGCGTGAGCAGGCGCAGAGGTTTCATGTAAGTATGACCAGTGAGCCCCTCCATGGCTTTCCCCTTTCCTCTTGTCATCAGGTGATGGAGCCGACGTTGAGCCGCCGCGCTCCCGTACAGTGGAGCAGTCTATCCCGCAGACGGGGGACGTCACCGAGTGATACACCGTCTCGCACTCGTCTGGGTCCGGACTCTCACACCTCTAAGCCTAATGTAGTACCGGGAAATAGTGAGTGGGCCGGGAGTGTGCGCTGTGCACGGAAGGAGCCAGTATCTTGTGGATTGGGTGCAGTAAGTAATGCCCAAGCTCGCCCCCCCTATGAGTAGAGCGGATGGTACACTCCGCATCCCAGGTATGGCAGCTGATGAGCGGTGTCGGTGACCTGATGTCTCCCCCTGAGGCCTCCCAGTGACGCGTGTGACGTACCTGGCCGCAGTCCTCCGCTGCCCCCCCACTGCTCCCCGGGAGTCCTGCCCGTTGGTTAGCTCCTGAGCAGAACCTTGTCACCGCACCATGCTGATCACCCACACCACACGTTTAGGCCTCTGCTGCACTTGGTGTTTAGTTGCTGGGTGCCCGTCACTGGGTGCTTGGAGTCTGATTACCATTGTGCACCCCTCGCTTTCATTTAGCCTCATTGCAATGTCCCCTACAGCTCCAATTCACCAGAATCCAGCCTGGTGTTCCAGTACTCCCTAACCATGGATACGACCATACTGAGCCATCCTACTATTAATCCGATGCAGTACACATATACTATAGATATTCAAGCCGCCAACATGCCAACAAATTTAGGGTCAGTCCACACTCCCGCCGCCAGGTTGCGAATGTCAAGGTCTGACAATAGCGCAAGTATAGGACCCTGGGTCATCATGTTAAACAAGGAGTCCTTCTTCCCTGCGAACAGCAGCTCAAGATTATAATTCTTTTCCTTGTTGTGGCGCTGCTGTCTTTGGGATGCAGGCTCCTTGCACAATATCCACAAGGACACTGATCTCTAACTGGCACAGTGTTTGCTGTGTTAAGTCTACTCAGCGCATAGTCCAAGTCTAAACTCCTAAATTCTCAGACCTCCGGCTGAAACACGCTGACAATTTAAGACATGTTGGTATGAAAATGGACTAAAGAAAACTTGAAGCAATCATTAAATACAGCCGCAGCTACACGTGACTGCTTTTCTGCCTCTTAATATTGATGAGCCCAGTGATCACCTGCCTGGTGAAGTGATGCTTATTCCTCTTGATTGTATTTTGGGATGGGAACTGCAAGTCTGACACAGAGGAGAGTCAGTAGGTTTGTTACTTTTACATACCGCTAAACGTAGTGCACAATTCAGCTGTAGGAGTAACAACAAGCGCAGACCCCCAACACTAAGTGACCCGCTCCAGAATAAAGATGAGCTACCCGTTTGCGTTGGGGTCAACCACGTGACCCCACATACTGCTGGATTGTGGCTAAGCCAATGTGCGACAATTGGATTCCCCTAGCAACATCCTGGCTCTATACACGGTGGATAAGAACTCCCCTGGCTGTATTACATATTTTATAGCCCCTAAACTGTAACACTTCCACATACTCGTATTAGGTAATCGGCTTTTGGGTAAGGAGGTGTGTCCCTTCTGCTGCTTTTTCAAATCTGCGTGTTTCAGCCTTTTGAGAACCTTTTAAAAGTTCTGATGGCTCTTGGTACTATTTTTATTGATACCAGGAACGAGAGTGCGATTTCTGTCTGGAGTCATTATATAACTTTGGTGGCTTAGTTGGTGGCCATAATCCCCTAGAAGGCTTGGCCTTGGGCTCTACACCCAAACCATATATATTATATTTACATGATTATAGTCCGGGTCTCGCTGTGCCGAACCCGAACACAACATTGTGCTGCTCATCTCTACTCATGAAGATACAAGGGTTTTCTATAAAACACATAGGAGTTGAGACTTATTTCTTTGTGATGTGAAGGCTCTTTACCATCAGACGTCTTAACCCTCGCTCTCCCCTAACGCTGCTGCTGTCCGTCATTATTCGTCTATAGTACACCAATCTCGATCTTGGTTAGATTACCGTGGCAGACTGACCTTCCATTTGAGGAGTACACAGGAGCCTACACGAATCATCCCCTCCTCACCTACTGGAAGAATTCCTGCTCCTTTAAAGTTCGTTTTACTTTCGTTTCCATTGATGTGACTCATAGCCTCACTTGAGGCACTACAGGATTACTTGTTTACTGACTGGAAATGACCTTGTCCCCCACGCTTCTAAAGGGGTAGTCCCATTTTTAGACATGGGGTATTTTGCTGGCTGCGGCAAATTATGAAGCTAGCTGAGACTGCTGTAAATATATACTCAGATACTTGTTAATATGTAACTTTTGCTTTTAAGGACAGTTTAGAAATAGTCATCATTAAATATATGTTCCTATCAAGCAAAGCACCTTTTCATCAACATCGTAGGTGGAGAAATAGGTTCTCGCCGATCCTGCATTCTCCCCCCCTCCTCTCCGTCCTGAATAATAATATTTTGATCACAGGACTGGTTACAGAGCTTCCTGGGTACGAGGATCTTGCATCGTAATCCTCAGGCCATTCCACCATGGGAACTGAGCATGTTGACCATTTGCCAATTTAAAGACACAGCGTTATACCTTGTGAAAATGTTTTGCATATATCCTGTCCCAGAATCCTCAGCAGAGCATGCATTGCCTTTTAGAGTTATTTTCCCACAGAATCAAGTGTAGGCGCTATCTAAGGCCTACTTGCTGATCAGTGGGGTCTCTGTGATGAGACCCCCCCCCCCCCCAACACACACCTGATCTGACATGAGTTGTGGTGGGGTCCAGTTTACCTCAATCGGACCCTCGTGCTCCAGGAAATAATGGAGCAGACCCCAGCCGCTCTGCTGGGCTCTGTTCCATAACTCAAGGATCCGACAAAATTCCAGACGCGTGCCTGAATCCATAGCTCCAAAGAGATGAATCCATTACTCTCCCCCAAGCTACGAGGTCCAAATGAGGTAACTGGGACCCTATGGCCCTCATTTTCGTGGTCTTTGGGTTCATTTATCACTGAGACCAACACCGATCCAAGTTAGTTCCATCCTGTGAGACCCTATCCACGACTTTTATTCGTGAAAACCTCTTTAAATAAAAAATCTATGCTCAAAAACCACAGGATGTACTCAGGGACACTTACTCGATCCAGGCAACTGTGAGTGTGTAAATCATCTTATCTTGTTATCCTGGGCTTCCTTCCTTCTATCTTCAATCCTTTCCACCCCCTTCAAATTGTAATGAGATCTAAGGGTTCTGAGGGAGCCCCGTCATTCTACAAATTCACAGGTGGTACACTGCCTCTCCATTTGCAGAGAACACCACACTCCCAAAATGCTGGCAGATAGCTGAGCCTATTTCCAATGCGCGCAAAAAAATAGTAATGGAATTGAATAGCCAGACCATCTACCGTGTTCTAGTACTTGATTCTCATGAATGATGGGATCTGTTTTCTCATTAGTGGCAGGAGTCATGTGGTCGGGATCTCCTTCACTCTGTCTCCGAGTTTCTGGGTCTGTTGTGAGACTGTACTCTTTAAAATAGCATTACTTACACAGGAAACATACCAAAGGTTGTTACAGACTCTTGGCTGGGGGGTGATTCGCTTAAACCCTTTTTGAGATGAGAATATGTTTCATTGCAGCCAATGCAAAGATCCCTACTCAGCATCTCTGCGATCTCAGCCACGTGATTTTGGGGTTCTTCTTTTTTTTTATCCCTAAAAAATCCTCCCCAGCTCTCCTCTCCTCCATATTGCTTAGTTTGGCTGGACTGCCAAAAGTTGTAGTTGTCCCTAACTTCTTCCATTAAAAGGATGATGGAGTCACTTTGCTCTTGAAACTAAATTCTTTTTGTACCTTGGCCCAGTTTTCTCTGAGGCCTCCTGGGCAGTTCCTTGGGTGGTGGCAAATGTAGCGTTTTAAAACCATTTTTTAGGCCGTTCTTAAGCGGCCACCCCCCTTAAAAATTGCATGCTTTTTTGGAAACAAAATCCTTGTTGATCGTTTTCCCCAATTAAATCTTAATTAATGTAATTGGAAAAACGTAAAAAAACGGATGCGTTTTCAAAACATGCACTTTTCTAACGGACCGCTTAAAACGTATTTAAAAACGGTTTTTCAGAACGCCACGTGTGCAACCCCTTAGATATCTATTTCCCATTTGCTCGACATTGCACTGTGGAGGTCTAGGGTCATCACACGCGGGCATACTTGCCCGGTGCTGAGAGGAGAGGAGGCGCGGAACGGTGGCCTGTGGGCGCCATAGCTGTCCTTGGAGACGGTAGTGCGGCCGCATGTACGTCCCCGCAGACAGCGTGTGAATGACAGGTGGGTTTTACACTAATCAGTCAAGTCACTTGAATTTGAATCCCACCCCTTGACGTCAGGGGTGACCCGGCAGGAGCCCGGGACATTGGTATAATGACTATTTAGCTGATGCCACATGCACAAACATGACAAAAGCACATATGCGTTTGTCATGTTATGGCTTTTGGCCACATGATCTCAAGTGTAATACGTACGTTGGTGGACAGGTTCCCAAAAAAAAACTTTTTTTGATCTAACCATTGTTGCAATTGAAACATAAGAATTAAGAGGGTCTGAAATACTTTCCGTAGCCTACTGTGTTGTTACCATAATATCATGCTTAATTTGCATATTGGATTATCGCAATCTGTGCCGTGGATTTAATGGAAGTGATGTTGAAAGGTAGTGTGCCCAGGTGATGCTACATAAGTGTCTTTCCTGGTGCATGTTTTAGACTGATAAAGTTTATACTGTAGGATCATTACTATTACCTATTATTTGTATCTGACTCTGTTTGTGGCCCGTGTCCCTTCCTCCATCCATAGGCTTTTTTTGCAACTCATTGCGCTTTATATCGTACTTTTCATTTGATATTGTCACGGAAAAACCATGAACCCGGCCCATCCTATACCCGTCTTTTTAAACTGCATGATGTCCTGGATCTGATAAGGGTTTTCTATACTGGTAATGGAACTAGGAATCTTCCGTAGGGAGACGTTGCGATCCATGGTGAACGTCCGATGCAATATTTAGAAGTCTAACGTCATCTCTTCCACTCGATATAATAACATGACTCGGATTTTATGTATGTACTACAGCTCTTCCACTAACAACAGAGCTTGCTATTACAACAAGGGGCACACGCTGTTTAAAGGGATTGGCCACTTTAACAATAAATCTCTCTTCCTTTAGACATGTCTCTGTAGTTTGTACTTCTGCCTCTTTGAGATTACTTCATCATACTATACTCGCATATTATCACCGAGCTTACACTCTCTCACGCTCCAGCCCGTCATCCCCTGTATCTCCTATTCCTGCCTCTCATCCTGAACGGAGACGAGAAGGCAGTGATCGCGAGAAGTCATAAACTTCTCCTGCTACACCCTCCTATTCAGCAGAAATGAGAGCCCTGTAAGAAAGAAGCAGGAAGGGTCGAACACAAGTAAGTAGCAGGGCTGCTCTTGATGATCTTCAGGGATTATCCAAACGCAGTAAGTTCAAAATTACAACTTGGTGTAAAGAGTTTACCATCCTTTGTTGTGTGTTTATATATCTCTAAATATGGATATCTTAGGTTGCTAGTTCTTCTTCTTTCTATCTTTCTAATGTATTCTTAATACTTGGGTGTCCTCTGTTATCAGGGCATTGACAAGGGAAGTAAAAAACAAATTGTCCACAAATCGAGAGGCTCTTAGTCATGCGATCGTTGTAAATGTCTCTAAAGAGATATTTGACTTCTTTGTTTGCCTTTTGTATTTCTAGCTTTGCTTTGTCTTGATGTAGGATTCGCTGATACAGTGAGGGGTCCTCAGATCTCATATTTGGCAGCAGGCACCAGGGCTAGGTACATTCTGATGGTACGGCTGGTTCTATTATGGTCTGTTGGTCCTGGTTAGACTTTGCACTGAGGGTGCGTTCACACAATGAGGAGATAGAAGGAAAGGGAGGTGCTGCTGCTCCACCTCTGTCTTTCACTCACTCACAGGTTTGAGGACCTCAAAAAACTCCATCTGAAAAACTGACAGGTGTGAACGCCAGCCGGCAGAGCCAGTGGGAAGGATTTTCTAATGACTCTCTCTTGCCTTCAGTGAATGGAGACCACTTGGCTCTCCCTGTAGCAGAGCTACCCTGCCCGGCTGATACCGTCACATTTAGGCCATGTGCGCCGGTTTCCTCCCAGTTTACTACTTGTGTCAGTCTGGCTTGTTAGCTGTGTTAGCTGTAAAGATTGTCTGACGCGGATACAATTGTATCCTCTGCTCAGCCGACATGTGCAAGGCTTGACAGTCTATGAAAAGAAACAAATTGTATCACGTTATCTATTAAAGGCAAGTAAATAATGATAAAATTGATCTCGATGTGTAATGAGTTATTGTATATCTCCATACAAATGGCTAACGCATAACTAGATGATCACGTGATGCTTTTGTCAGTTTTTATTGTATAAGCTAATCCCCATCCTTCTTTTCCTACTTCTTCATTGGCCACTGTTACTCTGTTTTTGTAAACTGTGTGGAGGCGCAGCCTATTGAGAATTTACCAATATACATCAATTAATGTTCTGTACCGCTTTCTTGATTGTACAGTGAAGCCCTCCTGTCTTTTACCTATTTACCAATATTCCTGACCAATAAAATGGCTGCAGATGGGACGGGTCATGTATCTCCTGTCCAGGAGCAATGCGCCCCCCTAGGACCTTGATCTTAATCTGCATGATACTATATACAGGTCCTGGCAGGGTGATGGACAAGATCACAACCCCCATCTAGGACATTTTGTGGACAGGAATGTCTGGCTTTTGTTAGTATAAGAGACCGTGCTCTACGTATCTCCGCTAGTCTCATAGAGATAATAGCAACAGTCCATGGCGGCAGAGGTCCCTCTCGATTTTCGTGATCCGAGGTCTCCTCACTGAGCCCCACTGGTCAGCAATGTAGTGGCCCTATAACCTAATGAGCCTAACTGTCCTTTATGGGAACAACCCCTTTTAATGATAAGAATATATAGATTCTCTAGATTAATAACATTTAATCTTTAAGGTTTCATCCATTTCAGACAGATAAGGAGGCTAGAGGTTTTTCAGATAGCACTGCTCCTACAGGAAAAGAGCAAAAAGTGTATGCTTTACAAAGTTTACTATTATCACCTTGACTATTATTGTTAAAAAAAATATTGCCTAGTTTATTATTATTATTATCCTACCCTTGGACAACAATCTGATCAGTGGGTCAAACTGCAGAGCAGGGGTCAGTTCTCAATGTTATACCCTTCAATGCTATGAGAGCCCGTACTTGCAGACACAGTGCTCGGTATCTCCTCTGTACTTTCAACACCTCCCCCGCCTCAAGAGTGAATGCACAATTTATGTGGGCAGTAGGCACATTGACCTCAGCGCTTCTTTCAGTAGTGAGACCGGATCCCTTCTCGATATCGGTGTGATCCCAGCAGTCAGACCACCACCAATCAGATGTCATCGCGATTCTGTCACCCTCTCCTACAAGTCTCCTTATTAAACTCTGTATGATCTGATGCAATGACAATCAGGAATGCTAAAACCTCTGGTGCTTATCCCTCCCGTTGTTCCGAAGAGATCTTTATAAATTGTTTAGAATAATGGTAGTTCTTATTTTTTTTTTTTTTTCCAGTTTTAAACGTTGAAACCCCACCGGTCATTGAGCCACGATTCGTGATTTTGATGAGAACTGGAAACAAACTTTTAAACGACAATCAACGCCGTTGTCAAGTTGGATTACGTCGAGAAGGCTACATGGAAGAACTACCGCTTCTCGTATCCTTTAATGACATTGCTTTTTTTTCTGTTGTCCCCACCCCACCGTCCCTCACAATCCTTTGTTCTTGCTGTATTGCGCACTCTCATCATTATCCTTTGGTTTCTTTCTAGAATTTGTTTTCTTTGGCTCCCTATTAGACTTCATAGACCAAATACCAGGAGACAGAATGCATGGAAGGGATCAGCAACGACCAATGGTGAGACCTGGATCCCGACTACCCCATTTTCCAGTAGGCACACTGCAGTAGTCACTGATCCTGCTCTGCCCTAATGAATGCAAGCTAAAAGCAGACATGCCAAGGAACATGGGATGGACAGACAAGTTACCTGGACACATCTCTCAAAAAAACATATATTTTATTTCATTTTTCTAACAGTAGTTAAAATTCTCGCAACCTGTAATATTTAATATATAATAGTTTCTGATACAGGGGTAGATTTACTGATGATTTCTTCAAATACGCCTGGTACATGGAGGAGGCTGTGTAGATCTGTTGTAATGAACTGCATAACAACCCTGCAAGCAGGGCAGAGGAGGAGCCCATTGTCTTAAAGGGGTTGTTCTGTTTTGAACTGCATCCTTTATCTCCGAACCGGGTATCCTCAATCTATGGGCCCAACTGCCACGGCCAATCACAAGAATTGGGGTCATTTTCTCAGAGAGGCCCCTTGCACACCATTTTAAACGATTCAGGCCAATGATGGCCCCATAGAGGTCTATAGCACCCGTGAGCCCGTGTGTGTCGTCTCTCTACACTGTACCTGCTGCACAAGCGTCCATGGATAGGAAAGGTTAGGACACTGACCTCTTTCCGTCTTCTCTCCACCTGGCCGCGGCTTGCCATGTTTTTTCTTCCGTCCGTGTTGAAGCACACATTCATGCTATCTAGCTCATGAGAGCCAGAGATATTGAGCCTGTGCTCAGCAATGTTCTGATAATAGAGCGGCAGACTCATGGGTTGATGTCTGTTTCATTCAAATACTGACAATGGGTCCCCATTCATTCTGCGTGTCCTTTGGTGGCCCTTCTTTGGATCATCATTCTTACCCCCTCCCCCCCCCCCCCCCCCCCACCATTAAATAAGCCAGAAACGACACTTCTGTCCATCCTAGGTATTAAGCGTCAGGCTCACTGTCAGACTATCTCCCCCCATTCCATAGTGGATGGTGCACCCCCTATGTCTCAGCCCTATGTGGGTGGTCCGAAATCATCATTTTTTTTTTTTTGTTTTGGTGCATTCCCTAACTGGTCACCTATTATTACCTTTCCATGGATAGCCTTAAGAGCTTTCGCCTGAGAACTTTGCTGGGAGTAAGGGCTCTCCTCTTCTGGCCATTCTCTTTTTGATCACATCCAGAACTTGAGACTTGTTCTTCTAATGGTAAGAAGTCCACACACCCCCACTGTTTTGTGATCCATGGTTGAGGCAAACTGTACGTCTTACAAGGCTGCACCGTGGCCCCCTGGTTAACTATTGTGCTCTCTCTATTTTTCGCATTAAAACTTGCTTGAGTTTACAGGAGCGATTGGGATTAGATTAATGTTGATAAACTTTGATCACTCCCAATGTGGACATTATTTTTTTCTTCAATCATAATGACCATATCAAACAAGATTTTAAACAATACCAACATAATCTAAAGATGGTATATAATAATTTCCTTCTTTTTAGATATTGCATCGCAAGATTTGGCAAATTGCTGCATGAGCTTGCCAAATCAGTCCCCTGTCCCAATCGCGCTCACATCTGTATCAACAAACCCGAATGTTTTGGGCGTGTCTCTTTGGCTTTCAGCACTCGGCTACTCTCAAGTCCCTCTTTCCTCCCTCACTACCTTATGCTCTGTGCTGGTCTATACAGAGATTGAGTCTCTCTCACTCACTGTCCGTGGACATCGTCCTTCAGACGTCACTGTTGACATTCCACGTGGTCACTGGGAAGGACTTGGTGCAAGTATCTTGTGTCCGGATTACAGGTGCCCAAACAACATGCTACAGCAATGTATTGGCCATTTGTTGCGTTGTCGGCAGCTTCAACCCTGGTTCGCTTGTGTAGGCCTTGAGGAGTAACGATTGCCCTTGGCGAGGCCATGAAATAGAAACTCTCTAAGTCTGGACATTTATTATAACTTGATTTCGGATGTATGCAGTTTACCAAATAAGTGATGAAATGCATAACCCATCATAAACACCATCACCTCCCTCGAGTTAGGGTACAAAATGTCCTTTCTCCAGAATTCTGTCAATATCACCCATTTACCTAAAAAAAATCTCCTCCGCAGAGTCAAGTGGAAATGAGCAGAGAAGATCAAGAATCAATTTACCGGTAGTTGTCACTCCATTTCCCCCATCTTTGGTTCTGTGCACCTGAGAGGAGTGCTTTTTTTGGGGTCATCATGTGTCCTTTTAGACTTTACTCCTCTCAGGAATCTGACCATTCTCTCTCTTTTTCACATGAAGGAGTTTTTTTTTTTGGTTTTTTTGTTTATTTGTAAATGGGTTGAGAGTACATGTGAGGGGAATTCTATAAATCTCAAACCTACCTAGGGGGCTGGTAGTTATCAAGAGTTCTCCGTCCCAAGCTATTATCCCGACACACCGGATAGCGCGCAACGGATGACACATTAGGCCCTATGTGAATTGGTACACCCCCTGGTGAATGGGGTTTCCTCTGCACTCTGTTTCGCTCCACCCCCCACTGACGAGAGCTGCAGGTTTGGTATGCGCCAAATCTTTATCTCTCTGTGCTGACGGAAAGACCCGAGCTCTGCAATCTTATGTCAGCACCATAGAGATGAATAGAGGCAGTTTGCGCGTGCCCGATCTGCTGCTTCTTGCTCTCAAAGGAAAGGGTACAACACCCACTTCCTCAAGATCTGTGGGGTCATCACTGAGACCTAAATCTCCCACTTTCCCATAGGCAAGATTAGTACTATAACCTGAACATTATAGTTGGTCCCATCCTCAAGTACCCCACTGAATAGAGTCCGATTTGCTATGACTGAGAACCCCCCTTAATGGTAACATTAGGTTGATCTAGGAGGCGTTTCTGTAGCGTTCCTCCTGTGGTCCTCCTCTTGCTTCCACTTGTTAACCAGTGCTGGTGCCTGGCGGTGAGCCATTCTGACTTCGTTCAGTCTCTTGGCAGCTCCTGGTAATAGACGTCGTCCCCGTTCCCAGTGCCCCTTGAAGCGTAACTTCTACTAACTCAGAGATGATGATGATCCTTGTTGTGGTGTTTCCGCTCTTCATTAGCAGAGCTGTGTTTGGCGTATAGTGTGCCAAGAAACGCACAGTCGCCTTCCTCCCGAGTACCTTGATCTCTAGCAGCATGCCACGTAGCGATGTGTTGAGATTGACTTAGGTCTATTCGCGAGCCATGGGCCTGCTGGAGGCTTTCTATACAAAGTGTGCAGATCATATACCACTCTCCAAAATCCTATCCGATGACCAAAACATATGAGCAGGTCGTCCTTCACAATGAGGAGACACTCCTGCACATCCCCTTCCTTATTCTATCTAGCAGATGAATTAGGGAACAGATTTGGGGTGGAGTGTTTGTTTTTTTTGTTTTTAGTTTTTTCGTTTTCGCACTACATCATCTTGGTATTTCCTGATTTCAGAAATACCTCTCGTTTCCTCTCTAGCACTCTATGTTTGTATAGAGATGGTACGGTGGCCATGGGATACACACCGATGGTCGATACTGTTTGAGAGTCCAGCATCCATGTCCAAGAACACCTAATGCTAGGAAATCAGCAGAACAGATTTAATTTCCAAATTGTATTTAGTTTCATTGTCGAGTGACCGACTCAAGGCGCAATCCCCCTTTCTCAAAGTAGCCAATAGGGAAACTGTTTTCATTTACAGCTTGGGCCCCACAACATACTTAATGAGTTTCCAACTTTAAGGCACTCCGAATGAAGGTAATCAACATACTGCTGGGACTGGTATATGTCGCATCCATTTAAAACAACAGAAAAATTTGGAATTTTTACAGGGTTTTTCCTAACTTCTGTTCAGTGATAGTGTAACCGCTCTGTTGTTGCCTATCCATGCATCTCTCGAAACACTTAGTTCAAGACAAAAACCTTCCTGGAAACCATGTTTATACATCTGCACGTAAGAGGTGAGCTTATTCCCACAAACTTGTCGTCCATAAGGCATGGAGCATACAGGGGCTGCATTGGAAGTACAGGATTGGAGTCCAAGTGTCATAGCTATGATGATATACATGAAAACCTACATCCCCACAGGACCACACCTCGCATTCTGATTATGAAATTTGGGGACTCCCTTGCTATGGTAATAACTGAGTCCTGTCCTTCCAGACAACCCGTTTTGTGTGAATAAGCCCTTAGTATTCAGCGCATCTTTGTAATTGTCTACAATGCCATTTAATCAAGCGTCCCACTTTACCATAGAAACACCTTAATTTACTTTGTTTTACAGACGTCTTTGCATCACAGAACAGTTCTAGTGATGTATCACACCGTCCTGGGAGGAATATCAGAAGGAGCCTGACCTACATGGACGGTCTCTATAGGTAAAACCTAACTTAAGGGATTAAAATATAATTCTTTTTTTTATGGACACAGATACACAAGAGTTTTCCCAATCGGTCCCTGTCCCCATCCGGCTCCACATATGTAATCAACCACCAGTAATTTTGGAGGTGGGAAAACGGAGCACCAGGAAACCCACACAAACCCGGAGAACAATAACTCTTTGCAAGATGTGACCCTGAACTTGGTCCCTATCACTGCAAGCGTAGTGCTTACAACCACTAAGCCTGATGTGAAAAAACATGTTTCTCCACCTTCTTCTACAGTGGCCACGCACTGACCATGTTTTGTGACGATGGAGCTTGGCTGCATACTACAAACCATGCCCCCCCCCCAGCATTGCGCTGTTTTTGGAAGAAACAACCATTTTTTTTGACCAGCAACATCGATTGTTCGATGGGTTTACTTTTTACATGTTACCGCTGTAGGATATTGCTCGTCGCCTCGTCCTTTCTGATCAGAGCATCAGTGGGAAGACGCGCAGCGACTATTCTCCTGAGTCTGAATGTTTCTTTTGGTTTTTTCCCCCCCATCAGTAATCCAACACATACACCGTTTATTAAAAAGAACAAGCTGACGAAGCAATCTACAGTAAACGGCTACGGGGGTGTAGATATGAACGAGCCATTGATGGAGATAGGTGAGTGGTATTGTAATACGATCAATCGCTGTATCTAATTGTCTTGTAAACTAAAATCCAGATTGCAAGTTGGACGGTCTCTGCAATACAATCACATAAGTAAAGTGTTTATTACATGGAGGGGATCATATGGCTATAGACTGTTTCTTTATCGCCTGACTGTGATTAAAGGGGTTATCTCGTGGTTTTAAAAGTTTCTTATGGGCCAGGCTTGGGGCGGACTATTTAATATAATAAACAGTGTACTTACCTCCCCGGCGGCGCCGAGTCCCCGCCCGCAGTCCCTTCGATCCGCGCACAGGAGCTTACGGTCCCGTGATGTGGCCGGCTCCTCCCATCCGTCCCTATCTCTCAGCGTTGTAAGCGCTGGGAGATGGTGTCGGATGAGCTTTCTCGGCCGTCCGAACCTCCTGTGCACCCTTGTAATGACACCGGCGCACAGAGAACCTGCTGTGGCGCGGATCGGGTAGTGCATGTTTATTATTTTTTTACTAGCCCCGTCCCCATCCCGGCCCTCAATTATGTTTAAAACCCGGAAACCCCTTTAGGCAGCGTGCTAGAGTCCAGTTTAAGGGTGTTTCTAAGATTAATTTATCTCTATCCACCAGTCGAGGTGATTGGTGGAGGTCAGACTGCTCCATGATTCACGAAGAGGAAAATCGAATATGCCCCTAATGGTGCCATCCCGTGTCCTCTACCATCTTACAGAAGTCCCATGACTGTACAATGAGCATGTGGACACGTTTTGACCTGCCATTCCTTCATTAGAGTATGCGACCCCCAACCTCGTCTTCCAGACCCCTGGTCTTGTGATCTGGGGCACCCAACGTTGGGACCCCTTCCTATCAGCATTCCCACACCTATCCAGTGGGTAAATTAACTTAGACTAACCGTAACCACATGCATATTGTTTGTTTTTCTCATTCCTATTTTTTATTAATTTAATTTTTTTGAGAGAATTGTCAGTACTACGGAGAAACTTATCATCTTGAAAATTTACTTCTCAGGGCTGCATGATTTTACTTTGCGAGGATTATATATAGTTTTTGTAAAGTTTGCATAAACTTAATGTATAATTCTGGCCTAGATCCAGTGGGCGTCCTACTCAGTGATGGAGAGTCATCGTGTGGTAATATGTAAACTTCCTTTTGACTATTCTCTTCTGTGTTGCATTCGCCTTGACATGTGGAGGAAGCTGATGATTGAAACCGCTGCAGGACACCCTCCTCAGAATGCTTCTCACAAGAGATTAAAGGTAGGTGAACGCCGTCACATGTTCTGGAGACTGGCCGCATTCTGGAACTGATATCCGGTCATACACTTGCAAAATTCTACTGAAATGTATCAGCGAAAAGTAATGTCAGACAACTCTGGTGGATCACTTTACCAAGAGAGAAGAGATGGAACAATGATGAAAGCCAAATCCATGTCATCTTCTCTAAAATCTGTCATCAGTGTACTGTCAGGGGTAGCAATGTAAAATAATGCATGGCCGCACTCCAATGGTCCAGAGTTTCACATCAAATGTGATTTATTTGAAACTTGGCAGATTTCGGTGTCAACCATCTTCTTCAAGCCTTGACAGGTGGTTGACACCGGAGTTGTTTTGCCACATTCTTAATAAATAACACCATTTTTGATTTGCAACCTCTGGACCATTGGAGTCTGCCTGTATTTTTCTCATTGCTGCTTATTGAAGACCCCAGCCCAGACCCCCCCCCTGTGGTTTTTTGAGGGTTTTGCCACCCCCCTTACTAGGGGCTGATTTTAAACTGTAGTCAATTGATGGTAAGAACCCATGACGTACATATGCCCCCTAATTTTCAACTACCTCCTCTGCGCACTGTGACATCTGTGAAGCTCATCTGGATGCTTTATTTAGGTTGGTCCACTTCTCATCAGCAAATAATTGATATTGTTGTGAAATGAAAAGTTAATCAATTTTTTCTCACTATATTCATATAATGCCCACGTGTTTTCTGATCTCTGCTTGCTGTAATTATCTAGTGAACGTTTGTTTATCCAGTGGCTAGAAATCCTGTCCTGGTGAGTGATGGACGGCAGGTGTCATGAGCCATTAGTATCGCACAGCTCCGATTACTCTTTGTGATAGTAACGGCTCTGCACCCACGTGTCCATCACATGACCATGGACTGATTTGTATCCACAGGATGTAAACCTAGAAGCTTTCTAATGATGACAGTAAAGCAGAGATTAGAAAACCACCAGAACTTGATAGAGAAAGAATTGAAATTCTTACTCATCAATATAAATATTGCTGAAAGTTGACAACCCCTTTAGTGCATTCTACAATGATCACGTAAGTGTCTTGCAATGCGGATATTTTTTCATTCTTTCCAAGTCACCCCACATTTTTAAAAGTAATTGCACCCCCGAAACAAATAATTATTGTTAATATATCTTTTCAACTTGCATCTAATTCAAAAAACATTTTTTAGATAACATGATGTGTTTTTTTGTTTTTTTTTAAATATACTACACGGAAAAGGTTAATAAAGTTCAACACTTGGACATTACAAGCCAAATTGGACTCTTTTAAAATACACTTTTAGTTCCGAAAATAAGATATCCAGCGTTGGGAAACGGAACATGGATAACGGGGGTGCGAGATATAAGTTTTTATATATAAATGGAGGTTTATTAGATGGATAACATAATGGTCACGTTATCAGATCCTATATATTTTTAGAGGGATGAGGCAAGAACTTTGATGTGCCCCCTCAATGTCAGGTCTGCACCTTCCCTCCTCTCCCTTCCCTGCAGGTGTCCCTGGGTTTATGCCGAGTGGTCCTATCTTCTCCTGCAAGGCTATTTTTATTATTAGATGTAATATTCTTTCCTGACGAGTTGCACTATGACTGTGCCTGTAAATAATCCATAACCTTTTACCTAGAGAAATCATGACGCAGATAATAGTGTTACAAATATGAAATTCAGATTTTGGCCACGGATTGGAGGTTTTATGGTGATTACGTAATAAATAGTGGAGAGATGTCGTGTGACATTGTAAGCAGTGCTCAGTATCCAGATTGTGGTCCTCTGTGGTTCCCTGGTGAATCATACATCTTGAGAGGTCAAGATCGCTGTCCGTGGTCACGCTGCAGCCATCACTTCTTTCCTGTTCTATAGTGAGAAGTGGAGATTGTGTATTGGCTGACATGGTTACACTAATCAGTAGTTATCCACACTACTGTAGGGAGCATCTCTTAACAGAAATCTACCATCCAAATGAGTCTGTAAACATTTAACTCTCAATCCAAACTCGGACTGAGGAATCTTCTCGTTTTTGTTACCCATGCCTCTTCCTTGTAAAATCAACTTTTCGAAATTATGCAATTAGACGATGTGTTCTAGGACCAGCACAGTGCTGTTAAACTAACTACCCCCCTCTTTTGCTCTGTCAGTGTATCGCCAGTGATTCGGCAGTCAAGGCCTCTGTTAAATTACCAACCAGGGACCCTTCTGGCTCTTAGCATAATTTTTAAAGATGATTTAGAAGGTAGGAGGCATGGATCCCAATAAATGTAATAACCCAGTCCCCGGTGCCTGGATCTATATAAATGTCCCTGGTTTTATCATGATGTTTTTGGATGGTAAGTTCCCTTTAAGCACCTCCTGAAGTTGTGTTTTAGGGTGTTTTGAGAACCTGTTGTGTGTTCCCTCACAAGCCTGATAATTACATAACCAGTGTTTGACTATAGGATCTAACACTGCTTGTTGAACCACTCAGTATTGTTGGGAGTATCAGTGGAATGACTGACATCATAAAACACTGTTCAGTTCTACAGGCAGCATGTTTATAGACAGGAGGAGCTGTGCTGCTTGTAACATTGTTGCCCTATAATCAGGCAGCATGTTGATGAACAGGAGGAGCTGCACTGCTTTGCACATAGTGTCCTATCTGCAGGCGCATGTTATGAAATGAAAGCGAGCTGATTGTATATAGTGTCCTATCTTGCAGGCAGCATGTTTACAGAGCAGGATGAGGCAGAGTGAGGCATGTTCATAAGCAGTATTTACGTAGCAGATGATCAATATGTTTGCCAGAAAAAGATTACAGTTATACAAATGGAAGAGAGCACCCACAACACAGCTGCTTCTTATCCTTAAGCGTTACCCCCCAAACTGTAATCATTCACCCTCTCCCAAACAAAAACAACTATTTTCTATGTTATGATGAGCAGATGAGCCTTTTTTCGCTGTGTGCTGTTGATGTGTATCAACCATGTATGGTATCTTTACAACTAGCTAGGAATTTGGGATAGTCTGAACACGACAGTTTCTAAATTGAGAGGCTTGCGTCATTCATTAAGGAAAGAGTCAAGTCCCAATAAAGTTTAACAAGAACTCTTATCAATGGTGTAGCCTCGGCCCAATTAAAATCACAACTGCTCTTTTTGACCTTTATTGCACTCCAAACCTACTGTGATTTTCCTTCCGCGTGTCTTTCCCCATCTTGTTTTATTCACACCCTGTCTTACTTTGCCGATCGATGTGGGGAGAACCCAAAATAAAAGAATCCATGGGGTTATCAACTCCTTTGTCATGTGACACGTTATAGAAAAAGTTTCCCTTAAAGGTACCTGAGTCTTGTGTCGGGTTTATTGTCTTTGGGTTTTTTTATGCTTTTTTGCATCCAACTTTATGATATTTTCTGCTTTTTGTTGTTTAAGTTTGTTTAATCAGAAATTTTTGAGTGGCCTTTTCTGGCCATGAAACAGTGGAGTATTACAAGCAGAAGCTTCAAATTATTAAATCAAGTCTAACTGCTCACAATATATGGGAAAAAGGTAGTGTCTACGATAGGAGCTAAATTACCTATTGACAGAGTAAACTAACCTTGAAGCAGTTATTTTTCAAATCATTTCCTAAATGAACGAACAGGTGATAAAATTCAGATTTTAATTACTTCGCGATGTAAAGCAGTCTCTCCATCCTTTGTCTCTCTTTCTCCTCTATATAGCGTGTGTCTGTACCTTATGAGTCCTTCCACGCCGGTCTGAAATGGATGGCCCTCTTAAGGAAGAGTTAATCATTAGTTATCTGATAAGCAACTAATCATTAACTCTTTCCATGCCTAAAGAATATTTCCTTGATGATTCAGCTCTCTGAGGTGCCTTCACACGATACTTTACCTTTTTTTTTTAATTTGTTTTTGACTCATTCCAAGGCTTCAGCCTTGATCACTACTAAGGTTACATTGCGTTTACCACTGCATTTTCTAAAACGCAATGTACACCGCAACCTATGAATGTATCAAAACACAACCTCGTGTGAACGCGCCCTGGGAATAAGATTATCCAGGAACTGTCGCGTAAGATTTACGTCATTAGACACGGTTTAAGATTCCTTTTTTTTTTTGCTGGCCTCTCTCGTGGATACCATCTTACTGATGTCCCGCAGGAAATGTACCATAAATTTATCAAAACAAATCAAACCAAAGCACAACAATAAATAATAGGCTGCCATCCAACATATAGAACTCCTTGTCTACTAGTATTACATTGGGCATGTCGTCCCACTAGTATATAGTTTATCATGCCCCTGTAAACCTGATGTGACCAGTCTGCCTATATTTTGTGATGCCACCCCTCCTCTTCTAGGAAACCGTGCCACCCGCCGTAGCACAGAAATAAGAGCCTATGCTCTATCTTTTCCCCGTGGGGGGAATATTTTGAGCCGGATACTACGTCCCCACATGCGAGTGAATGGGAGTACCTTTACTGTGTTTTTTGCATTAATTTGTGGCACAACAGTCCGGGATGGTCTTCTCCCCATCTTGCCCCTTTTATACTGTTTTGTTCTGTGTGTATGAAATTGACCTGATCTGTTATAATTTTTTTTAGTATGTATATATTTCTTAGATTTTTTTAGGTAGATTAAGATGAAGAGATTCGATGTCTGAAAGTATTTACAAACCCACCAGTTCCTACACAAAATGTGATACATGAATTGCCACAGAGAATGTCCGCCGACCACTTGCAGGTTCCTACGGCAGAATGCACCATTTCATTAGGCAGAAAGGAGAAGTGGTAATGGGAATGCGTGGAATTGGATTGCCCGGGTATCCGTAGCACCGCATAACAAATGTAGATGTGTAGCATGTCCTATTGTCACTCATGCTTTTAGATGGGGCTTTTCAACATTCACAGAGCATCGGAGACCTTCCTGCACAATGCCGACCCATTTTAGTGGCCCTTTCTCCTGACTAATTACATGTAAATAGATATTTAGCTTTTTAGGCAGAAAGAGGCCTATGTTAGAACCATTTTTTTAAAATTGAGAACAGGACCCCGTCTCTAATCGATGGGGACGGGTCCTCATGATCCGTGAGTGCTCCAGGTTCGGACCTCCACTAATCCTATATTACCCCAATCCTTTGCTGGATGTAAACAAAACCCCCCCAACTCTTTGTGCAATGGCTGCAGACAAATTCAGACGTAGTGACGTGCAACGGCCTTCTCTTCATCTCTTCTGTCTCCCTATACAGAAGGCCGTCCTCCGCTCTCCTTCATCTTGTCATTAGACTATAGCATAAAGGCCCCATACACATGAAGGTAGAGCCCACCTATGCATATTTGAATGAATGGACTTTACTCCATGTGTCATTGAGGCCTCTGATCTGAGTTGTGAGGATCCCAATTCTGTGTATTGCGACCTGCATAAACTGATGTAATGTTTCTTCTTTTCAGAACTGCCATTGTACAACCCTTCTCCTCTGTATCTATGGTTTACCCCTCACATATTCACGGAATTACAGAACCATATCCACGCTGAGGCTTCAAGAGCTGTTAGTAATCTTTCTCAGGAAAACGTGAGTATTGCTACATAACATCATCGTACTAGTCTTGTCCTCTTCTCATGCCCACTGTGTTTTGCCTGTCCGGCTTCTAGAGGTACTGAATGGTCTGCAATCACCCATTTTTGGGGCCATTACTTACCCCATCACGGAGTTCCCCCACAGAGAGTCATGGTCCGACACGAATCCTCTGTGCCGTTGATTCGCGTAAATCGTGGCCCAATATCCTGCATGCTAGCAAAAAAGTAGTGTGTCACTACAGTGAAAACTCATGTAACCATGAAATAAAATTTTATTGACATCCAAACTGGAACAGACTATGACAGAAAATCAATTAAATTGTACCAAGTACCATACATTTATTACTCCCATATTATCGGTGAAAAACAGTTATAGAGCAGTGGGAGCTGAGCAGATCGTACATAGTGTCCTATCTACAAGACAGCAGAAGATGAGCTGTGTGCATATCGTCCTGCACTCAGTATGAGGACAGAGATCACAGAGTCCCTGTGTTAGCATTCAGCTTCAATCTCTCCCATGTGCGTCTAGCAGTGCAGTGTGAACAGCCCCCAATACTGTGCCCACGACGTTACAATGACACCAATAATCCTCTCACCACGTCTGCTCTATAGTAAATAGCGGCGTCCTGCACCAATTATGATGATCTAGTACAGGACTACAACTCCCATGATGTGCACCCGACCTCTATGATGCGCGCTGCACCCGCCGTAACCCCGGCGATAACTGACGCCATCCCCCGAGCAGGGGCTGTTATTGCGTCACTCCCTGATCGTTAGTCATTGTAAAAACGCTAAAAAAAACCCTGCAATCCCTGCAAATCCCTCGACCAGACCCCAAAAGGGATCAAAGTGCGGAGCAACAAGTCCACTCTCAGCTCCTCCCCCCCAACAGCTGACGTCACTACGACGCGTATATATACGCCCCGTTACGTATGTACAATTCAGAAACCCGGTAAGTTTATCATAGACAGGGATAGAGGCGGGATCTGGAAGGCTGCAGTGTGACCTGTGCTCCACCAGAGGGAGCGCTACTCACTGACTCTGTGTATAATGAACAAGTGTATATTGGGATTTTATTCATGATGTCAGTTCTGCTTGTTGTCAGTGAATAGTTTCATTCAATAACTTTAACCCCTGAATGCTGCAACTTTATTTTAAATTTTTTTGTTCCCTTTTTCACTCTCCACCTTCAAAAACCCTTAATTTTTTCTATGTATAAAGTTGTATGAGGGCTTGTTTTTTTGCAGGACACATTGCATTGAAAAAAAAATCCCAAATGTGGTGAAATTAACCACAAACCACATTTGCGGTATTTTCCTGTGCGCTCTGCATTTACGCCTTTCGCTGTGCGATCCAGGTGACACCTCCTCTTTATTCTTGGGGTGGGTACGGTCATGGAGATACCAAAATTATGCAGGTTTTATTATGTTTATAATAATAATATAATTTATAATAAATGTTTTCTATAAAAAAAAAAAAATTCTTCCCTTCTCCATATTCAGAGGTGTCTTTTTTTGCAGGACCAGCTGAAGTTTTCAATGCTACCATTTTGGGAAATATACTGTGTGATTAATCTTTATTACAATTTTAGGCATTGTAAAATGTTGATAGACATTTTGGTGCTATTTTCCTTTATGGGGTTCAGTGGCGTCATAGCAATTTTTAGATTTTGATAGATTGGGACTTTTGCGACACAGTGATACATAACATATTTATGATTATCTTGGTTTATTCTTATTTCTTATCTAGAGAAAACTTGAATTTAAGTTTTTTTTTAACTTTTTATTTTGTTTTTTAATTTGATGCCCCTTAAGGTACTTGAACCCTAGAGGGTCTGATTGCTTTTACCATATACTGCAGTGCTACTGTATTGCAATAGATGGACTTTTTACTTAAGATTTGTATGAGTTTAACAATGAGAGACTGATACAGAGATTCACAGCTTATCCAAGCCAAGATGGCAGCATGCACAGTTAGCTCCCATGATTAGGGCCACCATAAAGCAGCAAATACCCAGGATGTATGGAGACAGCTCAGCACGTGAGCCCTCTCTATTCCTCCTAAACAACGCTATGATGTAAAAGTATGTCATGGGTCATTTATGGGTTAAAGGGATATTCTGTTAATTACATATTGCCCCGAATGAAAATGTGTGACCCTATGACCCATGTCTGTCTTCATTCATGCCTATAGAATGACCCATAGGAACAACAGTGCTCCCTCAGACGCAGACTAGCAAATTTTGTGCCCTCCCACACCAGTGTAATATATTTTAATAACTCGATGCTTCCTGCGTACAAACACTTGAGTAACAAAAGTTACAGTGCCCCACAGTAGCCAATATAGTTATAGTGTCCCCTCACAGTAGGCAATAGTCACAGTGCTTACCCCCAGTAGGCAATAGTCACAGTGCTACCCTCCCCAGTAGGCAATAGTCACAGTGCTCCCCTCCCCAGTAGGCAATAGTCACAGTGCTCCCCTCCCCAGTAGGCAATAGTCACAGTGCTCCCCTCCCCAGTAGGCAATAGTCACAGTGCTCCCCCCCCCAGTAGGCAATAGTCACAGTGCTCCCCTCCCCAGTAGGCAATAGTCACAGTGCTCCCCTCCCCAGTAGGCAATAGTCACAGTGCTTACCCCCAGTAGGCAATAGTCACAGTGCTTACCCCCAGTAGGCAATTAGTCACAGTGCTCCCCCCACGCATAGGCATAGTCACAGTGCTTACCCCAGTAGGCAATAGTCACATTTGCCCCCCCCCCAGTAGCAATAGTCACAGTGTCCCCCATAAGGCAATAGTCACAGTGCCCCCCCCAGTAGGCAATAGTCACAGTGCCCCCACAGTAGCCATTAGTCTCACAGGTTGCTAAAAAAAACAGGACAGGGAGCGATCATCTCTGTGCTCTGTCTTCTGCTATGGGCGGAATCCAGACTGCATTGTGCACATTAGAGAGCACATACATGGGAAATACTTGTACATGCTGCCACAGGGACATTTTTACCGGTGTCTTAAAAGAACAGGTAAAATTGATTCAGGGAGACCCGGGGGCCCCTCCACTACATTGGCCTGGCACTTTTGGATATGCCCTACATGGGAACATGTGTTGGCGGCCATGACTAGTACCAGACAATTGAAGGGAGATGTAATAGTCAAGTTCATGAAGGACTTGCTGTGCCCTCACTCACATGGGTCACAAGTGGGCCCCCCCCCATTGGGTTAACTAGCGGAGGGAGTCAATAAGTAAAGACCCGGGTTTATTGCTGCACACACAGTAAGCAGACCACAGCATAAGTTTGAATTTACAATACAACCTCTATAAGTTCTTCTTTATTTCATGACAGCAGGCAAATGTTCCTCATTTTCTGGTAAAGTGCTTAGATGCAGGTTTCTCAAGTGAGTCACGCAATGAAAACGTAACAGCATAACGGTTTGAAAAGAAAATTTCGGCTACTTTTTTCAATCATTTTCGAACTTTGCAACCAAAACTTCAACTTGACAAATACCTCATTAATCATTATATAAAACAAGTCCACTACAGAGCACAAAAATACGCCATTATACAAAGGGGAGGCCTCTTAAATACAAAAAAAACTTCTAATCCAGTTAAGGGCAAGTTCATACAACAGTTTATTTTCTCGGCAGTAGTAGTTATACGTGATTTCCAAGGATACAAACCGATGGATTGACATTTGTGACACCCTTTCTAAAATAAGAGCGACTTATATGTGACAGGTTGACCCCCTAGCACATTACGAAGTGATAGTATGTTGTCATGTACTAAAAGATGTATGAGAGGGGGGATCCAGGCCAGAAAGCCGTCTTCATACAGGGAGCTATCAGTGTAATTATCCAGTTGATGCCTAACGTTAACCTATTAATCTGCTGTGCATGGGTGCTGCCCACCCCCCCTATTGATTATGCTGTGGATCATCAGTGTTAGACACTGTACAATAGGGGGCAGTATTATAGCAGTTCTCTTAACTTGTACATAGGGGGCAGTATTATAGCAGTATATTTCTTGTACATAGGGGGCCAGTATTATAGGTAGTTATAGTTCTTGTTTATAGGGGAGCAGTATTATAGTAGGTTATACCTTTGTGAGACACGAAGGGGTTAACTGTGGATGGGCGGTATGGTTCCCCTAGCCTGTGTTGTCTTCTGCTATGGGCGGAATCCAGACTGCATTGTGCACATTAGAGAGCACATACATGGGAAATACTTGTACATGCTGCCACAGGGATCATTTTTACCGGTGTCTTAAAGTAACAGGTAAAATTGATCAGGGAGACAACATTTTTTTCCGGCGCCCGTGTGGACCCCTCCAATACCTTTGGGCCCTGGCACTTTCCTGGATATGCCCTACATGGGAACAGTGTTTGGCTGCCATGACTAGTACCATACAATTGCAGGGAGATGTATTAGTCAATATTCATGAAGGACTTGCTGTGCCACTCACATGGGTCACAAGTGGGCCTCCCCCATTGGGTAACTAGCGGGGTCCAATAAGTAAGACCCGGCTGTTTATGCTGCACACACAGTAGCAGATCCACAGCATAAGTTTAATATTTACAATAAACCTCTATTATATGTTCTTCTTTCTTTCATGACATCAGCAATGTTCCTCATTTTCTGGTAAAGTTGCTTAGGTGCAGGTTTCTCAAGTGAGTCACGCATGAAACGTAACAGCAAACGGTTAAAAGAAATTTCCGGCTACTTCTTTTCAATCATTTTAGAACTTTGCAAACAAACTTCAACTCTGACAAAATACCTCAATAATCATTATATAAAAACAAGTCCACTACAGCGTACAAAAATACTGCCATTATACAAAGGGTGAGCATCTTAAAATACAAAAACTTCTAATCCAGTTCAGGGCAAGTTCATACAACCAGTTTATTTTTCTCGGCAGTATGTTATCCGTGATTTCCAAGGATACAGCGATGGATGACATCTGTGACACCTTTCTAAAATAAGAGCTACTTATATGTGACAGGTTGACCCCCTAGCCACATTACGAAGTTATAGTATGTTTTCATGTACTAAAAGATGTATGGAGAGGGATCCAGGCAGAGCCGTCTTCATACAGGGAGATATCAGTTGTATTAACCAGCTGACGCCTAACGTTAACCTATTAAATCTGGCTGTGCATGGGTGCTGCCATATTTGATCTGCTTGTGAGATCATCAGTGTTATACACTTGTACATAGGGGGCAGTATTATAGTGGCTATATTATTGTACACAGGGGCAGTATTATAGTAGTTATATTCTTATACATAGGGGGCAGTATTATAGTAGTTATATTCTTGTACATAGGGGCAGTATTATAGTAGTTATACTCTTGTACATAGGGGGCAGTATTATAGTAGTTATATTCCTGTACATAGAGGGCAGTATTATAGTAGTTATATTCTTGTACATAAGAGCAGTATTATAGTAGTCATATTCTTGTACATAGGGAGCAGTATTATAGCAGTTATATTCTTGTACATAGGGGGCAGTATTATAGTAGTTATATTCTTGTACATAGTGGGCAGTATTATAGTAGTTATATTCTTGTACATAGGGGGAAGTATTATAGTAGTTATATTCCTGTACATAGGAGGCAGTATTATAGTGGTTATATTCTTGTACATAGGAGGCAGTATTATAGTTGTTATATTGTTGTACGTAGGGGCAGTATTATAGTAGTTACATACTTGTACATAGCAGGCATACTCACTGGTGTGCTGGCTTACCTACATGAGTGTTTGCTTAAAGGAATGAAACCATTTGAAATAAACAAAAAAAAAAACTAGAAATACTATCCTCCGCTAGTCTTGATACACCAGAATCACCTAGAAAAGAAACTTATAGTTAACAGCCAGGAGCACGGAGACAAGATGTCCGGCACTATTGGCTGCTAATTGTGCACACCCCCCCGCACCTCACCTGCTCTGCACAACACCCCCTTCTCTGTAGGCCATAGTTGGGTCAGTGAGGATGGAAGATCAGCACAGCAGTCTGATACACAGGATGAAGATAATTTACTTATATATGCTCAGTCTTCTCCATCCTTCTGCATGTCAGAAGCTATTTTCTGTACCTCCTCCCTCAACTGTCCTGTGTGTAAAAGTACATAGGTGTATTTGTGTGTATAGGTCACTGTAATTCATTTTAGTATGGATGTGACATTGTAAAATGGATGTAGAATTTATAAGTTAGGTTGGGTTAGGGTCACATCTGTGCTTGGGACACAGTTAGGATATTTTATTTAGTGATTTACTGTATGATCAGTACAGGATGGAGGGATCCAGTGATCTGTGCTATCAGCTCTTTGTCTTCCCTGCATTGCTCTGCTCACTGTAGTGATGGGTCGTTTCGTGACCCCTAATTGGCTCACCATGCCCCCTTTAACACGATAAAATCAGGTTAAAAGTGGTGTGGAGTGGGGTGACTTACTGGCATGAGGATCCCTATTGTACATTAAATAGGAAGCCGTTCAGGAGCCAGACAAGACGGCTCTTCTTAGGCCCCTTTCACACTTGCGTTTTTCACGCGCGTTTTCTGCACGTGCTTTTGACGTGCAGAACTTGCTTTGCACTCTGACCCATTGCAATCAATGGGTCTTTTTTAACTCGTGTTTAAATCTCTACTTTTGCAAGTCACGCGTGTGAAAAACGCACCATACAAGTCTTGCAAGTGCAATGCGTTTTTCATGCATCAATTGCCATAGAAAAGATAGATCTCAGTCCTGAGTCCAGATAATGCGCGTGAAAAACGCATTGAAATTGCATTGAAAACGCGCGTGAGAAATTGTGACACTGAACAAACTCTGACTGAAAACTGATTGCACTCTGATGCAAAATGTGCGTTTTTCACTGACCAAACCCTGATCGCACCCTGATCAGACTCTGACGTGATCTGCAACGCAAGTGTGGAAGGGGCCTTAGTGAGCGGAACCTAATTATCCAGATCACTAAGAAGAGAGTAGAGGCTACAGCCTGGGATTCTGGGGCTTATTTACTATGGGTCGCGTATCGCACTTTCGTCGGGCTGTTCACGGTTTTCGGCATTTCCACGGCTTTGACAGGTATTTAACAGGGGTTTGTGCGGGGATTGTGCCGCACACGATCGGATTGTGCCGCAGCTGCGCTGGCTTTCATGTCACACAAATCGGGGGGCAACTGATTCAGACTGAGCGCAGAATTTAACTCTCAAATTGTGTCGCAAGACAATGCACTTACATGCACCAGGAAGAAGAAGGTGAACTCCGGCACACCTGAGTGGGGAAGCGACACATGCAGGATATCGGGTGCACCATCTTACTGAATTGCGGCACAGTGCATTATCGTCGGACAATGCACTTTGGGTGAACTCCGTCGGACAGGTAAGTAAATGTGCTGTCTAAGTCTTGATTGGCTATGTACAAAAAGTCTTGTCTGCTATCTACCAAAATGTTACTATGGCTAACAGTTTGCTAACTCCTCCTACTTGTGCAGACTCCGACAACTTTTAAGCCCCCAGTTCTCCCCTGTGGAATGATCAGTATGAAAGCGGAGCACAGAAAACACCTTTTTAATCAATGGCACCTTGAGGTGGGCTTGCAAGGGGTTTACAAAGTGTTTTACAAGGACTTTGGCGCAAACAACTTTGTGTTAACTTGAGGAGTTTCACTGCTAAAAGCGCAACGTAATAACAAACACTACATCGGCACATAAAACACAAGGAAACATAGAGCCGCTGTAATAATTGGTATTATAAAGCTGTAAGTATCAGGTAGCAAAAAAGAAAGCTAAAAATGCCTTGTTTCTATTATGCCCGGGTTTAATGAATGTATCCCGCTGTGCTACAAGTACATCTCGTACGGAAGCGGGCACCACAATGCATTTATGTCAGGAATCAATGATTCCTATGGTAACTGTGGTTGAATCCTTGTGTGCTAAGCAGTAAAAAACTAAACAAAATAAAGCACAGACCTAATTCTCTCTCCGGAGCGCTGTGTATAACCTTCATTATTGCAAGACCTGGATGATTTGTTATTCATTGGAATAGGGTTATGTTTGGTCAAATGGCTAGTATCTGTGGACTCCTCATGCAAAGATCCCAATCCAATTATTCTTGATCTAGCATGACTGCAGCACCTAAAGGGGTCACCCACCTCTCCACCCAGCGATCAGCACCCCCACTCCAGGTACTAGGGGGCTGATCGTCTCCATGGAATTCCTGGGGTTCAATGAAAGACCCCAGGGCTGCCTTTTATTTGTATAGGCTGTCTATTGTAATGCACTGCCATATATCAGTAGAGGAGTGTAATCATTTGAACAATTGATCAAATGATTCAGAGGGGGAGAAAAAAGTGTAAAAACAGTAAAAAAAGAAAATTTTATAAAAATAAAATTTTATACACAATAAAAGTACCCCCTGGCCAATGTACTGTAGAATAAAACTCCCAAACACAATAAAAGGTGAAAATCACTGCACAAACACCACATATTGGGTATCCCCATGTCTGTAACAACCGTACAATAAAATAAAATCATTACTAAAACCATAAGGTGAACACCTTAAAACATTTTATTTTTGTGCATCCGAACCAAACAAACCAACACCATAAAAAGTGATCAAAAAGTAACATTTATCCCTGCATAATACCAATAAAAACTACAACTTGTCTGGCAAAATATAAGCCCTAAAACAGCTCTATCAACAAAATAATAAAAAAGTTACGCGGCTTAGTAGACAGCAATGCAAAATCTAGGGTGTACATTTTTTTTTATAAGATTACATATGTGCACTAGAAACTAAAGCTTATAGCTTCTATGCCAGCGACATGAATAACAATCCAGCCTTATATTACAATTTTCAGAATTGCTTTCTTGACTGATGGATCTGCTGTGTCACTGAACGGATGTTTCTTAAAGTGTTGGTCTTAGGGAAGCCCCTTTAATTTGATGTGTGATGTAATTTTCACAATTCCATGAAAGGCACTATGTGCCTTTCTACACCTTTGATAGCAGCTAACCATCAGACTGGCCTCTGCGTGGTGTCCTTATGGGTATCTTATTAAAGGGATTTTTCAAAAATTAACATTGATCGTGTATCCTCTTCACACTCTTGAGTTTACTGATAGAAGTCACCACATAAGAAATAATTTGTCACCTTTACTAAAAGATCAGAATACCATTGCAGCCAATCAATTCTTTTGGAAGAAATGGAGAGAAAGTGGTTTCAATTTTCTACTTCACTCCAGTTTTGGAATGAGTCTTCTCAGTTCTGCTCTATAATGTTCTCTTTGCTGCTAGGAGTAGGACTGTGTAGCAACTAGTCTACTCTCTCTCCCCCCTCCCATCTACATAGACCTCAAAGGCAACAAATGTATCCTGATCAATCAGTAAAGCTCCAGGGTGTATTAATCAATTTTGTGAAGGGTTTAGAAGAGAGGGGGTGTAGGAAAGAAGCCTGAGACACGGAGAAAGAGGCATATTTTATAAAAATTACTTGAAATTGAGGTAGACTTTATGGTATTGCCTGACAGTAGGATTATAGGCAAACTAAATTCTCTTTTGCTTTTCTATTAGGCTGACGACCATGGAATTTCTTGAGTCACAGCACATTGGAGACGTACTGAATAATGTCTCTGAATGCGATTCCATTAACGTTTGTGATACTCCGCCTAGTGGTAAAAAGAAGGTAAGTATTTGCTGACCACAAAATATATCAGAAATGACTATTGGCAATGTATTAGTAACTTGGAAATTCTAATAAGTTTCCAATTTGTCCCCCTCAGGACTCAATAGCTATTGACCGAATTGTGTGTACTGTATGTACAATTATACGATGGTCAATTACTATAAAACACAACTTTTTGAACTAATTTTTAGTTCTTCCAGTCAAGATTTAGGAATATAATTACAAATGTATTTGGGATATATTAATTGGAAATCTACCATTAAAATCAAGCATATTAAACCAGGGGCACTTATTTATAGATCCAGGGCTGTGGTAATTTTCTTATCTTTATCATCCGTGGCCACCTTCCATCTGAAATTAACTTTAAAATTATGCTAATGAGCAAGAGGAGCTCTGGAGGGCATTACCAGAGCCCCTATATGCTGAAGTCTCACCAGCTGTTACACTGTGCATGAGCAATTTTCCCACCCACTTTGTGAGATTATAGCATTCAGAGGGAGGGGGAGACAGTGTAAGCTGCAGCATGAAGGGGCTCTAGTAACGCCCACCCAGAGCCCTCATGACTCATTAGCATAATTAAAACGTTGAATGTGGTAATCTTCTTATAATTGTTATCCATGGCCTGCTTCCAGCTAACTGTCCCTGCTTTATCTTGATGGATTGTGATGGTAAATTTCCTTTAAAGCATACCAAACCTTTCAAGCTATTTAACATAAATTGTAAGTACAGTGTGAATACTCAAGGAATAACACAATTTTTAGCCATCTCTTAAGTTTGAAATTTGTTTATCAGTTGTCCCTTCTGTTTGGTGGGTGGGAACTACATGCTGTGATATCTTCCATAGACTGCACACTTTCAATTAGAAGCAGGGATCAGAATAGACAAAGATTGTAACCTGTATATATGTGAATAAAGCACTTACGTTGAAATAGAAACTTCCCGCATAGCTCCAGCTACCTTCTGCCCCCGCCTCTCCATAGATCATAAACTGTAACTTGACAAGTGCAACATCCCCCACCGGGGCCTAGCCTTTTCTTGGGGCCTGCAGACAGCCGGGGCCCGGAATACGGTTGCGGCCTATGCACGCTTGTGTCACGGTTCTTGGTATGGGGAACCGGAGGGCTGTCCTACAGCCTGGCAGGTCTCCAGCAGGTGGTGTTGGCAAGAAATGATGAGGGAGAGGCTGCTGTAGTAGTTCTCCCTGGGGCAACCCTTTGGGGTCTGGAGCATGAGTCCCTGTGTGGTGGATAGGGTGCCCGTGATGGTGACAGCCGTAGTAGCAGGGACCAGACGGAGGCAGACGTTGTACAAAAATAACTTACAGTTCTTTATTGGAACCGACAGGAACGATAGATAACGTGGCAAACGAATCTTGACAATGGTAGCAGGCTGGGGATGCACTTGGAGAGGGAACCACAGGGATTGATCACCAGCCTGGATGCAAGGGCAAGCTGGGAGATAGCTGTGTCCTAGTAGGATGCTTCAGCTTGTCCTGGGTTACTTCAGATATCACCCTTGAAGGTAGGATGATACCCCTTTACTCTCACTAACTCCTCAGAGCTCTACTGTCTCACTGTTCTGTCTCAATCTGTCTGACCACTCTGCCTTTCTACTCTCTGACTGCATTTTAGAAATTTCCTGAACAGGGGTTTTATTACTCCCACTGGTCAGGTGGTGGTTACTCCTCCAATTGCATCCCAGCTTACAATACAATATTAGAACAGATGTGATTGGCTGATGGAAGGACAACACATTAAACAATTAACTCCTGTCTTCCCAGGCAGAATCTACTGCTGTAGTGTTCCCTGTGTTGTGTAGTGACCTTCTGTGGGGTTGATCAGACGCCACACAGGTTGCGAGCTACATATTGGGACGTATTCGCAACAACCGCTCTGCCTTGCATCAGCAGGGGTATTGCACAAGTTACTGCTTCACTCCATCTTTTTATGGTGCAAGTTTTTCTGCAGGAATTTTAGAGGGTTATAAAGTAAAACTCAGGAGATATTTAGCAAAATTTCATATTGTTTCATATTGCAAATTTGCGGAAAAGTTGACATTTTACAGACAAATAATATTAGTGACTATTACAATGTCTGCTAAGCACTCATTTTATTTTACGTGCCTTCAGCCCTAATCTTTTCCATCATACGGTTCAAGGTTCACGCATGTGGCCAATCTTTTCCCAGAATACGGCGCACCGTGCGCCATATATCACTATGCAGAGGGGCCGATGTGTTCTACGGTACGGCAGGCACAGATTAGTGGGAATATAGCCCAAGATAGCTGTTCCCACACTATCAGCAACGCAATTATTAAGACACTTTGGGGGTGTTCATTATTGCGCCAAAAACTGTCTAAAATGCCTTTGGACACATTTATGAAGATTTTTAGACCGTCTTTTAACCTCTTTCCGGCATGTCTAACAAAGGGTGCGTGGCCTGGTGAAAGGGGGCGTGGTCATATTGAAATTAGCTTGTGCGCCAAACTGTGGCACACTGTTTGGACCTGCTAAAAGCAGGTCTAAAAGTAGAACTTGACAGTCTTATACTGCAACACATTCATTATTACAATGATGAATACGGTGAAGCACTCAACTAGTGTTGTCGGGCTCTGCACTGTCGGAGCCTGAGACACATTAAGAAATTCCTCCCATTGTGACAAGATTCCTCATACATTTCTACATTCATTTTCATAGGTAAAAATAGTCGAGCCCTGGGAGTTTATAGATTCACCTGCAGCAGGAGATGGTAAGAAAGAACGTCGCCCACTAAAGTAAGTACAAGTAAGAATAACAAAATTCACTCTTTTTTTTTTTCTTCTTTTTCCTCCACTTTTTTGGATTACAAGGCAGCTATTGATATTGGAATCTCATTAATGATTGCTATTATGGATATTATTAAAATATATATGTATATGATACTGGAACATTACTATGGATACCATTATTAGCAAAGTGCATATGTGTTAAGAGACAAGACATTGATATGTTTAATGTTATCATATGTTATGTTATGGTACGATATTCCTTTATTTGTTATGTACAAAAGGCTACTCTTTTTCTTTTATTACTATGTTTTGAAAATTACTTAACAAAAAATTTGTTTTAAAAAAATTCACAAAATCAGCATAAGCTATGTTTATAGTGTAGATTTTTAAAAAATATTTCACAAAAATAATTTGTTTATAATCCTGATTATCGTTATTTTACTGACTCAGCCCTTTTTCATTTTTGAGTTTCCATTATTTTTTCCCCACCTTCAAAAATCCACAACCTTTTTTATTTTTCCGTATACATAGCTGTTTGAGAGCTAGTTTTCTGTGTTACAAATTGTACTTCCAAATCATCGCATTGAATATTCCATACACTGGAAGCGGGAAAAAAACTCCAAATGCGGTGAAACAAATTTGCGCCATTTTCTTGTAGACTTTGTTTTTTATGGCTTTCATTGTGCACTCGAAATGAGACATTCCCTATATTCTTTGGGTCATTGCAATCATGAGGTTTTCAAATATAAATATATACTCGAGTATAAGCCAACCCGTGTATAAGCCGAGGCCCCTAATTTTACCACCGAAAACTGGGAAAACCTATTGACTCAAGTATACGCCGAGGGAGGGAAATGCATTGGTCACAGCCCCCCGCCCCAGTATATAGCCAGGCCCTGCTCTCTAGTATATAGCCTGCCAGCTCCCTGTAGTATATAGCCTGCCAGCTCCCTGTAGTATATAGCCTGCCAGCACCCTGTAGTATGTAGCCTGCCAGCACCCTATAGTATATATCCGGTATGCCCCCTGTAGTATAAAGCCAGCCCCTGTAGTATATAGCCTTCAAGCCCCCTGTAGTATAAAGCCAGCCAACCCCTGTAGTATAAAGCCTGCCTGCCCCCTGTAGTATATAGCCAGCCATCCTCCAGTAGTATATAGCCTGCCAGGCCCAGTGGTATATAGCCATCCTCCAGTAGTATATAGCCAGTCAGCCCCCAGTAGTATATAGCCATCCTCCAGTAGTATATAGCCAGCCAGACCCCAGTAGTATATAGCCAGACCCCTTTAGTATTTAGTCAGTCAGTCCCCTGTAGTATATAGCCAGCAAGCCCCCAGTAGTATATAGCCAGCCAGCCCCCTGTAGTATATAGGCAACCAGCCCCCTGTAGTATATAGCCAACCAGCCCCCTGTAGTATATAGCCAACCTCCTGTAGTATATCGCCAACCCCCTTGAGTATACAGCCTGCCAGCCCCCTGTAGTATACATCCAGCCAGCCCCCCTGTAGTATACAACCAGCCTCCTGTAGTATATAGCCAGCTCCTTGTAGTATATAGCCAGCTCCTTGTAGTATATAGTCAGCCCCATGTAGTATATAGTCAACCCCCTTTTGTATACAGCCAGCCAGCCTCTTTTTGTATTCCGGAAAGGATATTTCATAACTTACCTGAAGGGTGCTGGTAGTTTAGTGATGTAAAAGGTGATGATAAGTTCCATTTTAAGGAAATCTTTCACCTCTGCAAGCCTTATAATCTGTAGGCAGAATATTGTAGTTCACAGTTATATATACGCCTATGTAGCTCATTCTATGTATGTATTCAAATTGAATGTTCCTAACTAGCTGTAAGATTAACACACAGGTTTGTACAGGAATGTGAAAACTTCTTACCTGTGTACCGTTTAGGGGCATATTGAAGAACCTGTCCTGTGAAGCTCTGGCCACTGTAGATCCTGACGTTATCCAGCTATGTTCACAGGAGAATAGGATTGAATCCCCACTTTCCAACATGGCCTACTTGGCACAATGGCATCCACTGACAGAAGGTAGGAGTGAATGTAAAGTCAATCAGGAAGGTTAATCTATGCTACAATATTCATATACCTTCATTTTTGTTTTAACAGAGGTGAATGAAAGGGCTACCCCGGAGACTATCCAGCTCTGTAAAGAAAACGAGATTCAGTCCAGCCTCCCTCTGATGGAGTGTCCTCAACAGTGGCATCCTCTATCACCCGGTAGGGGTCAATGTGAAGTTAACCAGACACGTGGAGTATTTATTTCACTATGTGGGTAGCTGAGAAGAGAATGAGGAAGGAGAAGAAGGAGAGGAGGGTACCCCAATGATTGTGTTTTCCAACAGTAATTCCATTCGTAGCTAAAAGTTGTATTCTCTCCCATTGTTTTTATTTGTGGTACGGCTAACCTACATACTTGAAGCATTCATGCACATTTCATATGTTTTGATGCAAATGCGGACTGGCTCATTCCTCATGTGCTCATGTGGAGATGCTGTTATCCCAGTGGAGGCGTGACATGAGTCCCGATGATCCCCAATTCATAGCAGAGGTCATGATAGCTGCTATCAACAATATCCGATGTATGCAGTGCAAAATATGATCATTGGATAATTGTCCATGCTAGTCCATAAAACTTATCATTATTGTTGGAAAACTTATCACAGGTTGTAAAATTTTGGGAGACAAAAAAAAATACAATAAAAAATGTTTGAAAAAAAAAATGGACATGTGAATTTATAATATACTACCTTAATGGGATAAAAGGTATCTTTGTTTCACCAGAGACCGACGAAAAGGCTGTCCTAGAGAATGTCCAGCTAAGTAATGAGAAGAACAATATTCAGTCCTGCCTCCCTCCTATGGCACGTCCTCCACCGTGGCATCCGCTATCAGCAGGTAGGGCCTTGATTAGATGGATGTAAAGTTATACAGGTGGCAATTTGTGGTAGAGAGTTATACAGTGGGTACAGAAAGTATTCAGGCTCCTTTAACTTTTTCACTCTTTTACTAAGGGCCCGATTTGCGTTTTCCCCGACGTGTTACCCGAGTATTTCCGATTTGCGCCGATTTCCCCTGAATTGCCCCGGGATTGTGGCGCATCGGCGCTGGCATGCACGCGACAAAAATGGGGGGGCATGGCCCAACGAAAACCCAACGGATTCGGAAAAACCGCCGCATTTTAAAAAAGAAAAGTGTCGCGGAGCTTGCACTTACCTTCACTAGGAATAGGGCGGTGAACTTGAGCGCGTTCCGATGCTCTTCAGCGCAGCAGTGCCACCTGGTGGACGTCGGAGGAACTGCCTTAATGAATCCCGGCCGGACCCGAATCCACGGCAGAGAATGCGCCGCTGGATCGCGAATGGACCGGGTAAGTAAATCTGCCCCTTTGTTTCATTGCAGCCAATTGGTAAGATCAAAAAAGTCATTTTTTTGTTCATTAATGTAAAAAAAACCCCCCATCTAGCATGCTCCATCTTTCCCCGTTTGTGCAGCCGTGTGCCGCTGTTCTCTATGGAGGGGTCCCCTCCTCCTCCTCTCCAGCGCACAGCCGGCAGCTGCGCAGGCATATGGCCGTCTGAATGTACCCTTAGTAAGATTTTTTTTTAATGTGGTACATTTTATTTCTATATGAGTATAAGTGTTGCATAATGTTGACAAATAAAACACAAAAAAAACTAACTTCTGGCATTGGAAGAGTTAATAACTGCAATTTTAAAAAATATGTTTTTTCCCCCCATCTAACTACAAAAAAAGTACTGTGTGAATGCTGTCTTAAAAGGAACCTCTCACAAGCTTTTACCCAATTAAACTACTTGTTCCCTCAAGGAGGGGATGAAATGTCCTTTCTAGAATTCTCCAATTTACCTATAAAAACGATTCCTCCAAAGTCATGATCAGGGTCATGAGCAGAGATATTTTGCATGAGATGAGTCCAGTTTAGAGGCTGCAGGGAAAGCCAATCAGTTCTATAGTACCTAGAGCCATGCTGTCATATTAAAGGTAAGAATCTCATCTTTCAGATTGCATCAGTTTTGTGGTTCTAGGAGCAAAAGAACTGGAGATAAAGACAAAGGCAATCAGATCTGCTGCTTTGTTTATAGCTACCTTTATCACTTTTTCTGTATTTTAAAGAACCACAATCTTGATGCAAACTGAAAGGTGAGATTAAAATAATTGATATTGTTAATTTTTGTTTTCTAGATCTCTGCTTGCTGTCATTCAACAGGAAGCTTCTCTGTATACTTTCTGTGGATATAAACCGGTCCCTGATCATGTGATGTCACACAGGTGCACAGCTTGTTATATTCCTGGTCATGTGATGTCACACAGGTGCACAGCTCATTATATCCCTGGTCATGGGATGTCACACAGGTGCATGGCTCATTACATCACACAGCTCTGGTTGCTCAAATGACTATGTACCGGTGTTTATTCTCAGGAAGTAATCAATGAAGCTTCCTATAGAACGTCAGCAAGCAGAGATATAGAAATTAGTGAGGAACTGATGCAGAAAGTATATCGTATACATTTTCATTACACAAACAATATAAATTATTTGCTGAAAGAAGACACCAAAATTTATGACACCAAAAACCATCTAAATACTATAGAACCAGGCCTGTTTCTTCCACCAGGTGTCAAAAACAAAGGGTAGCCGCCCACTTTCCCAACTAAAAAAAAAAAAGTACTCACCTAACGGCACTACTTGAGGGGTGTTTGCATTGTGCCGGGCTACCTATATATTGGGGGGCTGCTTTGTGCTGGGGTTACCTATATACTGGGGGGGGGTATCTGAATTGTCCTGGGGCTACCTATATACTGGGGGGCTTCATCGTGCTAGGGCTACCTATACACTGTGGGTTGGCTGCAGTGTGTTGAAGCTACCTATATGCTGGGGGAGGCTGCAGTGTGCTGGGTTTACCTATATACTGGGTGGCTGCATTGTGCTGGGGCTACCTATATGCTGGGGGGCTTGATTTTTGTTGGGGTTACTAAATACTTGGGGGGCTGCATTGTGCTTGGGGTTATTATATACTATGGGGGTGGCTGTATTTTTCTGAGTCTACCTATATACTGGAGGGGTAGCTGCAGTGTGCTGGGGTTACCTATATACTGGAGGGGAAGTTGCATTGTGCTGGGGCTACCTATATACCATGGGGAAGGCTGCACTGTGCAGGGGCTACCTATATACCAGGGGGAAGGCTGCATTGTGCCAGGGCTACTTATATACTGGGATGAAGGCTGCATTGTGCTGGGGCTACCTGTATAATGGAGGGGTAGCTGCATTGTGCTGGGGCTACCTATATACCAGGGGGAAGGCTGCATTGTGCTGGGGCTACCTATATACCATGGGGAAGGCTGCACTGTGCAGGGGCTACCTATATACCAGGGGGAAGGCTGCATTGTGCTAGGGCTACTTATATACCATGGGGAAGGCTTCACTGTGCAGGGGCTACCTATATACCAGGGGGAAGGCTGCATTGTGCTGGGGCTGCCTATGTACTAGGGGGAAGGCTGCATTGTGTTGGGGTTCCAAATTATCAAACAAATTACCTAGAAACTGCCCGGACCAAACATAGAGGGGTCTGAAGTGACTCAAAAGTGACTCTAGAGGAGAATTTTTATAGGTAAACAGAGATTTCACATAAAAGCGGGGATTCTGGAAAGGACATTTCATACCCTACCAGTGGGGGCTAGTAGTTTAATTGGGTAAAACCTGGTGATGGTGTCACTTTAAATTCATCACTCCACCTGCCTGGACCTATAATTATTGCTGGAGATCTGTAGTTAGTAATTTAGCTTATAATCTTATTGCTGAGCTGTGACATCACCGGAGTATGAGGTAAGGTATTTATGGTACTTTGCTCGTCATCTGCTGCTGGTTACCATCGCTTGAGTCACACTCGCTGTCATGTCAGTATGTAGAGGGCGTGAGAAGACCTGCTGGGTGCCTCGCGAGTACATTACGGCAGGACTATTTCAGGCCTTGAGGGATGACAACATATTTTATGGATATCTCTTAGTGGTCACCGCTCTGGCAGGCGGCCAAAATAACTGCTCTATTAATGGTTGTGGCAGCGCTGAAGGAATGAAATTCAACCTGTCCTGTCAAGGCTCAAAATGTAGAGAGAGGCATAAAAAGTAACAGCACTCAGGTCACATAATATCTGAATTCTGGATTAATGTTGGGGACACCCCTGTTCTTTTTGTCTCTTGCAACCCAGGACCAAATGGAATTCAGGGATTGCCGGCTGGTCCCATGTCTTATCCCGGAGCTCCTGAGTCTGGTGCCATGGTGCCTTGTGTAGGCCTTGCAGGAGTTGGCGCGCCATTTTTTATACCACACAATGGAGTCCTTGTGCCAGGTAATGTACCTTTACTCTTTATATACACAGTTGGCTATAAGCATCTTCCAGACCGCTGAGGGACCAGGATCTCCTGAGAAAAAGAAAAAATCCAAAATCCTACCTATCTAAGGGGTCCTCAATGGCTCCAGCATTGGCTCCTGGCATCCATTCGGAGAAAGGGCTAGAGGCCACTTTCAGAATAAAGGTCACATCAACATCTCCAGCATCTTAGATCATGCCTGTTAGTATTGGGGGGGGGAAGCTTCCTCTGTGCCGACACATATGTGTGTGTGGGGGGGGGGGGGGGGGGGGTTTGTCACATATGAGGTCCTCCTATTATGTGACCATCTTCACCACTTATGTGACCACCCACAGCTTAAGACAAATGTAATGACCCCCTATTATGGCAAATGAGCTTGTGGGATGGCCACAGTTGTTGCAGGGAGGAGGTCACATATGGTCACTTGATCTTAAGACATCCCCCAATCACATACACACCACAACAACCAGCTTTTATTTATTTGAAATAAGGTCAAAAAAATTTGTCTCCAAGCCCAGCCTTTTGCTCAATTCCTACATTCTGGCTTCTCCAACCCTTTAAATGCGTTTTTTTGAGTGTAGGAATTTGAGCAAAAGGCTGGGCTTGGAGACAAATTTTTTGACGCTTATTTCATAAATAAAGCTGGTTGTTTGTGGTGTGTATGTGATTGGGGGATGTCTTAAGATCAAGTGACCATATGTGACCTCCTCCCTGCAATCCACTGTGGCCATCCCACAAGCTCATTTGCCCTAATAGGGGTCATTACATTTGTCTTAATCTGTGGGTGGTCACATATGTAGTGGAGAGGAATGGTCAACTATGAGTGACCTCATATTGGCAAACTACACCCCCCCCCGCACACACCACACCACATATGTGGTACGGCACACGAGAAGCTTATTTGTGACCATTCCGCCCCGACATATGTGAAAACATGAGTCACAAAGATAATGCATGCACACTGACACCTGCTGTGATGCAGTGTTGCGAATGTGCCGGCATCACATTGACTGTTGCGTCCAGGACCTGCGGAAGTTTATGCCTGGGAAGGCACGCATGCGGCATAGACGAGCGAAGTGTCCCCCGACTGCGCGGCGTCATGAAGACTCACACCGCCGGCCCCCAGATTCTGAAGAGGGCCACAACCTCCGCCTATCCGTCCCAGCCGAGTTGGAGCGATGTGTCGTGACGTCAGCGAAGTGGAGTATAGGAGAAGTGCAGCGTCACGTACCAACTCCGGAGTCCGCGAAAGAAGAGCCCTTCTACGATGGTAAAGTTATATTAGAAAGTCGTTAGATTGGCAGGTAGATGCTATAATAGTTAGGGAAAGTTTAGTCCCTGGACCACGCCCTTTAACAATATCAATTATTTTAATCTCACCTTTCAGTTTGCATCAAAGATTGCTGGTTCTTTAAATACAGAAAAATTTATAAAGGCAGCTTTGTCTTTATCTTCAGTTCTTTGCTCCTAGAACCACAAACTGATGCAAACTGAAAGATGAGATTCTTACCGCTTTCTATTCTTACCTTTAAATGACAGCATTGGCTCTAGGTAACTATAGAACTGATAGGCTTTCCCTGCAGCCTCTAAACTGGACTCATCTCATGCAAAATATCGCTGCTCATGACCCTGATCAATTACTTTGAAGGAATCGTTTTTATAGGTAATGGGAAATTCCTAGAAAGACATTCATCCCCTCCTTGAGGGAAAAAGTAGTTTGTAATTGGTAAATCTTGTGAGAGGTTCCTTATAAGACAAGCATTTCATATCATTCACACGTACTTTTTTTGTGTTAATGGGGGAAAAAAAACTATTTTTAAGAATTGCAGTTATTAACGCCTTCCAATCCAAGAAGTTAGTTTTTTTTGGTGTTTTTTGTCACATTTATGTAACACCAGGTACATATCTCTACAGTTTTCACTCAGATAGAATAAAATGTACCACATATGTAGCCACATTAAAAAAAAACTTACTAAGGGTACATTCAGTACGGCAATATGCCTGCGCACTGCCCGGCTGTGCGCTGGAGAGAGAGGAGGGGACCCTCATAGAGAACAGCGGCAACACGGCTGACACAAATCACACAAAACCGGGGAAAGATGGAGCATGCTAGATGGGGGTTTTTTTTACTTAAATGAACAAAAAAAAAATGAGTTTTTTTGATCTACCATTGGTGCAAATGAACAAAGGGGCCAGTTTACTACTTAGCCCGGATCCATTCGCGATCGCAGCGGCGATTCATTAAGGCAGTTCCGCCGACTCCACCAGGTGGCATCCTGCTGCGCTGAATAGCATCGGAACGGCACTCAAGTTCACCGGCCTTTCCTAGTGAAGGTTAAGTGCAAGCGCCTCGACACTTTCTTTTTTAAATGGCGGCGGTTTTTGTTTCTTTTTTAAAGTGCGGCGGTTTTCCGATCCATCGGTTTTCGTTCTGCCAAGCCCCTTATATGCGTGCGCCACAATCCCAGGGCAATTCAGGGGAAATCAGCAGCAAATCGGACATATTCTTGGAAAACGTCGGGGGAACGCGAATCGGGGCCCTATAGTAAATGACCACCCAAGAGTGAAAAAGTTAAAGAGTCTGAATACTTTCTGTACCCACGGTATAACTTCTATCCACACTTGCCATGATAACTTTACAACTTTACATCCATCTATCAAGGCCCTTAAACCTGCTGATAGGCGGATGCCCGGTGAGCGGCGTGCCATAGAGTGAAGGCGCGGACTGAAAATTGTTCTTCTTCATACTTAGCTGGACATTTCTCTTGGTAGGACAGCCTTTCTCGTCGTTCCTCTCCCTGGTGAAACAAGAATACCTTTTTTATCTCCATTCGGTAGTATATTACCAATCACATGTCATTTTTTTTCAAATATTCAACATTTTTTAATTGTACTTATATTTTTAACATTTTTGATAATTGTATTTTTTTTTGTCCCCCAAAATTTTACAACCTGTTATTTTCCAACCATAAAGGAGGGGCGGGGGGGGGGGGGGGGGGGGGGGGGGGGGGGGGGGGGGGGGGGGGGGGGATAATGGATAAGTTTTATGGACTATAATCATTGACAATTATCCAATATCATATTTCGCACTGCATACATCGATATGGTTGAATAGCCGCTAGCTGACCTCTGGCTACGAATTGGGGATCATCGGGACTCATGTCACATCCCCATGTCACAACAGCATCTCCACATGAGCACATGAGGAATGAGCCAGTCCGCATTTGCATCAAAACATATGAAATGTGCCTGAATGCTTCAAGTATGTAGGTTAGCCGTACCACAAATAAAAACACTGGGAGAGAATACCACTTTAGCTACCAATGGGAATTACTCGTTGGAAACACAATCGTTGGGGTACCCTCCTCTCCACCTCTCCTTCTTCTCCTATCCTCATCTCTTCTAACTACCCACATAGTGAAATTAAATACTCCCACATGTCCGGTTAAAACCTTCACATGACCCTACCAGGGGATATAAAGAGGATGCCACGTGAGGAACTCCATCAGAGGGGCGCTTGACTGAATTTCGTTTCTCTTTACAGAGCTGGTATTCTCCGGGTAGCCCTTTCTTTCCATCGTTAAAACAAAAATGAAGTAGATTAATATTGTAGCATATATGACCTTCCTGATTGACTTTATCATTCACTCCTACCTTCTGTCCAGATGGATGCCATTGTGGCAAGTAGGCCATGTGGAAAGTGGGGATTCAATCCTATTTCTCCTGTGAACATAGACTGGATACGTCAGGATCTACAGTGGCCAAGCTTCACAGGACAGTTTCTTCAATATGCCCCTAAACGGTCACAGGTAAGAAGTTGTTCAATTCTGTACAAACCTGTTTGTTAATCTTACAGCTAGTTAGGAACATTCATTTGAATACATACATAGATGACTACATAGGCGTATATATAAACTTTGACTACATATCCTGGCCTACAAGATTATAAGGGGCTTGCAGAGGTGAAAGATTTCCTTAAAAATGGACTTATCACCTTTTACATTCTCACTAAACTACGCGCACCCTTCAGGTAGGTTATGAAATATCTTTCGCGGAATACAAAAAGAGCTGGCTGTGCTGTATACCAAGGGGCTGACTATATACTACATGGGGCTGACTATATACTAACATGGGGTTGACTATATACTACAAGGAGCCTGGCTATATACTACACAGGAGCGTGGGGGGCTATATAATACAGGGGGTAGTGGGCGGGTTGTATACTAGTATGGGCGGGATAGCTACAGGGGGCCTGGCTGGTATGTATAGCTACAGGGTAGCGACTATATACTACAGGGTGGGTCTGGCAGGACTGTATACTCAAGGGGGTGGCGAATAATACTCATTCTGGCTTCTCCAACCCTTTAAATGCGTTTTTTTGAGTGTTAAAGGGGTTATCCGGGACCATAAAAATTCTCCAGATGCTCCCAGTATTCATAGTTCATGATCCTAAAGAACATGCCTTACCTTGATTCAAACTTTGAATCCTCCCTGCATATGGGGTCACACATCGGCCTGCAAATGTTTACAATCTCAGCTTCCTGTATAGAGGTTTTTGTGCTGCAGAAACTACATTCCCCACAGTGCATTGTACTGTAAACACAGCAGGGAATGTATCCACCCATTCCAGCCTACACGGTGCTGGCAACCCCGCCCACTACACCTTCCAGGCTCTGCTGCATCCCGCCCACTACACCTTCCTGTTTCCTGCCTAGTGCACAGATAATGAAAACATTATAAAACCTATATAAATGTGTTATCCCCGTGATCGTACTGACCAAAAGAATAAAGTAGACATGTCATTTGGGGCGTAAAGTGAAAGCTGTAAAATGCAAGCACACAAGGAAACGGCTCAAATGCAGTTTTTTACCGTTCTCACTACATTTAGAAATTTTTTTCCCGCTTCCCAGTACACGGCATGGAATATTCAATACCCTCACTGTGAAGTGCAATTGGTTACGCAAAACAAGTCCCCACACTGCTCTTTACATGGAAAAATAAAAAAATTATAGATTTTTGAAGATGGGGATTAAAAAATGGTAATGCAAAAATGCAAAAGGGCCTCAGCGTTAAGGGGTTAGAACGCCCTCCCTAGCATCGTGCCTGTTAGTATTGGGGGGGGTCTCCTTAAAGTAAGCAGCTCCTAGTGCTCGATCAAACGCCCCAGAGTTAGAGTGATAGCGTTACCGGAAACCTCCAAATATCTAGTTTGTAAACTTCTATGCAACTCCAATGATATTAATATTATAATATCATGTTATATTTTATTTTATTTGCCCTGCCTCCTTGTTTCTGATTGACAGGTCTCACTGTTAGAACATGCTACTGTATGGAATAAGTACTTTAACTTCAGACTATTGCTGCTATGTTTACTTATTATTAGAAGTAGAAAAAGCTGTGTCAAATTTTGTACACAGTGCCTTTTTGTAACTTTCTGTTACATTGAGCATTTTGTGTCATGTGCCCAGAGTGATGTCATCTAAGGTCCTTTACCCAGTAACATTAATGTCTACCCCATGTATGTATCTGATCACATGAAATCACAGCATGCAACCCTGGAAGATGGGGAGGAGTAGAAGTCTGTGGAGCCTGCTGTGATTTCATGTGATCAAATACATACATGGGGTACACTGTGCAAATGTTACTGTGTAAAAAACCTTAGATTAGGTCACCTTGGTCACATGACAGGAAGTGCTAATTGGTGAGAAAGCATACGGCATGGGGAGGAGTAGATGGGAGGGGCTGACTGAGCAGGACATATCTTAGGACTCTGATGCCAGATAGCATAACATAAAGTTGATTTTATGGGAGTGTGATGGAAACAATTTTTTGATAAAAGAAGGATGACATTTAGTTAATAGGGCTTTAGGTGAACCTGCCACTAGCTGTATTTGAGAAAGTTTCCTTTTATTTCTTGTGATTACCTCCAGATCTTTGGGGCACAAACAGGCCCGAACTGATATATTGCTTATTCTAAGTAAATGTGAAAATAAGCTCAAAGTAAAGATACAGGGACATAACATAAATATAAGATCCTGACCAAGAGCCCTCACTTATTGACACAGACTGCTATAGATTTCACATCAAGAAGAGGCGATACACTTAGAAACGTCTCCCAATGTCTCAGTATTTTCTGACATCTGAAGATATAGGGCATGAGCGTCAGTAGATAAAGATCTTGTAGTCAGAGGTCATGTGCTAATTCTTCATCTCTACATATGTAAAACAAACAGCGCTATGTGTAGTGTGTGTAGTTAATCATTACATAAGTCCTGTCGCACATGGCGTATAACAAGTAGGCGCCAAACGTAAGGTGTCCCCACTCCCAGTGCAGGGGCAGTGTATGGGCTCCTGGATTTGGAGTAGATGTTACATAGAGTATTTGTAATGTCACTGTCAAAAAAAACCTTGTGATGTCACAGCAGCCTAGTGGGTTTATAGTTGTGATGTCACAGCGGCCTAGTGGGTATATAGTTGTGATGTCACAGCGGCCTAGTGGGTATATAGTTGTGATGTCAAAGCGGCCTAGTGGGTATATAGTTGTGATGTCAAAGCGGCCTAGTGGGTATATAGTTGTGATGTCACAGCACTCTGATGAAACTTGTGATGTCACAATAACTTACAGCAGTGAGCTTAACAGAAAACACTTTGTGATGTAATAGGTGGACTCCAACTCACTTGTTATGTCTCAGTAGTGTGAGACCACCTTGTGATGTCATAGTAGTGTAAAACTACCTTGTGATGTCTCAGTAGTGTGAGACCACCGTGTGATGTCTCAGTAGTGTAAGACCACCGTGTGATGTCTCAGTAGTGTAAGACCACCTTGTGATGTCACAGTAGTTTAAGACCACCTTGTGATGTCTCAGTAGTGTAAGACCACCTTGTGATGTCACAGTAGTGTACCTGATAATAACCCCCTTGTGATGTCACAGTAGTGTGAGACCCCCTTGTGATGTCACAGTAGTGTAAGACCTCCTTGTGATGTCACAGTAGTGTAAGACCACCTTGTGATGTCTCAGTAGTGTAAAACCACCTTGTGATGTCACAGTAGTGTAAGACCACCTTGTGACGTCACAGTAGTGCAAGCCCACCGTGTAATGTCACAGTAGTGTAAGACCACCTTGTGATGTCACAGTAGTGTAAGACCACCTTGTGATGTCTCAGTAGTGTGAGACCATCTTGTGATGTCACAGTAGTGTAAGACCACCTTGTGATGTCTCAGTAGTGTGAGACCACCTTGTGATGTCTCAGTAGTGTGAGACCACCTTGTGATGTCATAGTAGTGTGAGACCACCTTGTGATGTCTCAGTAGTGTGAGACCACCTTGTGATGTCTCAGTAGTGTAAAACCACCTTGTGATGTCATAGTAGTGTAAAACCACCTTGTGATGTCTCAGTAGTGTAAGACCACCTTGTGATGTCACATAGTGTAAGAACACCATGTGATGTCACAGAAGTGTAAGACCACCGTGTGATGTCACAGTAGTGTACCTGATAATAACCCCCCGGTGATGTCACAGACCCTCTTGTGATGTCACAGTAGTGTAAGACCACCTTGTGATGTCACAGTAGTGTAAGACCACCATGTGATGTCACAGTAGTGTAAGACCACCTTGTGATGTCCCAGTAGTGTACCTGATAATAACCCCCCTGTGATGTCACAGTAGTGTGAGACCTTCTTGTGATGTCACAGTAGTGTAAGACCACCTTGTGATGTCACAGTAGTGCAAGCCCACCGTGTAATGTCACAGTAGTGTAAGACCACCTTGTGATGTCACAGTAGTGCAAGACCACCGTGTAATGTCACAGTAGTGTAAGACCACCTTGTGACGTCACAGTAGTGTAAGACCACCTTGTGACGTCACAGTAGTGTAAGACCACCTTGTGATGTCACAGTAGTAGTGCAAGACCACCATGTAATGTCACAGTAGTGTAAGACCACCTTGTGATGTCTCAGTAGTGTAAGACCACCTTGTGATGTCACAGTAGTGTAAGACCACCTTGTGATGTCACAGTAGTGTGAGACCACCTTGTGATGTCACAGTAGTGTACGTGATAATAACCCCCTTGTGATGTCACAGTAGTGTGAGACCCCCTTGTGATGTCACAGTAGTGTACCTGATAATAACCCACTTTTGACGTCATAGTACACCTGATTGTGATGTTGCAGTACCTTTTACATTTGAGACGTCACCACAGCTTATCTAATTGAAGCACAAAGACACTGTGGGAGATTTATAAAGTTGTCTAAGTTTAAGGCTACATTAACACGAACGTATGGGGGACGTATATATGGCCGACGTACATTCGCCGTATATAAGTCCCCCATACACTTCAATGGCCTTGTGGCGCTGTACGGGAGCGGTATGGTGCCGCACACGTGAGGCACCGTGCCGTTCTGTAGCCCGCGCTCACATCCTCTCCCCGGCGCCGCCGTGTGCCCGCCGTGCTGCGGTACGGTGGGTAACGACAGTGTGAATGCGGCCTAAGAATGTGCTTAGTTCCTCATGCCAACCAATTACAGCTCAGCTTTTATTTTACCAGTGCTCATGAATATTTTAAAGGGGAGCTGTAATTGGTTGCCATGGGCAACTAAGCACATTCTTAAGCTTAGACAGCTTGATAAATCTGCCCCACTGTTACTCATCTCAAGTATTATTCGCCACCCCCTTGAGTATACAGTCCTGCCAGACCCCCTGTAGTATATAGTCGCTACCCTGTAGCTATACAGACCAGCCAGGCCCCGCATCCGCCATTAGATAACCACTACCAATAGCCCCAGCTCCTTGTAGTATATAGCCAGGCTCCTTGTAGTATATAAGCTCCTGTAGGAATCCCCAGTTAGTATATAGTCAGCCCCATGGTAGTATATAGTCAGCCACCTTCGGTATACAGCCAGCCAGCTCTTTTTGTATTCCGGAAAGATATTTATAACCTACTGAAGGGTGCTGCGTAGTTTTGAGATGTAAAAGGTGATAAGTCCATTTTAAGGAAATCTTTCACACTCTGCAAGCCCTATAATCTTGTAGGCCAGAATATGTAGTCACAGTTATATATACGCCTATGTAGGCTCATTATGTATGTATTCAATTGAAGTTCCTAACTAGCTGTAAGATTAACACAACAGGTTTGTTACAGAATTAGAACAACTATCTTACCTGGTGACCGTTTAGGGGCATATTGACAGAAACTGTCTGTGAAGCTCGGCCACTGAGAGCCATGACGTAGTCCAGCTATGTTTACGGGACAATAGGATGAATCCCCACTTTCCAACATGCCTACTTGCCACAATGGATCCATCTGGGACAAAGTAGGAGTGAATGATAATAGTCAATCAGGAAGGGTACATATATGCTACAAATATTAATCTACTTCATTTTTGTTTTAACGATGGTAAAGAAAGGGCTACCCGGCAGACTATACCAGCTCTGTAAAGAGAACGAGATTCAGTCAGGCTCCCTCTGATGGAGTGCCTCACAGTGGCATCCTCTTATATCCCCGGTAGGGGTCCATGTGAAGTTTAACCGGACATGTGGAGTATTTATTCACTAGTGGGTAGTTAGAAGAGGATGAGGATAGGAGAAGAAGGAAGGTGGAGAGGAGGGTACCCCAACGATTGTGGTTTCCACAGTAATTCCCATTGGTAGCTAAAAGTGTATCTCTCCATTGTTTTTATTTTGGTCGGCTAACCTACATTACTTGAAGCATTCATGGCACATTTCATATGTTTTGATGCAAATGCGGACTGGCGTCATTCCTCATGTGCTCATGTGGAGATGCGTGTGACATGGAGTGTGAGTCCCGATGATCCCCCAATTCGTAGCAGGGTCAGCTAGTCGTATCACCAATATCGATGTATGCAGTGCGAAATATATATTGGATAATTGTCATGTATAGTCCATTAAACACTTATCCATTACCCCCCCCCCCCCCCCCCCCCCCCCGTTTTGGTTGGAAAAATAACAGGTTGTAAAATTTTGGGGGACAAAAAAAAATACAATTATCAAAAATGTAAAAATATAAGACAATTTGAAATGAAAAAAAATGACATGTGAATTTATAATATACTACCTTAATGGGATAAAAGGTATTCTTGTTTCACCAGAGAGAACGACGAGAAAGGTGTCCTAGAGAATGTCCAGCTAAGTAATGAAGAAGAACAAATTTCAGTCTCCGCCCTCCTATGGCAGCCGCTCACCGGGCATCCGCTATCAGCAGGGTTTAAGGGTGAATAGATGGATGTAAAGTTGTAAAGTTATCATGTGGCAAGTGTGGATAGAGAGTTATACCGTGGGTACAGAAAGTATTCAGACTCCTTTAACTTTTTCACTCTTTGGGGGTCATTTACTTAGGGCCCGATTCGCGTTTCCCCCGACGTTTTCCCCGAATATGTCCGATTTGTGCTGATTTCCCCTGAATTGCCCTGGGATTGTGGCGCACGCATATAAGGGGGCTTGGCAGAACGAAACCCGATGGATCGGAAAACGCCGCATTAAAAAGAAAAAACCGCCGCATTTAAAAAAGAAAGTGTCGAGGGCTTGCACTTAACCTTCACTAGGAAAGGCCGGTGAACTTGAGTGCGTTCCGATGCTATTCAGCGCAGCAGATGCCACCTGGTGGAGTCGGAGGAACTGCCTTAATGAATCGCCGCTGCGATCGCGAATGGATCCGGGCTAATAGTAAATCTGGCCCCTTTGTTCATTGCAGCCAATGGTAGATCAAAAAAACTCATTTTTTTTTTGTTCATTAAGTAAAAAAAACCCCCATCTAGCATGCTCCATCTTTCCCGTTTGTGCAGCCGTGTGCCGCTGTTCTCTATGGAGGGGTCCCCTCCTCCTCTCTCCAGCGCACAGCCGGGCAGCTGCGCAGGCATATGGCCGTACTGAATGTACCCTTAGTAAGATTTTTTTTAATGTGGTACATTTGTATTTATTCTATATGAGTGAAAACTGTAGAAAATGTACCGGTGTTACATAATGTTGACAAATAAAACACCAAAAAAAACTAACTTCTGGCATTGGAAGGGTTAATAACTGCAATTTTAAAAAATATGTTTTTTTTTCCCCCATTAACTACAAAAAAAGTACTGTGTGAATGCTGTCTTAAAAGGAACCTCTCACAAGCTTTTACCCAATTAAACTACTTTTTCCCTCAAGGAGGGGATGAATGTCTTTCTAGAATTCTCCCATTTACCTATAAAAACGATTCCTCCAAAGTCATGATCAGGGTCATGAGCAGAGATATTTTGCATGAGATGAGTCCAGTTTAGAGGCTGCAGGGAAAGCCTATCAGTTCTATAGTACCTAGAGCCATGCTGTCATATTAAAGGTAAGAATCTCATCTTTCAGTTTGCATCAGTTTTGTGGTTCTAGGAGCAAAAGAACTGAAGATAAAGACAAAGCTGCCTTTATCACTTTTTCTGTATTTTAAAGAACCACAATCTTGATGCAAACTGAAAGGTGAGATTAAAATAATTGATATTGTTAAAGGGGTTGTCCAGGACTAAACTTTCCCTAACTATTCTACATCTACCTGCCAATCTAAACTTTCTAATATAACTTACCATCGTAGAAGGGTCTTCTTTCGCCGGCTCCGGAGTGGTCACGTGACGCTGCATCTTCTCCTATCTCCACTTCCGCTGACGTCACGACCACATCGCTCACAACTCGCGGGACGGATAGGCGGAGGTTTTGGCCCTCTTCAGAATCTGGGGGCCGGCGGTGTGAGTCTCATGACGCACGCGCAGTCGGGCGGACACTTCGCTCGTCTACTGCCGCATGCGTGCCTTCCCAGGCATAAACTCCGCAGGTCCTGGACGCAAACAGTCAGTGTGATGCCGGCACATTCGCAACACTGCATCTACAGCAGGTGTCAGTGTGCATGCATTATCTTTGTGAACTCATGTGTTCACATATGTCGGGGGGAATGGTCACAAATAAGCTTCTCTGTGCCGACCACAATGTGTGTGTGTGTGTGTGGGGGGGGGGTGTATGTTTGCCAATATGAGGTCCTCATATGTGACCATCCTCTCCACTACATATGTGACCACCCACAGCTTAAGACAAATGTAATGACCCCTATTAGGCAAATGAGCTTGTGGGATGGCCACAGTTGGTTGCAGGGAGGAGGTCACATATGGTCACTTGATCTTAAGACATCCCCAATCACATACACACCACAACAACCAGCTTTATTTATTGAAATAAGGTCAAAAAAATTTGTCTCCAAGCCCAGCCTTTTGCTCAAATTCATACATTCTGGCTTCTCCAACCTCTTAAAGTGCGTTTTTTTTTGAGTGTTAAAGGGGTTATCCGGGACTAAAAATTCTCCAGATGCTCCCAGTATTCATAGTTCATGATCCTAAAGAACATGCCGTACCTTGATTCAACTTTGAATCCTCCGCATATGGGGTCACACATCGGCCTGCAATGTTTACAATCTCAGCTTCCTGTATAGAGTTTTTGTGCTGCAGAAAATACATTTCCCACAGTGCATTGTATGTAAACACAGCAGGGAATGTATCCACCCATTCCAGCCTACACGGTTGCTGGCAACCCCGCCCACTACACCTTCCAGGCTCTGCTGCATCCCGCCCACTACACCTTCCTGTTCCTGCCTAGTGGCACAGATAATGAAAACATTATAAAACTATATAAATGTGTTATCCCCGTGATCGTACTGACCAAAAGAATAAAGTGAACATGTCATTTAGGCGTAAAGTGAATTGTGAAGCTGTAAAAGCAAGCACACAAGGAGGAAACGGCTCAAATGGCAGTTTTTTACCGTTCCACTACATTTAGAATTTTTTTTCCCGCTTCCCAGTACACGGCATGGAATATTCAATACCCTCACTGTGAAGTGCAATTGGTTACGACAAAACAGTCCCCACACTGCTCTTTACGTGGAAAAATAAAAAAATTATAGATTTTGAAGATGGGGATTAAAAAATGGTAATGCAAAGTGCAAAAGGGGCCTCAGCGTTAAGGGGTTTAGAACGCCCTCCCTAGCCCGGCTTGAGATTTTATTTAACACTCAAAAAAAAAACGCATTTAAAGGGTTGGAGAAGCCAGAATGTAGGAGGAATTGAGCAAAGGCTGGCGCTTGGAGACAAATTTTTTGACCTTATTTCAAATAAATAAAAGCTGGTTGTCTGGGTGTTGATGTGACTTGGGGGATGCTCACATATGTTGTGGGGGGGTGTCTTAAGATCAAGTGACCATATGTGACCTCCTCCCTGCAAACAACTGTGGCATCCCACAAGCTAATTGCCATAATAGGGGGTCATACATTGTCTAAGCTGTGGTGGTCACATATGTAGTGGAGAGGATGGTCACATATGAGGCCATCATATGTGGCAAACATTACACCCCCCCCCCCCCCCCCCACACACACACATATGTGTCGGCACAGAGGAAGCTTATTTGTGACCATTCCCCACGACATATGTGAACAATGAGTTCACAAAGATAAATGCATGCACATGACACCTGCTGTAGAGGCAGTGTGTGCGAATGTGCCGGCGAGCAAGTGACTTTTGCGTCAGGACCTCGGAGTTATGCTGGGAAGGCAGGAGCATGCGCAGTAGACGGAGCGAATTGTCGCCCCGACTGCGCGTGCGTCATGAAGACTCAACACCGCCGGCCCCCAGATTCTGAAGAGGCCAAACCCCGCCTATCCGTCCCGCAGGAGTTGTGAGCGATGTGGTGTGACGTCAGCGGAAGTGGGATAGGAGAAGATGCGGAGAAGATGCAGCGTACTGGACCAACTCGGAGCCGGCGAAAAGAAGACACTTCTGACGAGGTAAGTATATTAGAAAGTTAGTTAGATTGCAGGTAGATGAGATAGTTAGGGAAAGTTTAGTCCGGGACAACCCTTTAAATAAATCTCAAAGCCGGGCTAGGGAGGGCGTTCTAACCCTAACCGCTGAGGCCTTTTGCATTTTGCATTACCATTTTTAATCCCCATCTTCAAAAACTAAATTTTTTTATTTTTCCATGTAAAGAGAGTGTGGGGACTTGGTTTTGCGTAACAATTGCATGCAGTGAGGGTATTGAATATCCATGCCGTGTACTGGGAAGCGGGAAAAAAAAAAATCTAATGTAGTAGAGAACGGAAAAACTAAATGCATTTGAGCCGTTTCCTTGTGGCTTGCATTTTACAGCCTTTCACTTGTACGCCCCAAATGACATTATCTACTTTATTCTTGGTCAGTACGATCACGGGGATAACACATTATATAGGTTTTATATGTTTCATTATCTGTGCACTAGGCAGGAAACAGGAAGGTGTAGTGGGCGGGATGCAGCGAGCCTGGAAGGTGTAGTGGGCGGGTTGCAGCCACGTGTACGCGCTGAGGGCCTGGGTGGACTGGGTGGATACATTCCTGCTGTGTTACAGTACAATGCACTGGGGAATGTAGTTTCTGCAGCACAAAAACCTCTATACAGGAATATGAGATTGTAAAACATTTGAGGCAGGCCGAGTGTGACCCCATATGCAGGGAGGATTCAAAGTTTGAATCAAGGTAAGGCATGTTCTTTAGGATCATGAACTATGAATACTGGGAGCATCTGGAGAATTTTTATGGTCCCGGATAACCCCTTAATTTTTGTTTCTAGATCTCTGCTTGCTGTATTCAGCAGGAAGCTTCTCTGTATACTTTCTGTGGATATAAACCGCGTCCTGTCTGTGATGTCACACAGGTGCACGGCTTGTTATATTCCTGGTCACGTGATGTCACACAGGTGCACAGCTCATTATATCCCTGGTCATGGGATGTCACACAGGTGAATGGCTCATTACATCACTCAGCTCTGGTTACTCAAATGTACCGGTGTTTATCCACGGGAAGTAATCAGTGAAGCTTTCTATAGACTGTCAGCAAGCAGATATAGAAATTAGTGAGGAACTGAAGCAGAAAGTATATTGTATAAATTTTACACAAACAACTATAAATTATTTGCTGAAAGAAGACACCAAAATTTATGACACCAAAAAACCATCTAAATACTATAGAACCAGGCCTGTTTCTTCCACCAGGTGTCAAAAACAAAGGGTAGCGCCCACTTTCCCAACTAAAAAAAAAAAGTACTCACTAACGTGCGCTACTTGGGGGGTGTTGCAATTGTGCCGGGCTACCTATATATTCAGGGGCTGCTTGTGCTGGGGTTACCTATATACTGGGGGGGGGTATCTGAATTGTCCTGGGCGGACTATCGCTTATGCTGGGGGGATTATCGTGCTAGGGCACCTATACACTGTGGGTTGGCTGCAGTGTGTTGAAGCTAACCTATATGCTGGGGGAGGCTGCGGTGCTGCGGTTTACCATATACTGGGTGGCCTGCATTGTGCTGGGCTACCTACTATGCTGGGGGGGCTGCATTGTGCTGGGCTACACAATACTGGGGGGATGCATAGTGCTTAGGGTTGGGTTATTATATACTATGGGGGTGGCTGTATTTTTCCTGGGTCTACCATTACTGAGGGGTAGCCGGCAGTGTGCTGGGGTTACCTATATACTGGAGGGGAATCGCATTTGCTGGGGTTACTATTCATCCAGGGGGAAGGCTGCATTGTGCCAGGCCGCTATTATACTGGATGAAGGCTGCATTGTGCTGGGGAACCTGTAAATGGAGGGTAGCTGCATTGTGCTGGGGCTACCTATATATCAGGGGGGAGGCTGCATTGTGCTGGGGCTACCTATATACCATGGGGAAGGTGCACTGTGCAGGGCGCTACCTATATACCAGGGGGAAGGCTGCATTGTGCCAGGCTACTATATACTGGGATGAAGGCTGCATTGTGCTGGGGCTACCTATATACCAGGGGGAAGGCTGCATTGAGGCTGGGGCTAACTATATACCATGGGGAAGGCTGCACTGTGCAGGGGCTACCTATATACCAGGGGTAAGGCTGCATTCTGCTAGGGCTACTTATATATTGGGAGGAAGGCTGCATTGTGCTGGGGCTACCTATGTACCAGGGGGAAGGCTGCATTGTGCTGGGCTACTATATACCATGGGGAAGGCTCGCACTGTGCAGGGGCACTAATTACCAGGGGGAAGGCTGCATTGTGCTAGGGCTACTTATATATTGGGAGGAAGGCTGCATTGTGCTGGGGCTACCTATGTACTAGGGGGAAGGCTGCATTGTGTTGGGGTTACAAATTATCAAACAAATTACCTAGAAACTGCCTGGACCAAACATAGAGGGGTCTGAAGTGACTCTAAAAGTGACTCTACAGGATAATTTTATAGGTAAACAGAGATTACATAAAAGTGGGGATTGTGAAAGGACATTTCATAACCAACCAGGGTGGGGGCTAGTAGTTTAATTGGGTAAACCTGGTGATGGTGTCACTTTAAATTCATTCACTCCACTTGCCTGGACCTATATTATTGCTGGAGATCTGTAGTTGTAATTTAGCTTATAATCGTTTGCTGAGCTGTGACATCACGGAGTATGAGGTAAGGTATTATGGACTGTCTCGTCATCTGCTGCTGGTTACCATCAGCTTGAGTCACACTCGCTGTCATGTCAGTATGTAGAGGGCGTGAGAATGAAGACCTGCTGGGTGCTGCCATTACGCGCAAGGACCTAGGGATACGACATGAAGTTAGTACGGCTTAGTGGTCACCTCATGAGGCGGATATAAGAGTTGGAGCATGAATGTATCACTGGTCCTGCACTCAGCGGTCAGGCGGCTATGTTGGATGGATATGCCCCTCTTTTTTTTTAGGAATGCTTAGTTGTCATGACCTCACTGCTAAATGAATACATTGCCTTAAGGATGACGTGGCATATAAGTACAGTATCAGGTTACATTGATTGATAGATTCGGAGTACAGTCCGGGACACATGTTGTTTTTGTCTCTTGCAACCAGGACCAAAGAATCAGGGATTGCCGGCTGGTCCCATGTCTTATCCCGGAGCTCCTGAGTCTGGTGCCATGGTGCCTGTGTAGGTCTTGGGGAGTGGCGCGCCATTTTTATCACCACAATGGAGTCTTGTGCCAGGTAATTGTACCTTTACTCTTTATATACACAGTTGGCTACATGCATCTTCCGAGCTGCTGAGGGACCAGGATCTCCTGAGAAAAGAAAAATCCCAAATCCACCTATCTAAGGGTCTCAATGGCTCCAGCATTGGCTCTGGCATCCATTCGGAGAAAGGGCTAGAGGCCACTTTCAGATAAAGGTCAAATAACATCTCCAGCATCTTAGATCGTGCCTGTTAGTATTGGGGGGGGTTCTTTAAAGTAAGCAGCTCCTAGTGCTCGATCAAAAGCCCCAGAGTTAGAGTGATAGCGTTTACCGGAAACCTCCAAATATCTAGTATTGTAAACTTCTATGCACTCCAATGATATTAATATTATAATTCATGTTATATTTTATTTTCTTTGCCCTGCCTCCTGTGTTCTGATTGACAGGTCTCACTGTTAGAAAATGCTACTGTATGGATATGTACTTTACTACAGACTATTGTGCTATGTTTACTTATTATTAGAAGTAGAAAAAAGCTGTGTCAAATTTGTACACAATGCCTTTGTAACTTTCTGTACATTGAGATTTTGTGTATGTGCCCAGTGGAGTGATTCATTAAGGTTCTTTACCCAGTAACATAATGTCTACCCCATGTATGTATCTGATCACATGAAATACAGCATGCAACCCTGTAAGATGGGGAGGAGTGAAAGTCAGTGGAGCCTGCTGTGATTTCAGTGATCAAATACATACATGGGGTACACTGTGCAAATGTATTGTGTAAAAAACCTTAGATTAGGTCATCTTGGTCACAATGACAGGAAGTGCTAATTGGTGATGAAAGCATACGGCATGGGGAGGAGTAGATGGGGGGCTGACTAGAGGACATACTTAGGACTCTGATGCCAGATAGCATAACATAAAGTTGATTTTATGGGAATGTGATGGAAACAATTTTTTGATAAGAAGGATGACATTTAGTTAATAGGGCTTTAGGTGAACCTGCCACAGTTTACTTTTATTTCTTGTGATTACCTCCAGATCTTTGGGGCACAAACAGGCCCGAACTGATATATTGCTAATTCTAAGTAAATGTGAAAATAAGCTCAACGTAAATATACAGGGACATAACATAAATATAAGATCCTGACCAAGGGTCCTCACTTATTGGCACAGACTGCTATAGATTTCACATCAAGAAGATACACTTAGAAACGTCTCCAATGTCTCAGTATTTTCTGACATTGAAGATATAGAGCATGAGCGTCACGTAGATAAAGATCTTGTAGTCAGAGGTCAGATGCTAATTCATCTCATACATAGTAAAAACAAACAGCGCTATGTGTAGTGTGTAGTTAATCATTACATAAGTCCTGTCGCACATGGCGTATAACAGCAGGCGCCAACCGGAAAGGGTCCCACTCCCAGTGCAGGGCAGTGTATGGGCTCCTGGATTTGGAGTAGATGTTACATAGAGTATTTGTAATGTGACTGTCAAAAAAAACCTTGTGATGTCACAGCGGCCTAGTGGTATATAGTTGTGATGTCACAGCGGTCTAGTGGGTATATAGTTGTGATGTCACAGAGGCCCTAGTGGGTATATAGTGTGTTTGTTCAAAGCGGTAGTGGTATATAGTGTGATGTCAAAGCGGCCTAGGGGTATAAGTTGTGATGTCAAAGCGGCCTAGTGGGTATATAGTTGGATGTCACAGCACTTGATGAATGAAACTTGTGATGTCCCAATAACTTACAGCAGTGAGCTTAACAGAGAAAACACTTTGTGATGTAATAGGTGGACTCCAACTCCATTGTTAGTCTCAGAGTGTGAGACCACTTGTGATGTCATAGTAGTGTAAAAACTACTTGTGATGTCTCAGTAGTGTGAGACCACGTGTGATGTCTCAGTAGTGTAAGACCACCGTGTAGGTCTCAGTAGTGTAAGACCACCTGTGATGTGTGATGTCACAGTAGTTGTAAGACCACCTTGTGATGTCTCAGTAGTGTAAGACCACCTTGTGATGTCACAGTAGTTTAAGACCACCTTGTGATGTCTCAGTAGTGTAAGACCACCTTGTGATGTCTCAGTAGTGTGAGACCACCTTGTGATCTCTCAGTAGTGTGAGACCACCGTGTGATGTCTCAGTAGTGTAAGACCACCTTGTGATGTCTCAGTAGTATGAGACCACCTTGTGATGTCTCAGTAGTATGAGACCACCTTGTGATGTCATAGTACTGTAAAACCACCTTGTGATGTCATAGTACTGTAAAACCACCTTGTGATGTCTCAGTAGTGTGAGACCACCGTGTGAGGTCTCAGTTGTGTAAGACCACCTTGTGATGTCACAGTAGTGTAAGACCACCGTGTAATGTCACAGTAGTGTAAGACCACCTTGTGATGTCTCAGTAGTGTAAAACCACCTTGTGATGTCACAGTTAGTGCAAACCACCGTGTAATGTCACAGTAGTGCAAGACCACCGTGTAATGTAATGCACAGTAGTGTAAGACCACCTTGTGATGTCACAGTAGTGTAAGGCCACCTTGTGATGTCTCAGTAGTGTGAGACCACCTTGTGATGTCTCAGTAGTGTGAGACCACCTTGTGATGTCATAGTAGTGTAAAACCACCTGTGATGTCTCAGTAGGTAGACCACCTTGTGATGTCACAGTAGTGTAAGACCACCATGTATGTCACAGTAGTGTAAGAACCACCTTCTGATGTCACAGTAGGTGTACCTGATAATAACCCCCCTGTGATGTCACAGATAGTGTGAGACCCTTTGTGATGTCACCGTAGTGGAGACCACCTTGTGATGCATAGTAGTGTAAAACCACATTGTGATGTCACAGTAGTGTAAGACACCCTTGTGACGTCACAGTAGTGCAAGACCACCTGTGTAATGTCACAGTAGTGCAAGACACACGTGTATAGTCACAGTAGTGTAAAGACACACTGTGACGTCACAGTAGTGTAAGACCACCTTGTGACGTCACAGTAGTGTAAGACCACCTTGTGATGTCACAGTAGTAGTGCAAGACCACCATGTAATGTCACAGTAGTGAAGACACCTTGTGATGTCTACAGTAGATAGTGTAAGACCACCTTGTGATGTCACAGTAGTGTAAGACCACCTTGTTGTGTCACAGTAGTGTGAGACCCCGTGATGGTCACAGTAGTGTACGTGATAATAACCCCCTTGTGATGTCACAGTAGTGTGAGACCCCCTTGGATGTACAGTAGTGACCTGATAATAACCCACTTTGACGTCATAGTACACCTGATTGTGGTTGCAGTACTTTTACATTTGAGACGTCACCCACAGCTTATCTAATTGAAGCACAAAGACACTGTGGGAGATTTATAAAGTTGTCTAAGTTTAAGGCTACATAACACGAAGTATGGGGGAGTATATATCGACGTAAATTGCCGTATATAAGTCCCCATACACTTCAATGGCCTTGTGGCGCGTGTACGGGAGCGGTATGGTGCGCACACGTGAGGCACCGTGCCGTTCTGTGCCCGCGCTCACATCCTCCCGGCGCCGCCGGTGTGCCGCCGTGCTGCGGTACGGTGGGTAACGACAGTGTGAATGCGGCCTAAGAATGTGCTTAGTTCCTATGCCAACCAATTACAGCTCAGCTTTTATTTACCAGGGCTCATGAATATTTTAAAGGGAGATGTAATTGGGTGCCATGGGCAATAAGCACATTCTTAAGCTTAGACAGCTGATAAACTCTGCCCCCCTGTTACTCATCTCACTATAACATAAAAAAAAAAAGTTTGGTATGTCATGTACAATACCCACAGAAGCACAATTATGATGCCACAATGGACTGCTTGTTGGGAAAATGTGTGTGAATTGGTGTGTTTCACCTGCCGAAGAAACAGATTTGATGTCACCACAGTTTAGGTGACTTAAACTTCTTGTCATGAAAGAAATTTTATTTACAAAAACGTATGATGTCACAGGAAATCATCTGACCGAGAAGAACTTATGATTTCAAAGGAAATACAAACTGTATACCACCTGTGATGTCATAGCAGGTCACATGACTGAAAACCACTTGTGATGTTGCAGATCACCTGACTGGACCAATATATACATAAAAGATGAATACCACTATGAAAACACTGTGTTCACCACAGCGAACTTTAATGAAACCCCCTGATAGGCAGAGATGGTTATTGACTTAAACCATGTTGATTTTACAGTGATCATCGGACTGAAATCCACTGTGACATTACCAGTTTGTGATGTCACAGCAGAACAACTGACTGAATCGACTTATATGTCACAGTAGATCACCTGACTGAAAACCATTGTGATGTCACAGATCACACTGACTGAAAACCACTTGTGATGTCACAGATCACCTGACTGAAAAACCACTTGTGAGTCACAGATCACACTGAATGAAAACCACCTGTGATGTCACAGATCACTGAATGAAAACCACTTGTGATGTCACAGATCACCTGACTGAAAACCACTTATTGGGCACATTTACTTACGGTCCGCTGTAGTGCATTGTCCGCCGTTAATGCGTGTCCATGATTCACTAAGATTGTGGCCCCGATATTCTGATGTGTCGTTTCCCCGCTCAGGCCCTGGAGTTCCCTTCTTTTTCCTGGGCTGTTGATGTAGTGCATTTCTTGCGACCAATTTGAAAGTTAAATCCCAGCGTCAGTCCAAATGAGTCGGATCGTCCGACGGCAGCCCCTCGATTTATGTTGCATGGAAGCAGCACAGCTGTGCCATATCCGATCACGTGAGACCAATCCAGCGCAAACCTGTTAAATAGAGTTTGTATGTTCTCTCATTTGCGGGGTCCTCCTGTTTTCCTCCCACACTCCAAAACATACTTGGAGTGTGTTAGATTGTGAGCCCCATTGGGGTCAGGGACCTATTTGACAAGCTTTGTGCAGCGCTGCGTAACTGTAGGGCTGTATATATAAAGAATTATTATTATTATTGTCACAGGTGAAACCCCTGAAAACGGTGCAAAGTTGACGAAAGTGAGTGGCGCAACCCTTAGTAAATGAGCCCCAATATGTCACAGTAGATCACCTGACTAAAAACCCTTGTGATTGTCATCGCAGATCAAATGTGTGATGTCACAGCAGGTCACCTGACGATCACCATGTGTGATGTCACAGAGATCACCTGACCGAAATCATATGTAAGGCCAAAGAAAGTATATCTGAAACGACATGGCATGGTGAAGAAATATTTACTGATGGAAGCACAGAAGCACTGATCACAGTAGTTTATATGTGATGTCATATGTGATGCTGACTATGTGCAGGGACGGACTCATATCATCACAGGGATATATGATGCAAGGAGTGCTGGGAAAAGCTCACACTCTAATCATGATTACAGGTCTGCGCTGTAGTTCTGCAGGGACTCCTTGTATCATTATGATGCATGGAGTCCCGCACCAGCCCAGTTGTTCAGTCTAGTTAACTAGTCCTAAGCAGATGTTGGACATGTGAATGCACATGATATGACTTGTGATACGCTATAGATGGTGGTAGAATATATATACAGAGGGTGGTGCAGAGCAGCAAGGCAGCAGGCAGGGAGAAAGCGACCACAGAGCAGTCTGGTGGGGGTTCTCCTGCGGTTGTTGTGATGACACACTCCAGGAGGTAGTATGACATCAGCCTACGTCCACCCTGCAAGAGTAATTATGCCCGTAGAATGACTGTGCAAGGGCAAATAAGACGTCACGTATGATGTTCCAGACGATGCCGCACGACATATTTTATGGCTTTGGTGTTTGTCCGTAATCTGCAGCAACACCGGCACCACCCTAGTCACAAACGCACCGCCAGAGCGCCATTTTCTTGCACAAGTCTGCCCGACGCCGCAATCACCTTAAGCTTAGACAGCTTGATAAATCTGCCCCACTGTTACTCATCTCACTATAATTACTTCCCGGACATAAAAAAAAAACGTTTTGGTATGTCATAGTACAATACCCAACAGAAGCACAATTATGATGCCACAATGGACTTCTTGTTGGGAACATGTGTGTGATATTGGTGTAGTTCACCTGCCGAAGAAACAGATTTGATGTCACCACAGTTTAGGTGACTTAAACTTCTTTGTCATGAAAGAAAATTTTATTTACTGAAACCACGTATGATGTCACAGGAAATCATCTGACCGAAGAACTTATGATGTCAAAGGAAATCACCACACTGTATACCACCTGTGATGTCATAGCAGGTCACATGACTGAAAACCACTTGTGATGTTGCAGATCACCTGACTGAGACCCAATTATTATATCATAAAAGAGTCTGAAAACCACTTGTGATGTCACCACAGCGAACTTTACTGAAACCCACCTGTAAGGCCAGAGATGGTTATTTGACTAAAACCATGTATGATTTTACAGTAGATCATCGGACTGAAATCCACTGTGACTTACCACTTGTGATGTCACAGCAGAACACCTGACTGAAATCGACTTGTAATGTCACAGTAGATCACCTGACTGAAAACCACTTGTGATGTCACAGATCACCTGACTGAAAACCACTTGTGATGTCACAGATCACCTGACTGAAAACCACTTATTGGGGCACATTTACTTACCGGTCCGCTGTAGTTCACAGAAAGTGCATTGTCCGCCGTTAATGCGCTGTGCCATGATTCATTAAGATTGTGCGCCCGATTACCTGCATGTGTCGCTTCCCCGCACAGGTCCGCCGGAGTTCACCTTCTTCTTCCTAGGCATGTAAGTGCGTTGTCTTGCGACACAATTTGAAAGTTAAATCCAGCGCTTAGTCCAAATCAGTCGGATCGTCCGACGGCAGCCCCCCGATTTATGTTGCATGGAAGCAGCACAGCTGTGCCATAATCCGATCACGTGAGACACAATCCCAGCGCAAACCTCTGTTAAATAGAGTTTGTATGTTCTCTCCATTTGCGGGGTCCTCCTGTTTCCTCCCACACTTCAAAACATACTTGGAGTTGTTTAGATTGTGAGCCCCATTGGGGTCAGGGACCTATTTGACAAGCTTTGTGCAGCGCTGCATAATCTGTAGGTGCTATATATATATAAAGAATTATTATTATTGTCACAGCCGTGAAACCCCTGAAAACGGTGCAAAGTCTGACGAAAGTGAGCTGCGTGACCCTTAGTAAATGAGCCCCAATATGTCACAGTAGATCACCTGACTAAAAACCCCTTGTGATGTCATCGCAGATCACCATGTGTGATGTCACAGCAGGTCACCTGACCGATCACCATGTGTGATGTCACAGCAGATCACCTGACCGAAATCTACTTGTAAGGCCAAAGAAAGTTACTTATCTGAAACGCCTTATGGCATGGTGAAGAAATATTTTACTTGATGGAAGCACAGAAGCACTGATCACAGTAGTTTATATGTGATGTCATATGTGATGCTAGACTATGTGCAGGGACGGGACTCCATATCATCACAGTGATATATGATGCAAGGAGCTGCTGGGAAAAGCTCCACACTCTAATCATGATTACAGGTCTGCACTGTAGTTCTGCAGGGACTCCTTGTATCATTATGATGCATGGAGTCCCGCACCCAGCCCAGTTGTTCAGTCTAGTTAAATCTAGTCCTAAAGCAGATGTTGGACATGTGACTGCACATGATATGACTTGTGATACGCTATTAGATGGTGGTAGACATTACGGTATTATACAGAGGTGGGGCAGCAGCTGTGCGGTGGTCTCCCTGCGGTGTGTGATGACACATATCAGGAGGTATGACATCAGCCCCGCCACCCTGCAATGTATTATGCCCGAGAATGACTGTGCAAGGGCAATGACGTCACGATGATGTCAGCAGCCGCACACATTTAATAGGCGGTGTCAGCACTGCCAGCCCGGACACAGCAGCGGGGAGAGGACATGGCAGTCACCAGAGACGACTACGGTAAGAAGGATCTGTCTGTCTGTATGTATGTATGTATGTATGTGTGTGTCACACTGATATAACAAAGCACGTCCCGGACTCGGGACCCGCCACAGCAGCACAGAGGAAGTAAGCGGTCACATTGACCTAGCAGGAGGACTACAACTCCCAGCATTCTGTGCCGGGTCTCCCAGTACAGAGTGGGGGAGGGGGAGCCTGGGCTGACTGTCAGCCGCCGCCGCCGCTCTGCCCCGCCTCCTCTGACGTCAGTGTTGACGTCATGAGATTTCCTGGAATCTGGTTACAGCCGGGGAAATGGAAATGTTACACTCTAAACAAGATGCACATTGACGTCAGCAGCACAGGGAGCCCCATCATCCTCATCATCATCATCATGCTGCTCCCTGCCCTCACCACCGCCACACACAGCCAGCCTGACAGGTACACCTACCGCTGCTAGACCGGCAACATGTGGGGTAAGTACTGGAGGACGGGGAGCCTGGCAACTACGTCATAGATGTGCAGCTAGTGTATGTATATATCTACTAAGTGTATGTATGTGACCATCAGGGCGCAACAAATCTGCATTTACTTTCATTACTTGCAGTGAAGAAGAGATATCAGGATGTGTCTGGGGAAAGTTACTGTGTGTTCTCCTCCTTAAAGGGGTGACCCCAAATCATGGGACACTGGGGACCGCATCCTTTAAATACCATAGAAGTGATCTGTTACCCTGTGGGAGATAATTGTTTATTATGGAACAACCCCATTAAAACTGATGTCATAATTTCCTCAGGGATCAATATTGCTTTATTGTATTGTATCTGCTGGTACATTTTATATATGGATATTCATGCCGCCAAATATTTAGAAGGAGGTTTTTGGATGGGGAAAAGTCCCCCTATTTATTTTGACCACCACACACTTTTCCGGCCTGTCACACCGATTTTTGGGATTGTGACCTACGTGTATAGGGGCCAAGGAGGTTTGCCCACTTTTCCAGGACCCAGAGCCCCCATGTACATCTATTAGTGACAACCAAAGAGTTGTTTACCTCTTGGCGCTGCCATTATTCCCGGGTTAGACAGAATGGCAGAGAGGTTGGTTTTGGTCAGCTTCACTTCTTTACAGAAAGCTGTTGTGTTATGTGGATCACAAGAGTAAAATAAAATCAAAACCTTGACCCGTCTGGCCACTAAGGGCGCTTTCCCATGATGCGTTGTGTGTTGCGTTTTTGATGCATTCCACTGGCTTCAGCCTTGATCACATGCTGAGGTTACATTGCATTGTAGCAGATTTAGTGGAAACGCAATGTAACCTTAGCATGTAATCAAGACTGAAGCCAGTGGAATGCGTCAAAAACGTGACGCACCACGCAACGCATCATGTGATTGCGCCCTTAGGCCTCACAATCATTTATTTTGGGAGTGACCTAGCTGTTTCTATACTTGTGGCAAGCTTCTTGGACTCGGTCGTGTCCGAGACGACCGATTCGGCTGCCCACAGTGGTACTTAAAGGGTAGTCACTTTCTAACGGCATTGACAGTGTAAGGGATACTCACCGGCCGATATCAGGCGGACGCGTTAGCCTGTCTGCAGCCCGCAAAGTGCACTCATGATCACCAGGTCAGCTACACAGACCGTGCGTCAATATGTATGTTAATAAGAGCTATATACAGATTTATCAAATTTTCTTTCCTTCCACTAGTTAAAATTTTTGACCAATCGTGTAAAACAGCAGCTGAGTAACAGTCACCTTATTGACCCCTAGCACTGGCATTTAATCACATACATGTACATGACACTGAGGTCATCTCTGTAGCCAGTGATTAAAAGTTTCAGAGGGTTGGACTAATCCTGTACCATATAACCCTCTACCAGGGTGCCACCCGTCTTGTAACCCGTTTCATTATGTTATTGTGACAAGTAGTAAAGTCTGAATATTGATTAAAGAGTATTACAGTTTGTAAGATCTCCGCATTCTGTCATGTGATGGACACACAGGTCTGATTACCTGAGTAGTACCTGTAACCAGAGCCGATCTCCTCCGTGTTTGTACTATTAGATTGTTGACGGGTGATGTCACCCATTCACTGCTGACTCTGACATCTGAGCATTGTTACTGCTGCATTGTGTTAGTGACTGTAAGTGGCACATGACCTCATCAGGTGTGCGGGGGAAGGGGTTGTATAACACGGCTTTGTAATAAGTGGCTCTACAAACTTTTAGATAGACCTATGTCTGGTACCCGTAAAATAACAATGTGTATGAAGGTGACTCCAGGAGGGGGCGACTCTACAGTTACCTAAAAAAAAATTTCATGAGAATTTTTTCACTTTATTGCAGCTGCCACCGGAGAGATGCCAGCGCACCAGATACACACCCCGGGCTCCGGGTTACCTCAGGGAATAGTGGTGGCAGCTTCATCCACAACCTTGCACATCCCTCAGCAGATGGCGGAAGAAGCAACGCGGAAGAGGGAGATGCGTCTAATGAAGAACAGGTAATTATTACGTGTATATGCCCAAGGGTTGTGGACACTAAAGAAACACTTGGCAGCTAGACTATGGCAACTGTCATGGCGCCCTACATATCCCCAAAGTTACCAGGACTGGCCAGTTCACATTCCGGCTGTGGCTTATTCACATAGAAGTAATTTTGGGGTATGTAGTTTCATGACACACGCCAATACATTACCTTCCAGTGTATGGCTGGAGTTGCTCTTTTAAATGTGCCTTTTCTTCATTTAAAGGGGTTGTACCATGTATGCATGTTCTCCTGTATCCACAGTGTTAGGGGAAAACAATCTGATAATAACTGCTAGGATCACCACCGATCACAGGAATGAACCAGAGAATGGGGGTCCGGGCGTGGAGAGGCGGAGAGATGGGTGCTGCTCACCTCTCCATGGGACGCCTGGTGCCCGGTCGCACTTATAGCAAAAGAGAGACACGTGTGTGATCGGCGTACCGCAAATTGTATATCTGGCTGCAAATTACGTCCCCACAACACTTGTGTCAAAGGGGCCTAAGAGTGTTAGAAATTGGCAAGCACAGCGCTCGGGTATCTTCCATTCACTATTCATGTGAGTACTGGAGATGGCTGAACACTGTGCTCTGGATTTTACTGGGGTACGGGTTTCTTCTAGTCATTAGTGCGAACCCTTATCAATCAGCTTGTCATACCCTGTCTAAATAAACTTGGTACAACCTCTTTTAAGTTTGTCTGCTATTGCAGCTGCATCTCCTCTGCGTGGCTTGCATGCTTCTGCTTATTGTGAGGGTGGGAGATGGTAACTATCGGAGTCTAGCCGTTCCTGCCAAACTACATAACCCATTCATTCCCTCCCTTTGGAGTTTACTTCTTGCATGAATGCCTGCACTGAATACAGATGCTCCTGTGCCTTGTTTCTGTATATGTCGTGATTGTCTTTAATTTTTCTGCAAGCATCTGTTATTTCCATAAACCAATATTACAGGGGAAAATTTTATTAGGACTGGTGCATTGTGCACCAATCTTATTATTCCCTGACACCCCAGAATTACCAAGAGGTAAATTACATGCCCCCTGTACAATTTAAAGTGTTAGCACTAGTGGTATTAAAGTCTGATAACTACCCTTCCATACAGTAGCGGATAACAATATGGGCGATTCGGGCAGCCATCTAGGGCCCAGGCTTCTGGGGATCCATGGCCATCTAAACCAACCACCAAGTCTGTGTCAACTCATGACTTATATTTATACAGCAGCCCTTCCAGGACCTTAGAAATGACCTTAAGGTCCTTATAGGAAATCAAAATCCATCATGATAAACCAGGGGCACTTGCTCAGAGATCCGGGCACCGTGACTGTGGTAATCTTCTTATATTTGTTATCCATGGCCTCCTTCCTTCTAAAATCAACTTTTACAATTATGCTAATGAACCAGAGAGTCTCCTGGAAGTGTTACTAGAGCCACTCCTTGTTGCAGATTCAAAGGCTCTGTCCAGTAACTTCACTGACCCAAGTTGGTAGACCAGGATCTGTTAGGTGCTCAAACTCCCCTCGCTAAACCCTGGCCCACACCAATCCTATGGTCTTCATTGCCCAATTCAGTGCTCTTGATATGAGCCTCCTTGGGGCTGGTGCCTATGGATGCGGCGCATGTGCAGTACAGAGTACCTGCAACCAGTTAATCTAGGGTCAGATTTTGGAAACCCATGGCTTTGTAATCCTGTTACTAATTTAATCATTGTGATGCGGCATGTATGATGTGATGTGTCATTTTGGGGTTACAAGCTTAACTATAGCACATTAATGGGTGACACTGTCTCTTTTGTGCCGAGTGACAATCCAGTTAGTAAATATCCAACCCTTTTAAAATGCTTTGTCCCATCGGAATGGCCTTTTATATTTTTGGGTTTTTTTGCTGTTTTTTTTCACCTCCTCTGTGACGCCTCCTTCTTTCATACTCGTATTGTCGCTTCTCTCCGCTCTGCATGCAGTTTGCTTACATCCGTTGCGATCCCTTGTGCTTCTTGTGGGCTGCAAATCTACATTCCTTCATCATGGCCATGATCTCTATGCTTTCCTTCTCCGTTCCTGCGTTGTTGTGCTCCCATCATGCTCCTTGCTCACGCGTCCTTGATGCATCGTTGTGTTTACATGGAATTCCACGGCCGCTTCGAGGGCGGAGAACGCTTCTCATATCACGTTGTGATTGTTGCCATAGTTATGTATCTTATGTTGGTCATAGGGAAGCCGCTCGGGAGTGTCGTAAAAAGAAGAAAGAATACGTGAAATGTCTTGAAAATCGGGTGGCCGTACTCGAGAACCAAAACAAGACTCTGATTGAGGAACTCAAGGCCCTCAAAGATCTGTATTGTCATAAAGCGGAATAACTTTTTTTTTTTTTTCGGCTTTGGACTTGGTTAAAAGTGTTGGCCTGAACGGTTGCGTTTCGGACTCTATGGTGGACATTGATGGGTCTGGGAGAAGAAGCCCTATTCCCTTAGGTTTGCGACAAATCAGGAGTGTAAATTGCGATTGAGAATATTTTATTTCTTTGTAAGATAATGTATTTTATATAATTAATTGCATGCACCATGTTTTTTTTTTTTTTTTGGTATTTTGTTTTTGCGTCTCCCCGCTCGCAGGGAAGCGGCGAAGGCGTGTCGACTCAGGAGGAAAGCGTATATCCGATGTCTGGAGAGTCACAACGCCATGCTGGAAATGCGGATCAAGCACCTGACGGAGGAGCTGGAAGCCTTTAGAAACCTGTATATGAGTAGAACAACCTCATGAAAGCTACTCTGACATTCCTTAAAATAGAGCTCTAGTTTGTCACAAATCAGCCAATATATATATATTTTTTTTAAGTAAAAAGAAAAATGAAGAAAAAAAAAAAACAACCTAAAACTTATGTGTATATATTGTGTTATTATAGCGTTGAATAGCTTTTTTTCACACATTTTACATGCCGTAACATAATTCGTGACACGTACAATATATATATATATATTTGTAGCAATTTTTACAGTAATTTCCTAAAACTGCATCCACGCCCCACTTTGTACCTCAGGAATAAGCTCATGTATTATAAGGTTACTGCTATGTTTTTTTTCCATGTATGTAGCGCCATAACCTTGCAGAATATGTGTAGCTGATTGCAGTTTTTTTGTGAACCGGATGTTGTATTCTTGTCATTGCTACAAGTGGTTTGGTTTTATATTTGAAACCATGTCCTTAAAACATGTATATTTTGGTTTCCGTGTCTGCAAATTTTACTTATGTTTTTTAAAAGTTTTATATGTTTTATTTTCCCCGTCTTTCCAGTCTGACACTACCCATAATGCATTGTATATTAAAAGGAAAAAAATAATTGCTGCACTTCGAAAAGGCACTGAAAATAATCTTTATAAAGAAGACTGGTTTAACCTTATAATCATTTCCATCGGTATCACTTATTGGATGGTTTATTCTAGCTTCTAAACCAGGGGTGAGGAACCTTTTTTGGCTGTGAAAGCCATGAATGCCACATATTTTAAAATATAATTCGTGAGAGCCATCCACCATGCACTTGGCCCCCTGTAGATTGGTAGCCGCAGCACATGCCCCCCAGTACATAGGTAGCCACTGGAAAAAAAAATTTTAATGCTTCGTGCCGCTTCCTTGCTCTTCTCTATGCATAAGCAACGGTGGCGCCACCTGGGTCAAAGAGGAGAACTACCTCGGATGACAGTGGCGCCTGGAATGCACAAAGGACGCGGGCAGCTGTAACATTCCTGTCTGTGTCAAGTGATCAGCACTGTGTATGTCTTAGGCCGCGGTCACACGCACCGCTAGGCGTCAGCCCGAGGACTGCCCCCTGTGCGCTAGCGTTGTGTTATGAACGGACACCTAGCGGTACGTGTGACCGCGGCCTTAGACACTAATTGCTATTTATAAAAGTGCGCCATAGTTATAGGCCTATAGTTTATCGAGTACATTTTGGCAACTCCTTTTTATGAAGGTATCCGAAATGTTTTTATTTTTGTGCCATTTTGTGCTGCTGTGATTTCATGTGATCAGAGACATACAACGGATACATTTTGCTAATGTTATTGGGTAAAGGACTGTAGATGACATCACTCTGGTCACATGACATGAATTGCTGAATGGTGAGAAGAGATGGGGAAGGAGTAGAAATGAGCTAGGATAGGAGAACATGCCCCCCTCTGACTTGCTTGGATCTGGTTGTATGCCTGGTAAGATGACATTCGCTGTTTCCTTTAAAGTGCCAATTTCCCCCACCCCCTAAAAATTTGCAAGCACACCTGGTAAAGAGTCGGTATGAGTTGTTACCCTGTAGAGGTCTGCCCTGAGGGTACCACAGGGTAACAGCTGATATTAGTGACTTTTCACCACATGTGCATGATGTTTTGTCTATCTCACAGCATGTCCCCTTCTTATGGCATCCCATATGGATGAATATACTTCTATTATGTATACTTTATAATCTATGCAAAATAATAAGTATTTATTTAAAAGGAACCTGTCACCATGTGAATCGCTTATAAACCACCAAATGTACCTTAAATAGGCTGTTCAATGTTTTCTGCACATGTCTTTATAAAGGGAGAACGCTTCTTTTATCTCGAAATGTTATATTCACGGGCCGCTACCAGTCAGGTGGGGGAAGGGGGGAAGCGGGTATTGGTTTGGGGAAAAGCAGGCAGCCTCCCTCAAGGCCGCCTCATCTGGTAACCCCTGCCTCGTTACCGCTGTGGAGCTGCTATCAGCCCTGCCTCCTGGCTCTCTGTCACCTCCCCGTCATCCCGCAGTCTTTATTCAAATCACGTACATTCGCAGCCCATGTGAGCTCCCCTTCTGGCCCTGGGCTTACCCGGAGGAAGAAACACACCCTGCGCATGCGCCACTTTTGGCACTTTTCAGCACCGCATACCTGCTAGTCATCTGTTCATGCGCAGTGTGCGGGTTTCCCTCCTAGTACGCGCAGGGCTGGAGGGGAGATCACAGGGGCTGCACCTGATGTGAAAAAAACCATGCGGGAGGACGGGGTGGCGTCAAAGAGCTAGGAGGCAGGGCTAATTGCAGCTGCACGGCGGTAAGGAGGGCGGAGTTACCTGACAAGATGGCCTTGAAGGTGGCCGGCTGCTTGACTGCTGTTCCACAAACCCCACCCTCCTGACTGTTAGCTATCCGTGAATATAACTTTATTTTTCTGGATAAAAGAAGCGTTGGCCCTTTATAAAGACATATGCAGAAAACATTTATCAGCCCATGTAAGGTACATTTGGTGATTTATAAGTGATTTGCATGGTGACAGGTTCCCTTTAAAGATAAAAACATAATTCAGATATTTCAGTAATCCACTTGCCTGTAATGATCTGTGCAATACATTTTTAACACTATCTACTGTAGTGAAAAGCATACCTTATTTTTTAGCTTTTTCAACATTATACATTTGTAAGACATGAAAACTAAATTTGAACTTCCAAATACTGGTAGCACTCCACCAAACTACAAGGCAGATTAAAAAAAAAAAAACCTAGAAGTATAACCAAGCTTCCATTTACCAATGATGAAACCCATGCAATTGTTTGGGGCCCTGGAGATCAGGGATGACCCGCATTATCATTGTAGAAATGACACTTACGCCCTTTAGTTTAAAAAAAATTAATAGTTGCAAAACTTTTCAAAAATCTTTTGGACCTGGAATGTGAAAACAGTCCAGGCCCTGAAAGAGTTAAATCCATATTTTTTTTCCCCCGTGGGTACAGATCTTTTGACACTCTGTTGTAAGTTTAGTGAATGGGATCTATAACCTTTAGCTAGTAAACTACGTCATCACAACAAATAATGTGGAGAAACCAGTTACTGCAGAGATTCTTTGGAGATTATCATAGTTACTGCAGAAAAAGGGAATATTCAAAGTTAAACATTCTTGTGAGAAACCTCCATCTGCTTTATTTGCATGACTCAATAGTGCAGATAAAAGTAAGCTTTGTAATATAGTTACATACAAATGATCCTGTGTCCTTCTTTTTCCTCTGCCTTTCTTCCTTGTGTAAGTCAGCTTTCTGTCCTGTATCCACTGACAGCTGGGAGAAAAAGGAACCTGATAAACTGTCTACTGGCTTAACTGCTTATACACAGTCCCGGATAATCTATAAGTATTATTAGGGAACTGATACATCAAAGGAAATAGGTATGGAAAAAGTTAATCATTAACCTCCTTATCTGTCTGAAGTACACTGCTCACTACAGGAGAAAGAGCAGAACCAAACAGTATAGATACAAATGTAGACAACTCCTCTTACCATTGTGTCCCCTAATTTTTTTTTGTGTGTATGTATATATATATATATATAATATCTAAATAACAAAAAAATGTCAGCACAACGAAGTTACTTGTGATAACAGGTACTGGTTTATTCCAACGTGTTCCAAGCTACGTTTCGGCTCCTATGGCCTGGAGCCCACCTCAAGCAAAGTATACAAAGTGTGTAAAATTTATACAAAACACTAAGGAAGTGACATCACTTCATAAATTCATACAATTCTGTGACATCAGCAATTCATACTGTAACATTGTAAAAAATATTCCAATGATATAATGCAGTGCATATATTTACAATGATCATATATAAAGTGCTTATAGTAAGTTTATGGATCAAACGCTCACCAAAGGATAAGCTGGGACTGGATATGTGTGTATTGGCGTACTAAAAAGGCTAATGCGCATGCTCCCGGTCACCTGACTCGGTTTCGTGCATAGAATGTTGGGTAATATGGAGATCACATGACTGTGGCAATGGCGGCGCCTGCGCACACAGGACGATCCAGCCGAAAACGCCATATTGAAAGAGGGAAGACTGATGATAACGATATTGATATATGAGTGTCTTCAAAAGTAACAAAATTACAATATCAGGATGCTTAGTTCCAGCTGGACCAAAGGTGTAGGTGCCTAAACAGTAACCTCCCATATAAGGCATGTCAGCGACTCCAGGGCAACCCTTTCTAAGCATAAGTGCAGCAGGTGCCCATATCAGATCAGTTTTCTACTTTTTTCACGGTCCCATATAAGGAACATTTTGCACCTATAATAAACTGCAATTACAGTCTCCCTAATTTTGAAATGGAAATAAATTCCCAATGTTACGAAAAATTCATAATACATAACATCTGATCCTTACGGTGATTTTGCGATGACCACTTCTCCAACGTGAATTATGTGCAGTGATAGTGATATCTATAAAAAAGGGGAAAAATGAGAAAAATTAGCCAGCTTGAAATACATAATTCAAAATATATCACTATAACTTTACACCACTATTTCTCAGATTCTGATGGGTATGTATATACACAAATACTTCCCTCTACGTTCCCCCACGGTAGTCCTGCGTCCACCTCTGCTATGGCTATGCTGCCATCACTTCACGCCTGTTGGCAGCAGATACTCAATGATGATGCAGGAGCTGACGGCATCACAACTGTATTCAACTTCGCATTAGAGTTGGGACATACCTCCCACTGGCCTGGACGGAGGGGAAGATTCTCCAACATCTGGCACTGTCCCACCAGATCCGGGAGAATAGAGAGATATACCTTTTTTCCGAAGCAGATGGTGCTCTGAATATAGGTAATTGAACTTAAAGGGGTTGTCAGAGTTTAAAAAAAAAAAAAATATATGTGGCCGGGAGCGGGCTGCCTAAAATAATAAAGATGTACTTACCCCCGGTGCCCTCCGGTAGACTAGACTCAGCTTCCGGCTGGCCGTGGCCGGGTACGCCTATCCGTCCCTATACACAGCATTATGTATGGGGGCCGGAAGGTTGTCGGGTCCGGCCGGAACTGAGTCCAGCGCTGCTCCGGCGGCCATGTTTGTTTACATGGCGGCCGGACCGGAGCGACAGCAGCGCTGGATACGGGAGGGCACCGGGAGGTAAGTACATCTTTATTGTTTTAGTCAGCCTGCTCCCGGCCACATATAGTTTTTTTTTTTTTTTTAACTCAGACAACCCCTTTAACCTAAGGCCCCATGCACATGATCGTCATTGAAACCATGATCTGAGTAAAGGCCACAATAGAAGTCTATGGCACCTGGTCACGGTGCGGTGAGCATACGGTGTCTCACAGCACTGTGACCTGGCCCTGGCGGCTGTGGCACAAAAGAAAGGACATGTCATAACATTTGCCAGATTAGGGTCTGTGGCTGGAGAGGGGAGGGGTGAGGAGCGCTCACTCCTCCCTCTTGGGCACCCAGCTATTTGCTACGTTTTGGGTGAGCAAGCAGTCCTGTGCATGAGGCTTAAGGGTTATTGCTATGAGTTGAATCACAAATGCTATTAAAAGGATTTTATCGATCCGTCATCCTACACTGACTTAGACCTGTGGGGGGTAAGACTTCTGATCATCACCCCTTGTGGGTCCCAGGTAGCCAAGTCTGACATTGCCCCCAGCTCATGTTTGTTTCATTTAGAAATGTTCAGAGTGTTGGGTGGATCCTAAAGTTAACTCCTATAGGAGCTAAAAATCATTTACTGCAGGTGTGGATTGCTTCACAGGTCCCAAATTAAAGAGGTTTTTGGATAAATGTCTTTTGCCTATTCCAGATAGTCTGGTTTTGAGAGTAGTTTTCTTTCCAGAACACCACCCCCACTACATCTATAACCAACCCATATGCCATTTACTTCAAAACAAAGAGAGAAACTAGAACAATGATGAAAGATTATAATAATAATGATTTATTATTGCAATTTGACAAAATTCAAGGAAAAGGAATGCAATGTAAAATCACTGTTACATGTTAATTTATTATTTCAAATTGTGTAATTTTGCAGATTCAATATAATTGTTTTTCATGTGAAGAGGGAGCGGGTGGATTCATTTCAGGGATGTCATTGCACAATGTGAACAGGAGGTGGAGCCAAATGGATAGAAATGATTGTTTTTCTGATCACATCATTCCTAATTCCATCAGTTTTATCTCATTAGCGTACTCTGTAAATGAGGGTTGATTGTAAATTATCTGATTCAACGTTTCATAAATAACATACAACAATATCAAAATTATGGTTACCGTAAAGCAAACACTAATCATTCTTGTATTAGTAGGAATTTATAGAATGTGTTGTTCCTTTACTTAAAGCAAAGCTCCATCTCTTCTAGTGGAGATTTATGGCACTGATTTGAGAAGACCCAAAACATACAATGGGCACACAACTTGAGATTTGGACTCTCCAAATGTTACCGTACCGCTCCGTACACGGGGAAAAGATAGGACACGCCCTAGCTTTGTCTGTTTTACGGGCCGTATGTAATGCATTGCTATGGAGAGGGGAGGGGGTCACCCTTCCTCCTCTCCATCGCGGCGGACATATGCCTGGCCATAGCCGTGCAGGCATATGTCAGTGTGAATGCAGCCTTACTGTCATCTTGATGGTAGTTACTATTATTCACACGGATATGTCATCAAAAAGGTTATGAGTTAACCCCTTATCACCGACACTAGTTTTCAGCTCAATGACCAGACTCGATTTTTCAAATCTGACATGTCTCACGATAATTGGTTATAACTTCGGAACGCTTTAACATATCCCGGTGATTTTGAGAATGTTTTCTCGTGACACATTGTACTTCATGTTAGTTATAAAATTTAAGTGATAAGTTTTGCGTTTCGTTCTGAAAAAAAGTGAAAATTTGGCAAAAGTTTGTAAAAATTCTTCATTTTCCAAGTTTGAAATGTTCTGGTTTCCAGACAGGAAGTAAAACTACCCAAAAAGTTTGATAATTAACATTTACAGAATATCTGCTTTATGTTGGGATGATATTTTATGCTTCCGGTCATTTTTCTAGGATGTTATGAGGCGCAGAACTTAGAACTAGGTGCGATTTTTATTTTCATGAAAATTGCCAAAACTCACATTTTGAGGGAAAACTCAGCTTTCAAGTGACTTTGAAAGGCCTAAATAATAGTAAAACCCCATAAATTACCCCACTATAGAAACTTCACCCCTCAACGTATGTAAAACAACTTCTATTAAGTCTATTAACCCTTTAAGTGTTTCACATGGGTAAAAAAATGTCGACCTGCGATTTAGAAACTAGAATTTTTTTGGAAATACATTTATTTAGGCCAAAACTGACATTTTCAGAATAAATTAAATGATGAAACGCACTGCAACGCTTGATGCCCAATCCCTCCCGAGTATACTGATACCACATATGTGGTGGTAAACTGCTGTACGGGCGCACGGCCGAGTATAGAATGAATGGAGGCGCCATTCACAGCAGATTTGTATTGTCACATTGTACGACCTATAAATTTTTATTTTTTTTGGTAATGCGAACATATGAGGCAGGACCCGGTGAGAAGAGGAGCCGACAGCTCCGGGTCACTCGTCGGAACCCGGGGCAGCGGCAGGAGGGATCGGATCCCCCGGTAAGCACACCGGGGGGGTCCGATCCACGGGGGACACACTTGCACGCCGCGGTCATGCTTGACCGCGGCGTGCAAGGGGTTAAACACCCGGGATCGGAGTTTTTCCGATCCTGGGTGTTAGTGCCGGGTCTGGGCTGTGATATCACAGCCCGACACCGGCACCAGCGAGACCCGGTGTCCCGAAAACTTCTTCTGATGCGCCGCCGTAGAAAGGCGTCGCATCAGAAGAAGTACCCTTAATGACCGCCGTAAAACCCTTTCTGGGCATAAGTGCAGCAGGTGCCCAAATCAGGTCAGTTTTCTACTCCTTTCACTGTCCTATATAAGGAACATTTTGCACCTATAATAAATTTCAATTACAGTCCCCCTAATTTTGAAAAGGAAATAAATTCCCAAGATTACGAGAAATTCATAATCCATAACATCTGATCCTTATGGTGGTTTTGCGATGACCACTTCTCCAACGTGAATTATCTATAAAAAAAGGGGAAAAATAAGAAAAAAATAGTCGGCTTGAAATACATAATACAAAATATATCACTATAAGTTTACACCACTATTTCTCAGATTCTGATAGGTATATATATATTTGTATATATAACAAATACTTCCTTCTACGTTCCCCCACGGTAGTCCTACGTCCGCCTCTGCTATGGCTATGCTGCTGCCATTATATCCCGCCTGTTGGCCTCTGCCGCACGCAGTGGCAGCAGATACTCAATGGTGATGCAGGAGCTGATGGCATCACCACTGTATTCAACTCCGCATCCGAGTTGCAGCCTGGGACATACCTCCCACTGCCCTGAACGGAGGGGCAGACTCTCCAACATCTGGCACTGTCCCACCAGATCCGGGAGAGTAGAGAGATATACCATTTTTCTGAGGCAGATGGTGCTCTGAATATAGGACGTTGTATGAACTTACCCTAAGGCCCCATGAATACGACCGTCATTGTGACCATAATCTGAGCACAAAAGAAAGGACATGTCATAACTTTTGCCGGATTAGCGTCCGTGGCTGCCGGACTCTTATGGAGAGAGGAGGGGTGAGGAGCGCCTACTCCTCCCTCTTGGGCACCCAGCTATTTGCTACGTCCTGGGTGAGCAAGCAGTCCTGTGCATGAGGCTTAAGGGTAATTGCTATGAGTTGAATCACGAAGACTATTATAAGGATTTTATCGATCAGTCATCCTACACTGACTTGAATAGACCTGTGGGGGGTGAGACTTCTGATCATCACCCTTAGTAGGTCCCAGGTAGCCAAGTCCGACATTGCCCCCAGCTCATGTTTGTTTCATTTAGAAGTTCAGAGTGTTGGGTGGATACTAAGAGGCACACATTAACTCCTATAGGAGCTAAAAATCATTTACTGCAGGCGTGGATTGCTTCACAGGTCCCAAATTAAGGGTTTTTTTGGGGGGGGGATAAAATGTCTTTTGCCTATTCCAGATAGACTGGGTTTAAAGTTTTTTTTTTTCCAGAACACCACCCCCACTACATCTATAACCAACCCGTATGCCATTTACTTCAAAACAAAGGAGAGAAAGTAGAAAGGTGATGAAAGATTGTTATTGCAATTATTATTATTATTATTATTATTGCAATTTGACAGAATTCAAGGAAGAGGAATGCAATGTAAAATCACTGTTACAGGTCATTTTTTATTTCAAATTTGTGATAATTTTGCAGTTTTCACAAAGAAAGTTTTTAGATGATGAGGATCCAGTGGATTCACTTTGGGGATGTCATTGCACAATGTGAACAGGAGGTGGAAGCAAAATGGATAGAATGTTGTTTGAGTCACATCATTCTAATCCCATCAGTTTTATATATTAGACGCACTCGTAAATGAGGTTGATTGTAAATTCATTGATTTCCAACGTGTTCATAACTAAACATACAACAATATCAAAATTAGGAGTTACCGAAAGAAACACTACTAATATTATTGTATTAGTAGGAATTTATACAATGTGTTGTTCCTTACTTAAGCAAAGCTCCATCTCTTCTAGTGGTGATTTATGGCACGGATTTGAGAAGACCCAAAACATACAATGGGCACACAACTTGAGATTGGACTCTCCAAATGGTACCGTACGCCTCCGTACACGGGGAAAACAATAGGACACGCCTAGCACTTTGTCTGTGTTACGGGCCGTATTGCATTGCTATGGAGAGGGAGGGGGGGGGGCTACCTTCCTCTCTCCACGCGGCGGGGACATATGCTGGCCATAGCCGTGCAGGCATATGTCAGTGTGAATGCAGCCTTACTGTCATCTTGATGGTAGTTACTTATTCACACGGATATGTCATCAAAAAGGTTAGAGTTAAACCCTTATCACCGACACTAGTTTTCAGCACAATGACCAGACTCGATTTTTCAAATCGAATTCTCACGATAATTGGTTATAAACTCGGAACGCTTTACATATCCGGTGATTTGAGGATGTTTCTCGTGACACATTGTACTTCATGTTAGTTATAAATTTAAGTGATAAGTTTGCGTTTCGTTCTGAAAAAAAGTGAAATTTGGCAAAATTTGTAAAAATTTTCATTTCCAAGTTTGAAAATGTTTGGTTTCCAGACAGGAAGTAAAACTACCCAAAAAGTTTGATAATTAAACATTACAGAATATCTGCTTTATGTTGGGATGATATTTTATGCTTCCGGTCATTTTCTAGGATGTTATGAGCGCAGAACTTAGAAATAGGTGCGATTTTTATTTTCATGAAAATTGCCAAAACTCACATTTTGAGGGAAAAATCAGCTTTAAGTGGACTTGAAAGGCCTAAATAATAGTAAAACCCCATAAATTACACCCCTATAGAAAACTTCACCCTCAACGTATGTAAAACAACTTCTATTAAGTCTATGTAACCCTTTAGTGTTTCACAGGGGTTAAAAAAATATGGACTGCGATTTAGAAACTAGAATTTTTTGGAAATACATTATTTAGGCCAAAACTGACATTTTCAGAATAAATTAAATGATGAAACGCACTGCAACGCTTGATGCCCAATCCCTCCGAGTATACTGATTACCACATATGTGGTGGTAAAACTGCTGTACGGCGCACGGCCGAGTATAGAATGAATGGAGGCGCCATTCACAGCAGATTTGTATTTGTCACATTGTACGCCTATAACTTTTATTTTTTTGGTAATGCGAACATATGAGGCAGGACCCGGTGAGAAGAGGAGCCGACAGCTCCGGGTCACTCGTCGGAACCCGGGGCAGCGGCAGGAGGGATCGGATCCCACGGTAAGCACACCGGGGGGTCCTCCACGGGGGACACACTTGCACGCCCGGTCATGCTTGACCGCGGCGTGCAAGGGGTGTTAAACACCCGGGATCGGAGTTTTTCCGATCTGGTGTTAGTGCCGGGTCTGGGTGTGATATCACAGCCCGACACGGCACAGCGAGACCCGGTGTCCCGAAAACTTCTTCTGATGCGCCGCCGTAGAAAAGGCGTCGCACCTCAGAAGAAGTACCCTTAATGACCGCCGTAAAAACCCGATAGGGCGGTCATTAAGGGGTTAAAGGGTCTTTCATCAATATGGTAAACAAACAAGGGGGTGTTGTTATAAAAAAAGGCACACACTTTACTGCCCCGCCATCCTGGTTCCCATGGTTGCTCCAGTACTTCCAGTTTGACTCTCATCAGACAGACCTCCATAGACCAAGGACAACACAGGAAGTGAAGTATCCTGGAAAATGGAAGTTATGTGTCATGTCCAAGGAGGTCATTGAATAAAGTGAGTCCCATGACTCCCAGGAAGGTCTGGTCCGAAATTGGAAGAATGGGGGACATATATATACAGCCGCTATACATCCCCCATAGATGGCAATGGGCGCACGGCGCCCAATGAGAGCGGTACGGTGCAGCACATTACATTACATTATTATTATAGACTTTACATTACATTATTTTGCCCATAAAAGAAAGTTCTCACATTTTAACCTCCTAGTTTTGTTTACACAATAAAGCTAATTTTTAACCCCTTAATTTACATTTTTACTCAATTTTATTGCTTTTTTTGCTCCTATCACTTCATGATCCCTCTGTGCTGTTAATGTGTTTAGATTATCAGCGTACAGGGTTTATCTACACTTTTATTTAGCTTTAAACATTCACTAGTATCTGACACATAGAAAAAGAGATATGAGACAGATCATTGATGAGATCCATGAGCTGGATATAAAACACAATGACCACTCCAGCTCTGCTATATCCCAGCTGTAACACACATGGCTTTGCTATACCTCCTTCCCCTGCTATAAAGATCTTATCTGCAGTTTGTAGAGTAAGTTTCTGCAGCTTGCTGGCTGGAAGTGTCTGAGTTTGTCTTGAAATTCAGGGAGGAGGGGTAGGATGCAGAGAGAACTGCAGTGTGCAGAGAGGAGAAGCTATACATGAGAGGAATCTGCCCTGCCCGACCATAAGATGGTCAAAATATTCATGGTCGGATCCAACCAAAATTGTATACACCAGGATTGATAGAGACAGGACAAAATTATATCTGTGAAATGCTGTATTTTTGTTAATAACAGTGAATTAGGGAATGTGTTATTTTGTTATCCTGAGTATATTTAAGAATCTTGTATTTGTGGGAATATCCTTTAAATAACAAGATATCCTCTACTTATGGCCTCATAGCCATAGCCTTTTGCATGTTCACATCACCTACTTCTGCCTCGGATACACAGAGGGTCATTTCAAGCAGTACCTGAAAATAGAACTGAAATCATCTTTTTGGAGATTAGAAATAATTATATCTTCAGCCCAACCAATATAACTTCCATTTCATTCTTTATTCTGGCAGAAAATTGAATCTATTAGTCATTTTCTTACATCTGAATTGTAATTTTAAAATCTGCAACTCATATAAAACTCAATATATACACATATATATATATATATATATATATATATATATATATATATTGGACACACCTCATTCAAAGAGTTTTCTGTATTTTCATGACTATAAAAATTGTAGATTCACACTGAAAAACTATGAATTAACAAACAAACAAAACTATGAATTGACACATGTGGAATTATATATTTAACAAAAAAGTGTGAAACTACTGAAAATATGTCTTATATTCTAGGTTCTTCCTTTTGCTTTGATTACTGCTTTGCACATTCTTGGCTTCTCTTGATGAGCTTCAAGAGGTAGTCACCTGTAAAGGTTTCACAGGTGCCCTGTCAGGGGTAATTAGTTGGATTTCTTGCCTTATTAATGGGGTTGGGGCCGCCAGTTGTGTGGTGCAGAAGTCAGGTGGATACACAGCTAAGGCAGCTAAGTAAAGAAAAACGAGTGGCCATCATTACTTTTAAGAAATTAAGGTCAGTCAGTCCGAAAAATTGGGAAAGCTTTGAAAGTGTCCCCAAGTGCAGTTGCAAAAACCGTCAAGCACTACAAAGAAACTGGCTCGCATGAGGACCGCTCCAGGAAAGCAAGACCAAGAGTCACCTCTGCTGCGGGGGGACAGAGTCGCTTCTTCTGCGGAGGATAAGAGTCGCCTCTGCTACAGAGGATAAGTTCATCCGAGTCACAACCTCAGAAATCGCAGGTTAACAGCAGCTCAGATCAGGTCACTGCCACTCAGAGGTCTAACAGCAGACACATCTCTACAACATCTGGTAAGAGGAGACTGTGTGCAGCAGCCTTCATGGTAACATAGCCGCTAGGAAACCACTGCTAAGGGCAGGCAACAAGCAGAAGAGACTTGTTTGGGCTAAAGAAAACAAGGAATGGACCAGTGGAAATCTGTGCTTTAGTCTGATGAGTCCCTAATGTGAGATCTTTGAAACCAACCACCGTGTCTTTGTGCGATGCTGAAACGATGAACGAATGAACTCTACGTACCTAGTTCCCACCGTGAAGCATGGAGGAGAAAGTGTGATGGTGGTGGTGGTGGTGGGAGGTGCGGCTTTGCTGGTGACAATGTTGGGGGAAGGTATACTGAACCAGCATGGTAACCACACAATCTTTCAGCGGCTTCTTTTTCATCCGGTTTGCGTTTATTTGGACCATCATTTATTTTTCAACAGTACAATGACCCCAAACACACTTCCAGGCTGTTGAGCTGTTCCAAATTTCCAAAAGGCCAGAGGACAATACTTACGCCAGGTCTGACAAGTAAAAATTTGTGAACATTCAGTGGTAACAAAAGTTTACATACACCAAGATTACTGATCTTAGTGTATGTAAACTTTTGTTACCATTGAATGTTCACAAATTTTTACCTGTCAGACCTGGTGTAGTTTTGTCCTCCAGCCGTGCTGGGGAAGGAGGGGGGGTGTTATCATCTCCCCCATAATTTAATGGCTTTTGAGAAGCTCCTGGTGCCATGATTATTCTGTGTTCCTAAAATTTCATGGTCTACATTAACCATGGAATTTATGGGGTTAAGGCGTTATAAGAGGTATTATTAATGAACTCTTCATTACAGCAGGAGCCCAGCGGTGAATCCATACCATCATCCTGACATAACTGTACATCCAGGTGCTCAAACTACCTTGGCACGGGGACATGAGTACATGAAAGGCCTGCTAAAACCAAATATTCTTACTCTGTGATTACTTTCTTTAAAGAACACAAGAAATTCTCATAAGTTTCATATTCAACTTCTTTGTTACCCTTTGTAACAATTTTCATACGTCACATTGTTTACAGGAAATATTCTATGTTGTCCATGAAGAAGTCAATTTGAAGAACTGCAGATTCATAGTTGCTTGAAAAGTAACTGTAATATCTCCTCTAACACTGAAACTCTGACATTGGGGCACATTTACTTAACAGTCCCTGGCATGTTCCCTGATCCGGAGTGTCCGACTGGAATGCATTGTGCCGTGATTAACTTAGATCTTGCTCCCGATTTCCTGCATGTGTCGCTTCCCCGCTCATGTCCACCGGAGTTCACCTTCTTCTTCCTGGTGCATGTAAGTGCATTGTCTTGTGACACAATTTTAAAGTTAAATCCCGCGCTCAGTCCAAATCCGTTGTCCGACAGCACGCCCCCCTGATTTCTGTCGCATGAAAGCCATCGTGATTGTGCCAAAATCCGATCGTGTGCGTCACAATCCCCTTCTAAATAGCTGTCACAGCGCCACAAATTCCACAAATTTTCAAAATCCAACGAAAGTGCGTTCCGCGAACCCTTAGTAGATAAGCCCCATTATATTGATATGTGAAAGGAAGGGATTTCTTCAATTTCAATGCCCATCATATACAAATTGATTTGCTGGTCCCCCAGAATTGCCCCTTATTTTTCAAATGATCATAGTATTAGATCAGTGTGACATGCTTCTCCTCCCAAGCACAATATACATAATAAAACAATATTGATTTTACTATATATAGACACAAAAAACTTGGCTGAGTGAGAAGGCATTTTGCGTCCCATCTCCATCTTCCTTAAATGGGTCCCAGCTCCCCTCACATATAACACATACAAGTTCCATCGCTTGTCACTATTTGCACTTGATTGGGAATATAACAAGCGCTGAACCATGTTCCAGTGATAAGATGAAGATAGTATAGACAGCAGTGCTTAAAGGGTTTTTTCAAGGAATTGTGGGAAACCCATCGGGGCCCGGGGTGGTAAGTGTACTTAGTGTGCTCCGACTCCTGTTTTGTCACATCGCACCAGTACTTTCAGTCTTTGGCACCTATACCTGTCCAGAGTAGTGATGGGTCGTATGGAGCCCGCCCCTAAACGGGCAACCACATCCCCTTTAACTCGATAACTATCAGGATAAAAGTGGTGTGGAGAGGGGTGACTGGCTGAGGCTCCCTATTATGAATTAAGAAGAGGACTTCTTCCCATCCCTAGTCCAGAAGTACCCCGGGTTAAAAGGATACTCTCCCTCCAATATGCCACTTCCTCTGATGTCACACTGTGTTCCAAAGAGTCCATGGATTGACCGAAGTGGATGCCATGACCATGCAGCACTTGTTGCCAAGAACAAGTACTGAAGACCAGAAGTATCAGCATGATGTGGGAAGCGGAACAGGACATGCATGTTTTTGTTTCTTGTTTTTTTGCCACCTCTGGACCCCTTAGTGGTTTTCAGAATTCCCCAAAAAACCTTCAAACAAAGATTTTCACAAGAATCAGGGAATTATCCAACCTACAAAGGAAATGAAACAAAGTTGGGGAACATTTGAAACATCCCCTTTGAAAGGACATTTCCCAGAATGAAGCAATGCTATACATGACCTTTCTCCCAGTCACCAGTGACACTCGGATAAATTGTGCCCTATGTATGGAACGTGATCTTACTACAAATGCTTCATTATAAAACATCTATCCTCCTGGCCACCGTGTCCCGTGTAGATATGAATCCCGGATCACTTCCAATTACTCTTTGTCCCTTTCACTTATCTCTTCTATCAGTAATAGTGAATTCTAGCTGCATGGTATTACATGTAGGATTTGGGTCTACTCTGTATAGGCTGACAATGGTTAGGACCCTGTTGCTGTATGATACATGCAGAGAGATTCACTTTCACCCTCTGCTAAGCCTACAGATCCTGTAAAGGATAAAAAGTTTTTTTTTAAAAATCCACTCCAACAAAAGTAAGTCATGGACAACATAGACAACACTTCTCCCAGTAAGCTGATGACACAAGGCTGTCCCATGCTGCTGTGATCACAGGACCTTATTATCTAGCCACTTCTATCTACTGCAGGGGTGGGAAATTACTTTTCCTAAGGGGCCATATGAGAAATTGGAATGGTTTTAGAGGGTCATACTTATATACTTAATTTAGTTCTACCCAATAGCTATATACAGTATTCAGTATATGACCTAACAGTAATTAAAACATTACAATAATTCAATGACAATATGGAAGACCTAATTGCATCACTATTTAATAATGGGGAGAGGAACTCAATTTTTCCAAGAATCTTGAGCGGGCCGGTGAGAGATAGTTATAGGGCCCGATACGGCCCACGGGCCGTACAATGACTGGATCTGCAGCATCATAAACTGCTAGGCCCCTTTCACACTGATGTTGTGGCGACTGATAACTGGATGTAAATTTGCGGCCAGATGCAGGTCCCCATAGATGCCTATGGTGGACCGGCCGGGGTATGGTGCGCCATGCCTCGCTATGGAGAGGGGAGGGGTGAGCAGCGCTTCAGGCTTTAACAGATGCAGTTTTACTAGCAGTAGCTACTAGTTACTAGCATAGGAAGTTGTGTACTATCAACGGCTGGCCATAGGTCAGTATACTATGAAAGTGGGAGGTGTGGGTTTAGATATTCTCTTCTTGTAGAGAACTGTATACTCCTGTGGTCGAACCTTTGGCATGTGTTACCTCCAGCCCCTGAGCTATTGTAGTTTTAGAGAGAATCTATCAGCAGTTTTGACCATACAAAGTTGAACACAGCATTAGGTATTGGCACTGGAGATTTGTGTTATGATACCTTTGTGCTTCTTGTTATTAGCAGCAGGGCTGTAAAAAATAAATTTATATTCCAGGATAGTACCTGGACTTGGAGCACTGTGCTACACTAGTGTGTGTGACATCTTTTCACTGAACACAGAACGGCCCCTTCAATCTGATATGATTCCCGCTGTAGCAGACTTCTGTTTACTCAGAGATAGGGGCTGTGAAATGTTCAGTGCTTGAAACTGCTCCAAGTCCAGCTGTAATCCCGGAATATGAATGCATTAACAAAGTTCTGCTGCTACTAAGAAAACTCACAAAATTACAATTACATAGATCCCCAGGGACAATATCTAACAATATCCTCAGCTTGGTATGGACACACCTGATGACAGATTCCCTTTAACTTTCATTTGCATTGTTTGGTGTCTCCTTCAAGCAGTTTGGTCCAGGTCACAGGGATAAAAGAACATCCTTGCAGCACTCACCCCATTCAATGCCTATTGTTCATAAATCAGAAGCAACACGATAATACTTTATCGCAGCCCTGCGGCCGCTGAACTGGGCTGAAGGACCCTCATGTGCCGCTGATTTATCTATAATAGCACATAGAATCGGGTGAGCGCCACAAGAGTCTTCTTTTATCCCTGGCAACTCAATTCTTGAAAGAGTGTCACTGCCGAACAACTCCTCCAACCCTGTGACTTCAAAGCATGGAGAAAAGGTAAGTGCCCCCTGTCATATTAGGATACTAGATGTGAGAACATGAGAATATACCCTAATAACCATGGGCACCCAAAGCATCGCTCCAGCCAGAATACACAATGTAACTACATTTACGAATAAATAGTCAATGGGGCTCATTTACTAATTGTCCGAACGCCGCACTTTCGTCGGGTTGCCCGAATATTTCCGATTTGCGCCGAATTGCCCCTGGATTTTGGAGCACGCAATCGGATTGTGTTGGATCAGCGGCGGTTTCACGCGACAGAAATCGGGGGCGTGGCCGTCGGACAACCCGACGGATTCGGAAAAACCGCGGAATTTACAACCGGGATGGCGAATCAGCGTCGGACAACGCACCCCAGGAACGCGACTGGACCGGGTAGGTAAATGTGCCCCAATATCCCTGGCGCAGTCCATTACTGTTTGAGTACCCTGTCTAGTCCTAAAATGATACAAGTCTTCTCCGCAGGCTCGCTACACTCTCCGCGAGCAAGACACTGGATGTGGCATGTCTTTGACTTACAGACATCTTCCTTGAAGAAGTCAATACCCATTTTAGGGCAGGTTCAGTGGTGGTGACTGGTCAGAGGAGAAGAACAATGACACATATAACCTAGAAACATCCTGTTCTTATAGTTTTTATAGGTTTTGAGCATCTAAGGTTTTATTTGGATCGGAATTTGAGACACAACCATGGTCTTTCAAGTATCATTCAGATAACATCTCACTGAGATCATTAGGGGGATTATAATACAGGCAGTTTGGGCAGTAGCCCGGGGACCAAGACTTCTAGGGGGCCCATGGCCACCCACCAAGTTTTATACTGAGAAGGACCTTCATCCATGAAATCCCTGTACATCTGTTCCTGCTCTCCATACACATGCACTGTAGACAAGAGCCATTTCAAGATCCTCCAAAGGTCCTGAAACCCCAGCTTGAAAGCAGCAGAAGGGACACAGCCTCCATTCACTAAGACAAGTGTCTTACCCATATCTGCTCAACCTAGGGGATAATACCGGACACCCTGGTATTCTCATATGGGAAAGTGACACCTTATGGGCCCCCTAAACCTCTTGGGCCGGGGTGCGACCACAACCTCTGCACCCCCTCAAGTTAGGCCCCTGGTGCTGAAGACTGAGGCTACCCACAAAAACTAATGCTTATTGAAATGTTGTGATAAAAAAAAATGTAAAATAAAAAATTGTCATGCAAATCTCCCACACATATCATATACATGTACCACCTGGCGTATATGTCATATACACTCACCGGACACTTTATTAGGTACACCTGTCCAACTGCTCGTTAACACTTAATTTCGGTTTATAACACTAACGAAAGTAAGTACCGGCACCAGCTCACCCTGAGCTGGTGCTCGGTACTTACGGCTTACCCCTGCCATTCTAAATGGTAGGTTTCCTTTAATACAACATGAGGCTGATTCACGAAGTGATTTGTAATGAGGTTGTAAATGTTCTTCACTTTCGAGCTTCCATTTTCATTAGTTTTATCATGTAACGGCAGCCAGAGACTGGAACAAAGTTGATGCTCTCCTGTCAGGGCAGTGTTAAATATTAACTAAGAAGTAAACAAACTGGGCTTCATGTGAAAAAGTGAGTGCAAAGAGTGGTGGTAATGAGTAATTTCAACTTTTTATCGTAATTGAGTAATAATATCTTGGCATAAAACTTTGGGGTTACACTATAGACAACTCTTATCCATGAAGTTCAAAAGATTTTTACTTGGACGCTGATAGATAATCTCCTTCATGTATAAGTAATATTCTTAATAATATTGATTATTAATATGTTATATTATGCATATAGATTACATTTAAAGGTTTTTTTTTTTTACTAATTGCTCCATATAACTTTATTATATTTTGAACCACCTACAGCCAATGATGGAAAAACCGCAGTACCAAGAACAGCCCCAGTGCAATGTATGGCGCTATGCTTAGTAGACTGTGATGTAGCTGCAAAACAGTGAGCACTTTTCTGTCTAGTCATTGGAGGAGGTGCTAATGTTGGACCTTCAAGTATCTTATATTGACGACCAGACCTAGGTATCAATATTACAAAGAACCTGTCTCCAGTGACCCTGTCCCCACAAACAGTACCTTTTAGATTTCTTTTTATACTGATGCCTCTGTCCATGGGCTTAGCGCCGCCATTCTTCTAAAAAGCTACACCGCCTACTAGTTGACTCATTGACTCATTGGTAACCTGGCTAAAGAGAATTTCTTGGGGAGGAGTTATTAGTAAGGTTGATTTCTCTTCATATAGCCAGTGTCTCTCTCAGCTCCACCTTCCTGAGGGAGTGGTTGATGATGTAGCAGAGCAGTGTCACACACAACCACTGCCTGTTTGTCTCTCTCGCAGGATTCCAGCAAGGTATTGTGTAGATAAGTAAACAGAGCTGTATATGTATGAAGTTAAATATAATTAGACAGACCCCAAGTACTAATTCCATACTGGCAGCATGATGGTGGCAATGAGACCTGTCAATCAGGAACAGGGAGTCAGGGAACAATGAATATACAGGACTCACTTACTGTGATTGGACTCTCATCAGATGCATTGCATATAAGTTTACAAACCGATTTTAACATTGCAGCCATGGAAAGGGACCATTAACAGATGAGGGAAATTCTTTTTAATCATAGTTTTTTTTATGAAGTATTTGTTGTGGGTGGTTTAGATATATTAGTATGCCAGTGTTGTACCCTTATTTTTTGCTGTAGTGCTTTTTGCTTCTACTCGCTGGCTTTGTACTAAAAGCAATTTGCTATCATGTTTTCCTTTTTCTTTTTTTAAAATAATTATTTTGTGAAATAATTGGGTTAAGTGCACTTTTTACAAATGTTAATGCAGCAAAAAACATGCATTCTGTACATTTCAGCTATCGACTTTAAAAACAAGCCTTTGATTATGTCTCTTGAAGATCACTCAGAAGAGAATTGATTCGGTATTCATGTGGAGATGGGTTCGGGCGTAGTCCTAATAGATCCGTTAAGCTGCATTTAGATGTATTACACATACTGCTTGTAATGAAAATAAAAATACTTGGGAGAAATCGGGCACTGAGTTTGGTTTTAGAACCCATGACAGATGGCAGTTTGACAGAAGTTTGTGGCCAGTGAGTCTTATGTGTGCTTGACCATCTTTGTGTGATCTCCAGGAACTGGATATGGAGCAGAAACCATACCAATGAAGGATTTGTCAATCCTTTTTTTCCATGTCAAAAAGTTTTCAAAAACATACATGCATCGCCAATTACCATTAAAATAAAATAGAACTAAAATGAAGACGTTTTTGGATTTTGACGCAGGAAACATACCAAATTTCACTTAAAGAAAAACATTTTTTTTGTGTCTCTACTCCCTTGACATCAAAGGAAATCAACCAGTCAAAAAAACAAAAAAAACCCTACAAATACTTACCCCCCTGCTCTTCTTCATCTTTATTCCAACGCTGTCCTCCTTTAGTCTTCACAGGCCGGTAGCAACCTAGAAAAGAAACTTCTAATTAGCAGCAAGGGCACTCTGAGCTGCTAATTATGCACGCCCTTGCCACCTCCTTCTCCAAATGCGAGCGGTGTGAATCCAGCATGGGAGAGGGAGGGCTGGGGCATGCATCAGACATCTTGTCAGACATCTTGTCCCCATGCTCCATGCTGCATAATTATTTCTTATTTAGGTGATCTTGGCGTGTCAAGACTAGCGAGGACAACAACAGGAACAAGATGAAGAAAAACGGGGGTGAGTATTTGTAGGTTTTTTGACTGGTAGATTTCCTTTAAGCTCTGCCCCTTAAGAGAGGTGACAGTGACCCACAGTCATTAGGATGAGCCATTCTCAGCAATGGCTTATGGCCGTTCCTGTAATTTCAAACCGAGTAAGGCTCCTTTCAGAAGAATGTATGCTACGCCCGGGTCGGGACCCAAGCTCAGCATGCCGCCAGCTGGAGAATGGAAGTAAGTGAGTGCTCCTCATCCCCATGCTCTCCATAGGGACCCATGCAGCCAGGCCGTACATCACGTACTTGTACAGCATGCTCTATCTTTTTCCCCTTGAAGGTACGGTGGGCAATACGGCTAAAAGTGTATGTGGCCGTATGCTGCCCGTATTCACGCCTTTGTCTGAAAGGGGTCTAAAAAACCATTGGTGTTGTTGGCTAAAGAGAGAAATGTATGTCCTTGCCCTCACCAAAAGCTAAGTTCACACATACGTTTGGCAGGTCCCCTGCACTTTTTGTTCTAAATATCTGGAAAAATTACAAGAGCCCCTCAGTGCTGCAGCTTTATAGGCTGTTACATGGTCCCCCCTGCTCCTTCAGCACTTTCCCCTCCGTCTGCCTGCAGTACTCTCACACAGTTGGAGGGGGGCAATGCTCCTTCACAGTATAACAGCCTCCATAGCTAAAGCACTGAGTGGCTCTGGTAAGACCCCCCCCCCAGAGCCCCTCCGACTCATAAGCATAATTTTGAAAGTTGATTTTAGAAGGAAGGAGGTCATGGATAACAAATATAAGAAGATTGCCATTGTTGTCCCTGGTTTATCATGATGGATTTTGATGGTAAATTTCTTTTTCTCCCTTCCCCTGGTGGCTTTGGGTAACTTAGGAAATATTTGAGAAACGCCATTGTATTTTCTCACCTCGTGGTTTTATTTAGAAGCTTGAAGCTTTGCTGTCACATGACCTCTCAAGTGACTGTCAGTAAAATGAATAGTCTTGTTGTGTCCTATCTAGAACATCGGCTTTGGTTATCACGCTGACCTTCTTGACACAATCGAAAGCATTTTCTGTAATTTGCTATGGCATCGGGAAGAAGCGATTTATACTAAATGAGCCTTTTGTGAAAGGAGGTGGTTTAGGAGCTATCCTTTATGTCATGTGCAGTACTAAAAAAAATAAATAAAAAATTCCCTAGTATATCTGTTTTAATGTATGTTTGTTCTTTGTTTTTTCATGAGTTTCAATGTCAAGCTTTACCAAACCTACACAAATATATCCCATAATTTAGATTATCACAAAACTTTCCGAAACATTGGAAAACATGGCATCCACAATATGACAATGCGGCGTGTTCACACACTGACGTCATTGCTGAAAATTCTCCCCATTCATTTTTATGGGATTGATTTTGGCACAAGCACCATGGGGGTCATTTATCTTATTTCCCCCTTTCTCTGAGCTCTTTTTGCGCCTGGTGTGAGTCAATTTTTTGCACCTGATTTTTCTTTTTTGTTTTGGCTCTTTGTTAAATGCATGGTTTTCTGGCGTCTTATTCGGCACAATTTTTTTTAAAAAAAGGTGCAATTTGTTGCGCAAATCTTACCATTGACTTCCCTAAACATGGTCAGGACTGGCGTGTTATTATTTGCGCCCATATAGGCGAAATAGTATAATAAATCAGGCGCAAACATCTGTAAAGAGACGCAATGTAATTCCAAAAAAGCGCAAAACAGCCATTATGCAGCAAAAAGGCTCAAAAACACCAACAGAAGGAAAAGATAAATGACCCCCCATGTGTTTCTGAAGATGTCTTCTGTGTCGTGAGATCTAGAAAAAATGAAATATAGTGAAACACATGGCGGTTTTTGCACAGATCTATCCGGCATAGACAAGTAATGTTTTATTATGTTGGGGAATTTTACAAAGCTTTTTATTACCCTGGAAAATCCAGTAGAAAAGCAAATAAATAACTACTACTGATCTGGTCATACACAACTTTCATTGACTATTAGTAGTTCAAAAGCATTTGGAGTTTTTTTTTCTTTTCAAACATTATTTTTTATTTTCACAACTGATGAAAGAAAAAAACTAAAGCATTCTTTGGTACCAAAAGCGAAACCATTAAAGCGAACCTGTCATCAGGGATGTAATTTTTAGCTGGTGACAGGTTCCAATTGCCAATGCTGTGCTGATGTCTTTGTTAGCATTCTGAATACGGCCACTACTTTAAAAAAAACATTTGTTCACATTACATGGCTCCCTGCTAACAGTGTGTGGTGAGTCCCGAGGGGAGGGGGGTTCATTTGCAGCAGCCCATGTTCCTGTGTCTCATTCCTGCTCTCCTCCACACCATCCCCCTCCCATGCCTGCTCAATACACGCAATAAGAAGGGGGAAGGAGCTGCATGTGTGTGGAGGAGAGGAAGAATAAATGAGGAGACTGAGACCAAGACACACAGGCTGCTGCAGCTGTCCACCCCCCACCCCAGGGACTCGCCACACAGCTGGCAGGGAGCCTGGTAATGTAAAATAATGTTTTATAAAGTAATGAAATGGTTCAGAATGCTGACAAAGACATTTTTATAATTGCCATGGCATAAGCTATTGAAACCTGTCACCACCTAGAAATGACATTGATGACCTAACTTGCTGCTGCCCTCCTTCCCTCCGTGACTCAACACACGCTGCTGGCAGGGAGCCAGGTAATGCGAAATAAAGTTTTATTAAGTACTGTAATGATTCAGAAGCATGGGCTATAAAATCAGCATAGCATGGGCTATAAGAACCTGTCACCTGTTAAATAAGACATTTCTGGTAACAGGGTAGGTCATCGATATAAGAACGGCGATGGCCTGTACTGAATGCCATAATTTGTTTCACATGAGGCATACAAATTCGGAGAATTTTGTGGCTTTTTGTGCATACTGAAGCATTTTAAAAAATGGGTATAGACATTATTCCTTACAGTGGTGAAGTTTCTTGTCTGTAACTTTTCCAATTTTTAATAGGGAGCATTCTCATTGGTCAGTGTGAGAGTCTGTAGGGTCATGGTCAATTGACATGAGTAATGGATGTGCCCATTCCATTCATAGATTTTAAATATCTTCAAGCTTTTGGCCGATATTCTTCACTTTTCTCCTGCGGTTGACCCCCTGAATGTGTCTTGTCTGAGTCTGAATTAATGATGCTGTAAAAATGGATTATTCGTATAACACCAAGGAGATGGAGACGACCCTATATATACACATGTACATTTTCCTCGTCGTGGTTCTCTGCGTGTTTCTTGGAACATTTTCGCAAACACGATTCTGATCTTTGCTCAAACTGATAATGATTTGCATTTTCAGGCAGGAAAATCTGCCTCCATCTCCTCACCTCATCTGCTAAGAATAATATGCACCATCTGCCAGATGGTATATTGGAAAAATTTCTTTAGCTCCTTTTTATATTAAAGAAAATGTATTATTCCAACGTACAGTATTCATGATGGAAGGAGATAGGACCTGCTGTATATCGAGCGAGAGGAGCAACTTTATAGCAGTATATTGCTGCTGATAAACCGTAACTTTCTTTATATTATGGAATTATATTGACAATAGTCCTATTAGGACCTTTGTTTGAGCCTGTGTTTTGTAGGTAAATTTAAAGGGAACTTGTCATCAGAAATTGACCTAATAAACCACTACCCTTATGTTGTAAAGCAGTTGAACAGCTTCTCGATCAGTGATGGCGAACCTTTTAGATGCAGAGTGCCCAAACTACAACCAAAACCCACTTTTATATCGCAATGTGGCAACATGACAATTTAAGCAGTAACCTAGTGATCTCTACTGTATCACAAGTTTCAATCGTATTGGCATCCTGAGGACACCAATACAATAGAATGCAGGAGACATTTGGATTGTAGCTTCCCTCCAGGGTCCTCTGAAGAGGAAGTATCAGGGGACCCAAAGGAGGATCTCCAAAGATAATCCATCTCTGCCCACACCTTCTTGCTCCTCCTGGCAGCCAAGTAGGTGTCACTTTAAAATAGCACTGAGTGTGGCACATCCTGGGCTGTCTTGGACTGCAGGAGGAAGCCTTGAGTCCTATCTAGTAAATTCTGTGCTGGGTGCCCACAGAAAGGGCTCAGAGTGCCACCTCTGGCACCCGTGCCATAGGATCGCCACCACTGTTCTAGATCATGTTTGTTTAATTGCCCAGCTTGGTGACATCATCCAGAATATCAACTTTGAAGTGAGATGCAAGTTAAATGTATAAAGTCGGGTAGGCGGAGAGTTTAAGACTAAAGTCAAGCTCTCCCTGTCTATGAACATCTCCTTCCATGTGGTGGACATTGTTCACCAGACTTCAATTGATCTAATCAATGTCCCTGGACACAGAACCATCAATTACATTAAAGGGGGCATTCTGAGGCAGGGAGAGCTGGACTTCAGTGTTATATTCTCTCCCTCCTTGACTTCTTAATCCAATTTACATCTCACTTCAAATTTGATTTTCTGGATGATGCCACCACATGAGGCCATAAAAGAAACATCATCTAGATAGAAGCTGCTCAGTTGCTTGACAACATAGTGCTTGTGGTTTTATTAGGCCAACTGCTGATGACAGGTTCCCTTTAAAATTTCCCTTATAGGTCATGTTCCCATATAAACACGCTGGTTTGCTTTGAAGCCATTGGATTCTTCCAAAAAGACTTGTCTTTCCAATGACACTAGTGCAGCCACATTTTAGCATCTGCATTATGCCGGCAACCAACAAAGCTTATTGTTCTTCAAAACTAGGGATGTCATCATAAAAGGGATTGGCCGCTTATGAGAGACTTCATCAGGGTAATATAAGACGCTAATGGGGTCACCTGTATTATATTTACCCTGATATAGTTTCCTGTTTGCCACAGGTCATATGAGCCCTAGGGTAGCAGTACTTGGGAGTTTCTGTGATGTTCTGTGTCCTGTTGGCTCCTGGCAAATGGAGGGAAATTTGCAGTCATTACTTTCCTGGGCACGCCCATCCAATCACTCATATGGTTCCCCACCCCCCCCCACATCCGCCAGAAGCAGCAGGACAGAGTAGGAAGTCCTTAATCATTCCACCTTGGGGCTCACGTGAGCCACAGCTCCAAGCTGCAAACGGGAACTTTGTCAGGGTAAGTATAATACAATGGACCATTTTGGGGTCTTACACTTAGACCTCTAACACACTGACGTTGTGGGGACATATTTGCGGCCGGATAAATGCCACCATATACACCAATCGCGTTCCACGGTACCGTGCACGGGAAAAAGATGGTGCCTATCCCTCTCCATGTTTAGGGGTGAGCAGTGGTAACCCGTCCTCCTCTCCAGTGCATGGCTGTATGCTAATGAGCCAGGTGGCCATGGGCGTGCTATAGAAGACATCTGTTCTCAGGCTTCACAGGCTGTTATTACACTGTGCAGCAGCACTTATCAGTCTTACCCTCTCCCCTGCACTTCCGGTAATCTCAGGAGCAGTGAGCGCACCTTGGTGGGAGGGGGACAGTGCTTCTTCAGAATGTAACAGCCTGTAAATCTACAGCACGGAAGGGCTCTGATAACACACCCATAGCCTTTTTGTTTCATTAGCCTAATTTTAAAGGTTGATTTTAGAAGGAAGGAGGCCATGGATAACAAATATAAGAAGATTACCACAGTCACTGTGCCTGGATCTATGAGTTAGTAAACGCAACCCAAGTATACATAGACTTTCTCCGAAAAATTATTTTAACTCAATAAGTTCAGTCTTGGTTGCCTTTGCCTGTAAAAAGGACATATTTCTGCTTGTGATTAGTCATCCAGGAGCCCCCTCTTGAAAGAGATAATCAGATATGCTGCATTAAGGATTTTTAACGATTTGTAATGAATTAGCGATGGATCTTGACAGATGGCTGTAATTGTACAGAAAAGCAGCGCATTCTGCTAATCAGTGTGGCAATTGCAGTAGCGCAAAATTCCTATTGATTTATTCTGCTTAATTAAATGATAAACTCAGGGGCTCTGGCCTGGCGCGCTGTGATGGGGGGCTACATCTGCTGACAAATGGCTGTGTCCATAGGAAGTGCCACACTTTTACTGATCATTAATAGTCTCCTGTTGGTCAGGGCTTCTCTAAATTAATTTTGAGCTTTCCTCCCAAATACTGGGAAATTCTAATAGGAAGCAGAAAATTGGAGGAATTGTATTATTTGATATCATTTGTGTTTAAAATTTTCGCAAGTGATTAATTTTACATAATGACACTATTCTGTAATTAGACGATAGGAAAATTGCAGTGATCTCTACGCCGGCATTATTCCATAGCGACTCATTTGTGATTGTAATATATGAAAAGCAGCTGCACAAATGAAACATGAGATTCTGTAGACGGCAATTGTGGAAAAGCCAAAATGATTCACAGTGAACTCCATTCAAATATAATTCCATTTCTTTAGAAATCTATGGCTTTTTATCAGATGCAAAACTTTAAAGAGAATCTGTCAGCACAATTTACCCCATTAAAGCTTGCAGCCCTCTCTACTCCAAAACCTACTCCAAAGTCATATCCAAACGAGCAGAGAAAAGTCATATTTGCCTCAAATGAGTCCGGTTTGGAGGCTGCAGGATGAGTTTAGCTTCATACCCCCTGTCTCTGGTTCTGTAGTACATAGTAACTGGCTTTTGGTTCCATATTAAAGATAAGAATCTTATATTTCAGATCATACCAGGCTTCTGGTTCTGTGATTTACAGAATCCGATTTACAGAATTGGAGATTTAGGCAGTTAAAGGAAATCTACCATTTGTTATTATGCATTGTGAGCTAAACATACCTTGAGAATTCTGTAGCTATACCTGAACTGAATGATTTTGCTCAAAAAACAATTATATAATTCAAGACCTTGGGAAAGTTGGGTGCAGAGTGGCTGCCGTACATAAACACATTACTTCCACATACACAGCAGCTCCTTGAACTGTCCAGACAGGACTAATCAACCTGAGCTGGATGACTCATACACAGCAGCTGGAGGATGGTGCAGTGATTGATTAGTTCTGCCTGTCAGGTATAACACAGTGATGACATTTATGGACATCTATGATTTTTTTTCAGTGTGGATTAGAGTTGAAATCCACTTCGGATGAGAATTTCATGTCATTAGCAGATTTAGAAATATATTTGCTTAAAAAATTGGTGACCTCTTCTCTTATTCTTTATCTATCTATGTATCTATCTACAAAAAGATATTCCAAACAGCACAGAAATAGTAAAAGAAAAAATGGGTGCACGCTAACCTGGGCCGGGCTTCAGGTCCTCCAAAAATAGTATATAGAAAGGTAATAACAGCACTCCAGACGTACATGGAACATGGAATACATCCACTTATCTTTTTGCACAATTCTACGTCTGGAGTGCTGTTATTACCTTTCTACATACTCTCTATCTATATCCCCTTTCTGATCTCCCAGAAGTTTCTGGTTAAAATTTTAAGGGTCTATCTGAGGTATACGATTTACAGAACTGTGACTGTATATTTGCTTTTTATGTTTCAGTAGTCAATGATGGAGTTTTACCACACGGAGAATTCTTCATTCCGACTGTTCTTTTAGTTTTGTACACAGGCAGGAGATGGATACAAGATTCTCTTTTCGGAATGCAAATATAACCCTTTATATGTAGCAAGTGGTAGGTGAGAGGTTTTTGCCGCTTTTATCTCCATCCACGGAGCTGCCTGGAACAGCAATCTGCTGGATCTGACATGTTTATTCAGTACATGCTGTCCCCAGAAGCAGCTGACTGGGAAAAATGATGGGATTTTAAAAGCTTGTTGGTTTGGGGTTTTAATCACTGTAACAACATTGCTCTCGGCCCTCAGTCGCTGCAACGTTTTGTTCACTGTTCAGTGTATCAAGGAGATATTTATTTGTCATTTTATGGGAGATCTGGGAACCTGGAAGGGGGTCTATAAATTAGTGGGTATTTAAGAGCATTTGACTTGTCATCTGATCCGAGTCACAGCTATCTAGCGAATGAAAGAATAAATTGTGTTGGTGACGGACAGGACGGGATCTAGATTTATCTGGTAATAACAGGCCCTGCGTTGCGAGGATTGTATTGATTTGAGAGATTGAGCTCCATTTATCTGCACATGGCAGGTCCCCAGTAGGTGTTAGTTAGGCCCTGCCTTGTACATAATAAAATTCTTGCTGCCATTCTTTACATTCAAGGCCAAGTCTAATATCCAAAAATAAAGGGACACTCCAGTCAAAGCTGATTCATTGAATTATCACTTGTGTAGGGCCTGAAGGGAGGAGCAGGACTCCAGGTTCTGGCAAGGTTCTAGGAAGACAATGACAATGGGGCACATTTACTTACCTGGTCCCTGCGCGATCCCCGAGGTGCGTTGTCCGCCGGAATGACCATCTTCTGCAATTCACTTAGATCTTGCACCCGAGTTCCTGCATGTATCGCTTCCCCACTCAGGTCCTCCGGGTTCACCATCTTCCTCCCGGTGCATGTAAGTGCTTGGCTTGCGACACAAATCGATTTATTAAATCCCGCGCATAGTTCGAATCCAGCAGATAGTCCGACGCCGCGCCCCCCCGAATTGTGACGCATGACAGCAGGCGCTGATGCGCCAAAATCCGGTCGCGTGTGACGCAATCCCCGACGTTAGTGAATAAGCCCCAATGAGTCCTGCTTTTAGGCTACATTCACACGGACGTATGATTTCTCCAGTCCCGTATTTACGGGCCGTATATACGTGACGTTTTTCATCCGTATGCAGCACGTATGTAACCCGTATTTTATATATCCCCATAGACTTCTAGGGCATACGGAACTGAAATACGGGAGAAAATAGGACATGCTCTATATTTTTATACGGCTAGTATACGGTACGGTACGGAACGGAGTTAACAACGGCAATATAAATGGTCAGACGTATTGTCCATTGAAATGAATGTGGCCGTATGTAATCCGTAAAAATACGGTTCGGTACGGTACGGATAAGGCCGTTTTCATACATCCGTGTGAATGTAGCCTAAGTCCAACTCTGCAGACAGAACACAATAGAGAGAAGGAGCTGCTCAGCCGGTTGTCTTACATCCAGACACTGACAGCGTTCTTCATCCTTACCCCTATCAGCAGGAGATGAAGGGGTGGGAACCCATATCTCATGAAAACATTACACTCCTGCTTCAATATGTTACACCAAGAGAGAGCAACAAAAAAAAAAGTCGACAGGTAAACATCCAAAAAAACTGCAATTTTTATGATGGTGTTGGGTCTCGCATATGGAATTTCTGGCTTTACTATATTCTTAAAGGAATCTACAATCACGGATCTGCCTATTAAGGTAGATCTGGTGGCAGGTTCATCTAATGTATAGTAGGATAGCCCTTTTTATGGCTAACCCTTTAGACCCCCGAAAGTTTTATAATCTTTTACGATCCTAATATGCAAATTTCTGAAATTGGCTCCTGGGACATGGAGTAGCTGGAGCTCAAGCTACATGACAGGGCTACTCCAGGCCCCATTAGCCTCTTTCAATCCTTTTACCAAGACATCTTCAGCGCGCAGCTCTGCAAAGCCGGATTTCTGCGCATGTGCAGTAGCTCCGGCTTCAGAGCTGAGGCCGCGCAGCCACCATCTAACTGAGACTGCTGTCAATGCAGAGAGCGGACCGGTACATGTAGCTACTCGGAGTTGTGTGCTGAAGATTTTTGGTAGGAGGATCAAAACAGGCTACTGGGGCGTGGAGTAGCAGCACCATGTAACCATTAAAGGACATCTTGGGGATAGCAACGTCTTTTATTCAGGGATGTCCGGATTATAAAAATATGGACAGCAGAGCACATACTGGGACCGGAGCGCATATTGGCTCAGACTTATTATTTATGAACCTCTAATCGGAACGCCTGTGGCTCATCTACATATTTTTATAAAGAGGTTTTTACACTAATTTGGACATCCCTGAAGCTATCAAAGACGTTGCTATCCCCTAAAATAAAGGACAACAAGATAAGTTTGGACATCTCCCATCAGTAAACCTGTTGGTAGATGACCATTAAAGGGGTTTGCCCACAGGATAGGGCCTAACTTTCTGATCGGTGGGGGTCTCAGTGATAGGACCCCTATAGATCATTAGATGTACCCCCGTCACACCCCTTGTAGCACCACTGAGATGACCGGAGCAGCCGGTCACGCATGGCTGTGCTGCCCCATTTAATCTTCATGAGGTCCATAAAGATGAACGGGGCAGCCGAGCATGCACGACCGGCTGCTCTGGCCACCTCGGTGCTGCTACGAGGGATGCGACAGAGATGCATCGGACCTCTGTTCTTATGATCTGTGGGGATCCCATCACTGAGACCCCAACCGATTAGCAAGTTAGGCCCTATCCGGTGGAAAACCACTTTAAGGCTAGGTGACATAGTCTGTGTTATATGGACCTTAGTATATATCTATTCTATTTCTATGCCATGTTCTATTGTAACAATGTCATTATAGTATTTTGCATTTCCAGGTTGCCTTCTATTGTGAAGATGTCACCGGTGTTTGCATTTCTTTTTAATCTGTGTTCTAGTCTATTGGCGTCACACTAGTGTTTGTGTTTTATAACTTGAAGGTTTTTAATTGTAGTGTCACAATAGTGTTTTTTATCCTTTGAGGATGACACCATGGTTTTGTCTCTTTATTTCTGGACTGTATTCTATTGTGATGATGGCATAATTGCATTTTTCTTTATGTTTGTGCTGTAGCCTCTATTGTACAAATGTCTCCTTCATGACAACTTCTTTGTAATACGGAAATTATATTTCTTATATACGTTTTCTGTGCAGCCAAACGCTTTCTATATATAATATGTCAGTGGTTGGGCTGCACAAGCCTTGCTCAAACCTATTACATGAACGCCTTCCATTTTCTAGTGTCTGGATATTGAGCTATACAGAGTATATATTGATATTTGAACTATATTACAATAATTGTGTATAAGCAGGTTGGAAACGACAATGTTCTCTACCAATTAGTGTGCGCTGAATATTTTTGGTTCAATACGTCCCCCGTTGCCTCGCACAGGCAGATGAATACATCGGCACAGTGTATGATCTCCCTTGTTCTTTGCCAGCTCTCTTAACCCTGCGTTCCGTTCGGAAACATATTAAAAGACGAAAAAAATTCATCAAAATTTAAGAATTTCTGTCAGCCAAAGACCTGAGGATTTCTTCAAAGGTTTCACTATATAAAAGTAGATTAATAATCCCTCAAACAGACGTCAGATCTCATTAGCTGGGCTCCCACTGTGTTTTGTTATTCAGCAAAAATATGGCGATTCATTTTTATTAAAGGTTTTAATTGATGGTGGTAGAAAGGACTGGAGCATACCAATAGTGGAGAACACCAGAACAGACACATGATAGTGGAGACCTTCAGATCAGGCATAAAATAAAAACAAACAACAAATACTCACCTCTCCAGGCTTCTCTTCTCCTGCCTGCTGCATTACCTGACTCTGGTTCTATGTGCCACCGTTAGGACCCAGGGCAGTGCATCACCCGGAGCAGGAGAGGACCCAAGTGGCGAGTACAGAATATCTGACACTCTGGCACTCGCAGCTCATGTCCCCTCTCGCTCCTGTGGCTGCACTCCCCGGGTCCTGTCGTTAGCACATACAGCCAGCGTCCAAAGCCAGAGCAGTGCAAGGTATACTCGGGAGCTGTGAGTACATATCTGGCGTACTCACCGTTACCCAGCCTCCTCCACCAATGGTCTCTGTGGGTATAATTTTGTCTAGTCGTACTATGTTCCTCCCTCTAGTTGGCTTTAGATTGATAAATCTGCCCCAATGTCTTATTGTTTTTGTTAGCAGGAAACATATTTTAATTTTACAATGAAGGGTAAAACATGAACCTAAAAGACCTAGTCCTACATATTTACTAGGCAGCACTGGGTACAGTATAAGTAAGAGCTATCAGCCTTGACATCGGAACAGGATATTCTGCAGCTTCTATGTTGTGTTTTACTCTAGTTGGATTTTAGAAGGTTTTTATACATTTACATAGGACTTGAAGGGAACTTTATTAGGATTGTATAGTTTCTTCTACATAGATATGGCAACATTTTATAAGTTGACATTTACTTACATAGGGTTAGGAAAGGGTTTGCTTTTGCCCCTCTGAGCCAGTGCCGCTCCTGAACTTGGACATTTTCTGATTCTATTTGCAGATCAGTCCTTTCACTTTGACAAGAATATAAGACACAGGCCATAGAAATGGGCTTGATCTTCCACCCTTTAACCTTTCCCAGTGCAAAACGAAGTTCCTGTATTCCCTTAAAGGGGTAAGCCACTATTACAAAACTTTACTAGAGTATGTACTAGACCCTAATAGTGTACTGTAAAGTTGAGATTGTTGTGTCATGTGACTCTCCAGCAGCAGGACTTCCTGTGGCATCCCATGTCCTGTCTTCCAGGAGATTGAGGGGCCCATGGAGTAATGTCTGCTATTATCATCATAATCGCTCCCATAGCAGTGGTAGGAGGGATGTGGAGGGAAGTCCACGGGAGTGGGCTTGCAGACAGTAATGACAGATTGACTATTTTCATCCACCGAAAGGCGGAAGGACACGGTCTGTCCCTGGAACTATACAGCAACTTTAACTGGTCTGGAACTTACCCTGGTAAAGTTTTGTGATAGTCGCCAACCCCTTTACTTAAAAGATCAGATCCAACTTTTTAGTCAATTGGTGGATTTCACATAGAACCTTCAAGTGGACCATCGCCTATGTGAACCAGATGAAGTACCAGATCAGTCTAGTAGACTTTTGGAAATTGGAATAAGTGCAAAGCACAAAATAGGAAAACGTTGTTACTTCTGACAACAAACTAGGTGACATTTTATGTATTTTTTGCCCTTCTGTAGAGGAATGTACAGTTGAATCCTAATTGGTTTTTAGTGGCTTTGTTACGTTCTTTCTTCGCAGTAGGTGAGGACTTCTCTTCAGGTGCCACATACAGTATTTATATAATATGGATCCCTGCAGCAAAGTCTTTGGTGTAATTCGGCAATCAACAATTTTATGCATTGGTCCTTTTTACTTGGAATAGTCGTGGGGGTAATCGCACTAGATAATCCCTTATTTGCGTTGTTGCCTTGTTGAGTCTCGAGTGCAGAAAGACTAATGGGAAGACAATTAATAGAAGTGCGCAGATAGATTGGAATACACTGGCTTTATTGCAGGGAGTCTGGAACAATTAGTAAAAATCAATCAGATACCAAGGTGAGCTCAGTATTTCCTTATCCATAATCAGCCCAAATTACTTGTAGACGTAACTGCATGTTCTCCCGCTTCCCCGACAATCAGGCGCAAAATAAGTGCTTTATTATTCCTCCTAAGGAGCGCACAAGCCGGCATGGCATAATGGAAACCGGCTGAGAGATTAGCAAACTGCAGGACACTTTCATTGAAATGTCATTTAGCTTTTCTGCCTCTGTATCACCGGGTTTCGGGTAGATACCTCCGACCATTTATAATACTTCATAGACACATGGACTCGGCTCCGTTCTGTGTGATTAAAAAATTATTATAAATTTGCTTTTTGACTCACAAGCCTGATACAACGGGGACACACGTGGGACTGCATCTGTTTATTGGTTCTTCTTCCGTATGGGTAGGTTTTGTTTGTTTTTCGGGAGCTGAAATTTGCTCTCTTCTCAGATATACAAAAGCCTTGATGATAAGAGAAGCCAAATGTAAACTGCAGAATGATAAAATGCAGTGTAAGTATACAGCGAGCTGTCAACCGGCCAACCAGCGAGGTTACTGTGTTCACTGGTAAATGGAAGCTGGAAGTAGACTGCAGGTTTCGGTTTGTTAAAGAGCCATCATACTTCACAAGCCAGCATTGTTGAACCTTGATGAACATTGGTTAGGGTCATCGGGTCATCGGGCCATCGGAAGTCATGATCAGGTGGCAATAGAGTTACCTACAATATAGAAGACTCTTTAGCTCTGGACGAAACCACACATACCAAATGTTTACAGCAAAATTTCCTCGGATTTTGGCATTCTGTAGCATGGTGGTGGTGGTGGGGGTTCCCGACGGTCCTCCTTAAATACCCTGATATGCTGACTTCTGGCATTGGCTTACTATGTGGAGGTTCTATTCAAGTCAGTGGAGCAACGGACAATTTTCACCCTGCGTTCCATAGAATGATGTCCAACTTTCTGTTCCGATCTCACAGGAAAAGACAATGGCAGTGCAGGGTACCTATGGATGGATGGTGTGTTGGCAGCTGAACTCCTTTTAGATACAATCAGGTGGACTGTGGACTCTGCGATAACTGTATTTTATGGGAAAATGACTTAAAGTATTATTTTTATACTTATGGATTATACATTGCCATCTGGAACTTTCCACAGCACATCAGTAGTCAGAAATCCAAACCTGATCGATTTCTCCATGAGCGTGTTCGCTATTCTCTGGCCTATTACCAGTTGTATTGTTGCCATGGGGAATTGGTAAGGCTGCCCCTAAAACTATTTCATTAAAAGGGTTTTCCATAAATTTGGAAATTCCCCTGGAGGCTGGGGTAAGAAAAAACACATACTTGCCCTTTTTCGGCTACTACTTCCTGTGTTACTCCAGCGTTTCCAGTTTTTGGCCTGCATGAAACCAGAAGTTTATAAGGGAAAGAGTGGTTCACGAGGCCTATTTTATCCAGTGAGTGACACAGAGGCCACTTTTTGGGTGAAGTGGGTCTATGACCACATGGAGCTTCTGGTCAGACACAGGCTCATAACTGGAAGTACCAGAGCAACATTGGAGTAGGGCATATGTGTCTTTTTTTGTCCTTAGTCTTTGGAAAACCCCTTTAATGCTCTCTGATTCTAGCTCCACCAGTAGTGTAATAAACTAATGGTTGGGGTACCAGCTGTTGCCATCGAATGGGAAGGTCATAGTTTAAGTACCTTTAAAACCTTCCAAGACGACCAGATCTTTTTGTTTTTCTTATGATGTCCCAAAATGTAAAAAGTGATTTGTACTTTCTTTAATTTAATAGATTGCAATTCACATATTTTATTTACATTTTAGTGATGGGAAATTGAGGTTTGAACGTTGTTTTTGTCGGTATTTTTCGTTTTATTTTTGGCATAATTACATAGCCTTGTACTTCCACCTCCATTGTCCTTGGTTTGGGGATGATAATTTGACACAGATTGTTGGAAATCCTTGACAGAAATCACTTTTGAACATTGAAAAATGCTTTCACTGTGCTAATCCTGTGCTAATGTAATATCTATGGGAATGATGGAAATAGATGAACACTGCAGTTCTACACCACCATATGTGGTCACTGCTCATATGGACATCCTATGAATGGAGATTTGGAACGCCAATGTACTAATTGATGTGTATTAGTACCGCTATCACATGAATTTTAATATCTCTTTTAATAAGTGGTCCTAAACGGCCAGTTTGGGACCACTAAAACCTCCACCATGCCATATACAGCTCAGCTTTGTTGCTGCAATGCGGAGAAAACTGAACTGAACGTTGCTGCAGGTCCATATGAGGTCCAGTGCTTCTGGTAAATCCAAGGATACTACACCTCACTTCGCTGCACAGTTGCCCTCTATCCAGAGCTGTTGGAGTGAAACAAATGATGCAAGAATGTCCTTTAAAATACATTTACCATCAGAATTACCAATGGTAGATTGTCTTGGGAGTTACATTACTTTTTGTATGTCTGTATGACATATTCTCCTAAAAACAGACTCTATAAAAATATTCAAAAGCGCCTCTCGGCTCCGCCGCCTGATAATATATTCATGCCCCCTCGATGTTCATTGCAGCCTGCTCCTGCCCGCCGATCCGCAGATGTCATGACCGGTGGGCAGGACCAGGCTGCAATGAAATCCAAGGGGGCGCGAATATATTATCAAGAGGCCCTCCAGTTACATAGGCCGTAGCTCATTTGAATATTTTTTATAAAGTCTAGGTAAGTATAAGATGTTAATTGTTTTTAATAGCCCCCATTGCCATTTATAGCTTTTTTTATATACCTTGCAGCCTTTTTACGAACAATAATATGTATTCCCTGTCCATAGTGTATAAATGTATGATTGCTGGATCAGCAGAACACAGTCCCAATGATCTTTGCCATGGAATAGATACGGTACTTCAAAGTTTTGGCCATACTGTAAGCGGATCCGGAGCTCCTACAAAAGTCAATGGCGCACAGGAGGTAACTCTGATTTAGGCTACATTCAGCTGAACTTATGGGGGACGTATATACAGCTGATATATACGTCCCCCGTAGACGCCAAATGGGCGCGCGGCGCCCAACGGGAGCGGTACGGTGCAGCACACGTGCGGCACCGTACCACTCCTTACCCCGTAGAAAGATAGGGCATGTCCTATCTTTTCACGGAATATGGAGAGGGGCAGGGGTGAGCAGGGCTCACTTCCTCCTCATCTCCCCGCACGCCGCCGTGTGCCCGCTGTGCTACGGTACGGCGGGCAATGGCCGTCTGAATGTAACCTTGCTTCCATGAGTCTACTGGATCAGCCAATGGGAAGGCCAAAACCTGGAGGTCCACAGCGGATTTCCATTCAACAATTATACTCCAGTAGGGGATAAAAATTCTACACAACAAACCCTTTAAGTCACATGTAACTTGTGAACTGCAGATTTAAAAAATGTTATATTTCTGGATATTTTTTGTTTACATTTAGGTAATGCAGAAAAAAAATCCACAGATTCTTGAAGAACATCTATGCATTATAGTGTGATTTCGCAGTTGCCATTTTCCTTCAACTTTACACATTAGCAACAGAAAAGATACATCTCTAAATTCCATTTATCATCATTTGTTTACTAAATAATGTATACCCTGCTATACCATTTGTACTGCTAGGGGCTTACCCTAATGCATTTGGATTTGGAACTATTCTCTTTACATATAGTATTGAATAAGCCACGTATATAACTGGTATCCTTATCTTAAACAATAGCTGCTAGTTCCCTATTCCTTTTTTTCTTTCCCGCAAGGAAAATATTAATATAGTCTTTAGTTAGATCATTTACATTACACTCCCTTATTGTCAGTGTTTACCTAGTTTTTTTCTTAGACTGCATATTATGTTTAATATTTTAATTTAAACTTATGTTTTACTATATGTATATTTTAAAAAAAAGAGTTAATAAAATAAATGTGTTTTCAACAATATCATACAACATAACTGAGAGAGGCGTTGCCCTTCCTTAAACTTTGCTGACGTCTTGGACGGAGGTGGATCTGTGACCCTCCTCCCCCTGATGTCTTTTATTCTTTCATTATAAGGTTGTTCCCTCTCAGATATGTGTTAGCCATGATGAAAAACGTGTGAATAAGCTCGAAACGCGTAGGATGGATATTGCGGTCTACCTTATGGACGCAGTGCTGTGGTTCATGCGATGTTATACTCTTTTATGGAAGATAATAAAAAAAAAGTTTGGAGGATTTTTCCCCAACTTGGATCATTCCTTTGGATTGTTAGCGGTAAACCAATGCAGTAGATAAACAAAACATAAAATAAACACCTGCCCGCCTGGGTGCCCAATAAACAGCAATTGTTTAATTTGCCTACAATAGCAATAAACAGTTCAGACAATCCATACAGTCAACATAGACCCCGGCAGCAGCGACCACCTTTGTGGCTTTCCAGCCAATCTCTGCTAGCAGGCTTCTTATTCTTCGCTAACAAGGACAATCCCACACACCCGAGTTTCCTTTAGGTGTGGACTGGAGGGGATGTGAATGGCCAGTCCCGCTACCAGCCTCCCTGCCATTCCCTAAAAAATCCAGTCCAGTTCACAGCACATAAATAATATTCTGCAAACCGAGTTTCATTCTCAACATAGACATTCTGGATCTCCATCATCTCACCAATCTGTGAAATGTGGGTGAGATGTACATCTCCTCCAGTATCTTACCAGCCATCAGCTTACAATGAATAAGATCATATCTTCTGTTCTCCAGACAACTTGTGTCTTTCTAGGTTTTTGCAGTGATGGCTTTTTCTTCCCTGCACCTTGACGTGTGATCTCCATTCTGTGTGTGACTGCAGGTGGAGACATTGGGAGTGATCAGAGCTCATAGTTCAGAAGAATGGCGGCTGCTCTTCTCCCGCAGCTGCTTCTATCACATCTCTGAACTATTTTTAAACTATATCATTATCTTAGCAAGAAGCGGTGAAATTGCAGAAGTTGCTAATTTTTTTTTTTTCTTTACATTTTTTCTCGCTAATTTGCATGTCAGCCAGATTAACATTTTGTAGAGACCATTTTGGCGCCTCCTTTACAAAACTGTAGTTTAATCGGTCCGCGGAAGATCTTCTTTTCTCAGTCTTATTAACCCAGATAAGTGAGAGCCGGAGACCTACTCTGCTGGATGCAGCTTCTGTGGAGAAGAAGAGGTGGAGTTTTTATTTGATGGGTGGGAAAAAAAACTGGATCCAAATATTCTCCATTATACTCTCAAACATATGGAGCAGTACATAGGTCATTTATAGTTTCGTCAATCCATATGGAAAAGGAAAAGTGAGCGCAGCCCATTTATCACTTCCCTTCCCCCACTCGGCAATCGCCGGTAATGAGGATGACCCATTGCCAAGATCAGATACATTGCAAAACCAGGTTCTTTTGCCTTGTTGCACCAGCAATTCTCACAATTATCAAGATATTTTTAGCGTTTATTATCATTACCCTTCATCAGGATTCTTCATTCTCTTGCTTTTATTTTTTTAAAGCAAATGTGCAAGATAATATTATTAGTAGAGATTTTTTCTACATTTTATATATGTTAATATCTGTTTGTGTCGGCCTTTATTCCAAAAGCAAAAAGAGATCTGTATATTAGCTGCACCGGAAAGAAGTACCATATATACTCGAGTATAAGCCTAGTACCATATACACTCAAGTATAACCCAAACTCTGCTTATACTCGAGTAAAAAAAATATATGTTTTACCAGGTTTTTGTGGTAAAATTAGGGGCCTCGGCTTATACTTCGATCGGCTTATACTCGAGTATATATGGTATATCTTTCTATAATTAGAGGATGTCAAGGACCATAACTTGTTGTTTTATGGGCACCAGGTGGTGTAAAAGTAAAGGAGAAGTTATATTTACTTTGGTCCTTACCTTTGGTCCTGTGTGGCACCTCTTGTTGCAGCAGTTGACATGAGGCGTCACAGTCTGTAGTGGGTGCAGGACGCAACATCCCCACTGAGCCTTTTTATATAGAGGTTCAACTTTGATGTTGCGTCCTGCACCCTATATATACTGTGGCTGCTGCGGGTACAGGCTGCCAGGATGCCACCGCCTAACCTCTAGGCTTATGTAGACCACCCACCAGACAGTTTTAAGCCTAATAAGTTTATTGGTTGCTAGACCAGTGTATGGGCACCATAGGCCGGGGATATGCAGGAGGGACCCAACCATAAATTCGCTCTCCTAATTGGATCCCTGTGATGAAACTAACAGAAATTATTTGTTGGTGAACTATGCGGTTTATTTAAAGATATTCCAACATTATCAGTAGAGCGGGAACTATGAAAGAGTTGAATATGGGGGGAAGGGGGAAAGGTCTAAGGCCTGTTGCCCACAAGCAACTTTTTTCCGACAACCTCGCTCCATGGCAGTGAGGGATTTGCCGGCACAAACATAGAATTGATGAAATAGTATGGGGAGCTCAGTTCAGTACTTCTAGGTGGGGTCCAGTAACTCCTCCATGAGTCCGGAGTGTGTTTGTCGGAACAATCAATCTTAAACGGGCTTAAGGGTATGTTAATGTGGGATGTGTTTACGCTATCTATTTCATGGTAAAGATATTGAGGTTGAATTGTCATCAAAATCTATTGCAAAATTCATCGACAAAATTTATGTTCTAAGTAAAATTTCCCTATAAGTCCAGCAACCCTCTGTGCCCTATACACTTTTAAGACTTCATATCAAGAGAGCAATCTGCCAATATGGGGCATATTTACTTACCCGGTCCAGTCGCGATCCTGCAGCGCGTACTCCGCCGAGGATTCAGGTCTGCCGGGATTCACTAAGGTCCGTGTGCCCGATGTCCACCAGGTGTCGCTGCTGCGCCGAGGTCCGCCGGAGTTCACCTTCTTATTCCAGGTACATGTAAGTGCTGGTCTTGCGGCACAAATTCTTTTTAAATACCGTGTTTTTTCAGAATCCGTCGGGTTGTCCGACGGCCCTGCCCCCTCGATTGCGGTAAAATCGATTGCGGTGCAAATTGGAAATCGTCAGGAAACCTGAAGAAAGTGTGCGATTCAGACCCTTAGTAAATGAGCCCCAATATGTCTCCCTATAGAACCCTGATTACACAAATATCCCTATAGTGCAACACAGGAATTTACATATATAATTGCAAACTGTCAAAAACAATCTATAAAATGTAACTTTTAATAATTAATGTTTAAAAATGTTTGAAACTTATGTGTATAGATGTCTATAACCTCATTAAAATTACAAGGTGAAACCTTGGTGTGAGTTGTACAGTCTGGGCATCAATAGACCGGAGATTCAGTGTTCTTGACACACCTGGGGTTCACCTTGTAATTTTAATTAAGTTATAGACGTTATAATAATAATAATGCCTTTATTTATATAGCGCACACAGATTATGCAGCACTGCACAGAGCTTGCCAAATAGGTCCCTGTCCCCAATGGGGCTCACAATCTAATCAATCCACCAGTATGTTTTTGGAGTGTGGGAGGAAACCGGAGGACCCGGAGGAAACCCACACAAACACGGAGAGAACATACAAACTCTATGTAGATGTTGACCCTGGGACTTGAACCATCTAAACAAATAACTTTCAAACATTTTTTAACAAAAATAATAAGTTGAATTTTATAAACTTTTCAGTAGTTTTTTATTTCAGTCTTTGACAGTTTGTAAATATACATATAAAACCTTGGCAAGTAAAGTCGAGGACACGAGGTGCACACCAAACTCACGGTTATTTCAAGGTTTCAATTAAATTTTATTGCAAATTTATTGATTAAAAGTAATAAAATGCTGTACAAGGGTCACAACGCGTTTCAGGGAAAAAAAAACGTGTCCCCTATTTCAATTGAAATTTATCTGTAAATAGGTAGAAGAGCATATGAAACAATACAGACAGGCAGGTGGATCAGAGGAGGCTATTTAGATCAATAATAAATATTATTTATATATAGCGCACACAGATTACGCAGCCCTGCACAGAACTTGCCAAATCGGTCCCTGTCCCCAATGGAGCGCACAATCTAATCAACCTACCAGTATGTTTTGGAGTGTGGGAGGAAACTGAAGGACCCGGCGGAAACCCACGCAAACACGGAGAGAACATACATACTCTTTGCAGATGTTGACCCTGGGACTTGAACCCAGGACCCCAGCGCTGCAAGGCTGTAAAGCTAACCACTAAGCCACCGTGCTGCCCAGTATAATTAAGTCAAAAAGTTACATTTGTGTATATTAATTGCTAACAAAATCTATTATTTATTCATCCCTTGGTTTATCACATTTTTTACAAGGTTTTTTTTTTTTTCATTCATCTACACATATATACGTACATAAATAAATAAGTGAAAAGGTATAGCTAAGAAAATCTTGTAATCCATTAGTGTTTTCCAAATACATGATAAATGTTTCAGAAAATGTGTATGTTTATATCTGTAAGGGGATTTTCTAGCGATAGGTAATGAGTTGGAGCTTATGCTCGGTAAAAGATAAGGTTTAGGTTGCTGTAAATGAATGAGGTTTGAAGCGGTGGGGATTCTCACCATATACACCTACACAGGATGAAGGACTGTATGCAAATGAGCCTGAGGGGCTCCATAGGTGTTAATGGAGCCCAGAGCCCCTCAGGATCATTTGCATACATTCTTTCATCCTGGTGGTAGATGTCCTTTAAACTGTGCACAACTGAACTAGGAAAGCATAGAATGATAAAACCTTATATTAATTATATCTCAACTATACAATATCACCCTATGAGCGTTTTTTGTTTTGTTTTTGCTGTTCTCCCATGTAAAACCCTATGTATCAACAACTCGCCCAGCTCACCCGTTGCCTGGAGGAATCTGGGGTGAGTGAGTTCATACAGGATTATTTTTTTTCTTAATTATACCGCGCTGAATGACATCGTAAATCTTACTGACAAGTGGACTTCAGATACGAGTTCAAGCTGAATTGCAATAAATACGAACTATGTTAATGATTCAGATGTGGCTCGTACACCAATAAATCACGGGGCCATTGTTACCTAAAATTAAGCTTTATTTAAATAGAGTAAAGCGTGTCATGCAGTAACTGCTAGGACTATGTAAAGTACCGTATATACGTGCAGTATAAGGCATTGATACCGGGCTGACTCAATTTAGGGTTTTCTGCAATTTATAGTACTCGGGGGTCTGCCCAAGTGAGCTAGAAGCTACACATATTTTGGCCATTTAAAGGGGTTATAGTGTAATGTCCTGGTATGTGAGCCTTTTCTAAATTCTGCACCCAGTTAGCATCCTGGGGCTGGCTGTAGAGGGACACAGACCTTTCCCATGGCACTTTCAATCTCATAGCACCCTTAAGACTGGGTCACCCATTTAATCGCAATTGTCCCCATTTATTACCTGCTCAGCTATTCTATGTAGTAATAGATTGCTGCCACCTACTGTCTCAAGAATTTTTCAAGTATTTCATGCTGTGCTGCTATTAAGGGGTCAACACTTTATTTTATATTATTGTAACCTTCCTGAGGCTTTGCAGGCCGTCATTGGCTGGCACCCCAGAGTGTCTAGAAATATAGCCAGCTCTGGGCGTACCTGGGCAAGTGCCAAGGCCCAGAGTTGCTGGGGGACCCACATAAAGCTGTACATAAGGAATCCATGTGGGTGAGAGGGGCTGTATCTAATAAATCCATAGGGTGCAAGGGGGGCTGTTTATATAACTATGAGGGGGCTGTTTGGGATGATAAACTAGGGAATATTTTATGGAACAAGAGACTGTTTTAGTATCTGAATTTTTAATGCCGTCATGTGAGTTCACTGCAAAGAGGCCCACTGAGCCTCTGTCACCCAGGGGCCTACTGAAACCTGAAGCCGACCCTGGAAGTGAGGAAGATTTTCATAGGGAGCAGTGGTTGATACATCTGGCCATACCATTCACAGTCTGTGGGGATGATGTGGTCCTCTATAAAGTAGGTGATAAAGGGGTTATCCTAAGTTCCCAGGTAGAAAGTGAATATTGCCAATGGGATTTAAGTTACTGATTAAATCTTATTAGATATTATAATTTCTATTTTTACCAGTATACTTAATTTTCCCACGCCCACATTGACTTGACTTGTTTACAATAGTATTGGAAAAGTATTGCACATTTCCTTTACGGTGTGGATGGAGCTTCACTGGCACTACAAGTTTTACAACACTCTTCCTGACTTTGACTAGACAAGAATGACAGGAAAAGGCGTTTTCGGATCCTCTCTTTGTAAATATGTAAACATGCGTCCCTGATGACCCTATATATCAACATGACAAACATATTTTAACGTGAGATCACAAGACTATTTATATTCCAGTGGTCACATATGTTCCTCGATTACCAATCTACCATAGGTCATTGCCTTCTACAAAACCATCCACTTCTCCTCCTCATGCAGCTGCTTAGATAGTTTTTTTTTTTTTTTTTGGGCTGTGTCAAAATTAGACAATTGGCAATTAAAATTTAGATAAGTTGAGGCATTGGGATCCAGGTGTCGTAAGGCTCGGTGGGCCCTGTGAATTTCGATTTGCGCGTCTGGGGGCGTCCCAGGAAGCCTTTAAAGTTGGTGACCACTTTGGCCTTTACATAGGTCATCATTGCCTTCTACAAAATCATCTCCTCATGCTGCTGCTCACACTGTTTTTAGGCTCATTGGCATGGCTTTAAAGGTCCTGCAATGGCTCTTATGTACATGTGCATTGAGAGCATGAACAGATGTACAAAGATTTCATGAGTGAAGGTCATTCTCAGTATAAAATTCATTTGGGTGGCCATGGGCACACTAGAAGGCTTGGGCCCAAGTTACTGTCCAAACCGCCTATATTGTAATCCACTTCTGGGTGCCACCATAGGGAGAAGGCAGAACCGGTTCTTGTAGTTAGTTACAATGCAAATTTACCAATGTTCCAAGAGTGTTCATCAAGTGAGTCTGTCTGCTCCCCTCAATACGCAGGATAATGGACTTAACTAGAGGCATTTGTAGTCTTTTCTTCAGCCAGATACATCCCTAACCCTGTTTGGCTGAAATAGTTATTACAAACCACTGTGGGGCAGTGACAGGAGGAAGATATAAAATAAAAGGTACTCATCCACCCCCCCCTTTTCCCATGGCATGACCCCGATTATGGAAGCGCTTAGCTTAGCAGTGAGTCCATGATCCTGCTCCGGTGACCATTGCCACTTCCATCCCAGTCAGTGTAACAATATGATTGGAGGTCTCACCGTAAAAACAAAATGCGAGTGTTTTACTTTCCGCCTGTCTTTGCCCATTATGTGTCAGCATTGCTTCCCCTCTCCAAAGGGAACTGAGTGCCGCAAAATATAGAGCAGTTCCTATTCACCGCACTGCGACCTTATACAGCAGACCTCTATGGCGGACGTAGGCTAATATTTTGTGGCTACCTCATGGCCACCATTTACGGTTGTGTGCGTTGTGTTAGATGAATGTCAGCCAAATTCCCCAATTTTGGAAGGAGGAGGCAATTTTAAGAGGGACGTCTTATCTGTTGCCAAGGTCCCCAACTTATTTTGAATCGGGGACAATCTGCAATCCAGAAAATGTTTTCAGGGACCTTCCTTCTTTTCTTTTTGCTGTGAGAATAAAGAATTTCTCCTCTTCATTCTTCTCTCTTTTTTTTGCCAGCTTTGTCATCATATCCAGCTTGATGCTCTCCAATGTAGAAGCTCAGCGGTGGAATGGGAAGGCGACAGCTTCCTGCTTCTTCATTGTATTCAGTTTATGGGATTGTGGTCCAGAACAAAGTTTCCAATTGCCCAGAATCAGGTTGACCAATCCATTTGTTTCCAAGGATTTCAGGCTACAGCTTCTGTCCTTCTTGAGAACCTATGGACACACAACTGAGATGACCACCATCTGTTTCCAAAACAAAATTGCTGATACGTTTTGGGGTCATCACCAGGCAGTCATTAACCTACTTTCCTTCATTTTTGTTACCTACTTAATAAACCGTAGTACAGCGTTAATTAGTAATTTAGCCATCCAGTGTTCGCCTCTTTGTATGATTGCCGCTGATTCACCCTGATCCCCTGTGGAAGACTCGTACGTCAGTCAGCAAATTTTCCTTTATTACGGATTTGTCATGGTTTATCCTGGCAGATATTGTTGTTCCTTTTCTCTAGTGAGTCACTTCATCTGAGGCCAAGATGCTGCTTGTTATGTGGAACAGTGTTCAGCTTCTTGTTCAGATCTTATTTCGCGTATCTCAGAATAGCACCAGTAAAATCCTATATTCTTTTGGTTTCAGTTAGTGGACATTTTAGTTTAAAGGACATCTACCATCAGGTTACTAATGGTAGATGTGTCCTAGTAAGAAGTTCCTGAGGACTTCTTTTATTATAACTCTAGATTGCGGAGATATAGAGATATAAGAGTTAAGCTAATGACACTAGGGCTCTCAGGCTATGTCACCCGGAGGTCTCGGGAGCCTAGTATTTTAATTTATGCACTCCAATCCAGGGCCGCCACTAGGAATTATGGAGCCCCTGACTGGAAGATTTTTGTGAGCTCCCCCACTGGTGTCCATTCCCATATTGATACTTAACTTCATACACAATCATTTTTGATCCATGACAAGCTAGACTCTGCACGTGCTCACTTGGTATACAGAGAGCCCCTGCACGGGCCCACTTGGTATACAGAGAGCCCCTGCACGGGCCCACTTGGTATACAGAGAGCCCCTGCACGGGCCCACTTGGTATACAGAGAGCCCCTGCACAGACCCACTCGGTATACAGAGAGCCCCACCAGTTTACAGCAGATGACCCTTTAATGAAATGCCGCCCCCCTCCTCTTGGAAAAAAAAAATCTATATTCACCGTTTGGCTTCTTTTCCCCGTGACTCTGTCTTCAGCTTTTCCGGCCCGCGGGCATTACTATGACGTGGCGGTGTAGCGGCTGCAGGACATCATAGTATAAGGGACTGTGTGGCGCATACAATAATCCGCGTCATACTGATGCACCCAGGCCGGAAGAACAGAAGACGGAGCCACGGGATCAGGGAGAAGAAGCAGAAAGGTGAGTATAAAGTTTTTAATTATTTTTTTTTCTCATATACGGCCTGGGAATGGGGGGGTTTAGCCCCTTGGGCCCCCCTTTTGATAGAAAATGGGAGGGGGGGGACCCTTGAACACTGTCCCACTAGACCCCCCCATCATGAGTCCAACCCATAGCGCTAGCGGTACCAAAATCCCCCCCCTTATAGGCAGTGGCCAGTAGCGTTACGAGGGGTGTGCATAAATTAAAATACGGAGTTCCCTGCGGCGCTCAGGTAGCGTAGCCTGAGCGTGCCTGGGTAATTAGCATAACTTTTATAACTCTATATTTCTGCAATCGTGGCATATAAAGTAAATAAAAGAAGGACAGTAAACTGATGGTAGGTGTCCTTTACCGTCAAATACTTGATTCACTTACAGGAAATAGAATTGTTAGATATTTAGATTTCACAAAAAACTAAGGTGCAGTACTAAATGCATTTAGCTACTCTCTGTAAAAGCAGAGAATTCAGAATTGCAGAATTAGTGGGTAAATGATCATTACACAGCACTAGTCCTTCTTCAGGATTAAGGATGTTTACTACAGGAATGTGTAGTCAGCTCCTTCTTCAGGATTAAGGATGTTTACTACAGGAATGTGTAGTCAGCTGCTGGCACTAGGAAACAATCCCCTCCTATGCGAGCGATGCCTAACAAGCGCAGAGACTGCCAGTATTCTTTTTATCCTTAATTGCATTCAACATTGCCATCTAGACTTTCCCCAGGCACATCCGTATTCAGAAATCCCAACCTGATCGACTTTCTCTCCATGCGCTTGTTCTCTATTCTCTGCCTATTACCAGTTGTATTGTTTGCCATGGGGAATTGGTAAGGCTTGCCCCTAAAGACTATTTTTCATTAAAAAGGGTTTTCCATAAATTTGTGAAATTCCCCTGGAGGCTGGGGTACCAAAACACATACTTGCCCTTTTTTTCGGCTAGACTACTCCTGTGTTACTCCATCGTTTTCCATTTTTGGCCTGCATTAAACCAGAAGTTTAATAAGGAAAGAGTGGTTCACCGAGGCCTATTTTATCCATTATGAACCAGAGGCCCTTTTTGGGTGAATGGGTCTATTACCACATGATGAGCTTTCTGGTCAGACACAGGCTCATAACTGGAAGTACCAGAGCAACATTTGGAGTAGGGCATGTGTCTTTTTTTGTCCTTAGTCTTTGGAAAACCCCTTTAATGCTCCTGTTCTAGCTCCACCATTAGTGTAAATAAACTAATTGGTTGGTGTACCATCTTTTGCCATCGAATGGGGAAGGTCATATTTAAGTACCTTTAAACCTTCCAAGACGACCAGATCTTTTTGTTTTTCCTTATGATGTCCCAAAATGTAAAAAGCGATTTGTACTTTCTTTAATTTAATAGATTGCCATTCACATATTTGATTTACATTTTAGTGATGGGTAATGAGGTTTGAAACGTTTGTTTTTGTCATATTTTTTGTTTTATTTTTGTGCATAATTCCATAGCCTTGTACGTCCACCCTCCATTGTCCTTTGTTTTGGGGATTATAATTTGACAACAGATTGATTGGAACTCCTTGACAAACTCACTTTGAAAACATTGAAAAATGCCTTCACTGTGCTCTCTGTTCTAATGTAATATCTATGGGAATGATGGAAATAGATGAACCTTGCAGTTTCTACACCACCATTGTGTGTCACTGCTCTATGGACATCGATGAATGGAGATGTGGAACGCCAATGTACTAATTGATGTGTATTAGTACCCCGCTATCCACTGAATTTTAATATCCTCTCTTTTAATAAGGTATCCTAACGGCGAAGGCGCCCTTAATTTAGAATATCCCCCATCCCGCCACCTCCACCCAGCCATATACAAGCTCAGCCTTTGTTGCTGCGAGAGCGGAGAAAAACTGAACTGAACGTTGCTGTCATGTCCATATGAGTTCCATTTCTTCTGGTAACTCCAATGATACTATGATGGGACAAGGCCCGCCTACAACTATTCTCTTTGCCCGACGAAAAATGAATTGTCCCGCAGGGATCAACATCCAGCGCTTTTTGGTGTATTGCACCCAATTATTCAAGAATGTCCTTTAAATACATTTACCCTCAGAATTAACCAATGTGTATCTTGTCTTGGGAGTTTCAGTACTTTTTTGTATGTCTGTATGAATATTCGTCCTAAAAACCAGCTCTATAAAAATATTCACAGCGCCTCTCCTCTGCTCCTCCGCCGCTGATAATATATTCATGCCCCATTCCCGCCGAAATCGATGTCAGTCATTAGTTCCCAGCTCCTTCTCCTTCCCTATCGCTATCACATCATCATGTCATATACCCCCAGGTTTTTTCGAAGGATCCCCTCTTGCCCTTCCTGCCCCGTGTGTGATCGCTCCCGTGGCTCTTCTGACAAACCTGCTTCCCGGAGTGACTCGATAAAGGACCGGGATTCAAACCTCTTGTGCGTGCCCGTAGCTCCTTTGAATATTTTTTTATAAAGTCTAGGTAATATAAGATGTTAATGTGTTTTTAATAGGCCCCATGGCATTTATAGCTTTTTTTTTTAGTATACCTTGCAGCCTTTTACGAACAATATATTGGTATTCCTGTCCATAGTGTATAAATGTATGATTGCTTGCTGGATCAGCAGAACACAGTCCCAATGTCTTTGCCATGGCATCGATACGGTAACTTCAAGTTTTGGCCATACTGTAAGGCGGATTCCGGATCCCTACAAAAGTCAATGGCGCACAGATGTAATCTGATTATGGCGACATTCAGCTGAACTTTGGGGGACTATATACATGATATACTACGTCCCCGTAGACGCAAATGGGCGCGCGCGCCCAAGGGATCGTACGGTTGCACACACGTGCGGCACCGTACCACTCCTTACCCCCAGTAGAAAAAGTATGGCATGTCCTATCTTTTCACGGAATATGGAGATGGGCAGGGGTGAGCACCAGGTGCTGCACACTTCCAAGAGAGGAAAGAAGATTCCCCTCCTCCCTAAGGACAAAATCAAAGAGAACGGCAATAAAAAAGACAGAGCTCCACAAACAAAGAACGAATGCAACAAAGACGCAAAAGAAGCAAGACGAAAGAAGACAGGAAGAAAAAAAGACAAAAAAGAAGGATAATCCTCCTTATTTCCCGTCTTTTCTCCGGTCCCCGGCTTTCCTGTGCCGTCTGATGTAACCTTGCTTCCAGAGTCTACTGATCAGCCCATGGAGGCCAAACCTGGGTAGTCCACAGCGGATTTCTCCATTCAACAATTATACTCCAGTTAGGGGATAAAATTCTACAACACACAAGAAGCCCTGTTAAGTCACATTACTTTTTCACTTCCTGACTTTCACCCACCTGTTCCTTTCTGGCTCTTTTTTGTTTCCGCTTTCGGTCCGCCGCCCCCCCCTCCCCCGCTTATCCTTTCCGCCCCACGTCTCTTCCTTCCTCGTTTTGATGCTATATCCTCCGAAATTCCTATCCCTTTTCACTATCCCCATTTTCCCCCCTATCACCAGACCCCAACACGCCCCCTCATACCTCCAATCTCAAATCAAAGACTTCCCTCCTTCTCCCGCTTACCTTATTTGTCTATCCTAACCTCACGCTTTCTCAAAGAACCCTTCTCTCATCCAAAAGAAGCACCACAACCAAAGAGCACCCGTCAGTTTTCACTGGGACGGGAAAGAAATTCTGCACATTAAAAAGAAAAAAAATTTCATTACGCGCCTCAGGCCTCCTATCCAATACGTTATCTAGGTCTTTTGTCCCACTGCTGGGTAAACAGTTAACAGGAAAGAAGTACCTCGGGAAAAAAGGGGGTGTAAATTTACATATAGTATTGAATAAGCCACGTATATAACTGTATCCTTATCTTAAACAATAGTCTGCTAGTTCCCTATTCCTTTTTTTCTTTCCGCAAGGAAAATATTATCTAGTCGTTAGTAGTTAATTCATTATGATCATTTACACGTAACCCACTCTCGTATTGTCAGTGTTTACCTAGTTTTTTTCTTAAGACTGCTATTATGTTTAATATTTAATTAAACTTCTTTTTTACTATAGTATATTTTAAAAAAAAGAGTTAATTAAAATAAATGTGTTTTCAACAATATCATACAAACATAACTGAGAGAGAGGCGTTGCCCTTCCTTAAAACTTTGTGACGGTCTTGGACGTAGGTGGATCTGTGACCCTCTCCCCCTGACGTCTTTATTCTTTCATTAAAGGTTGTTCCCTCTCAGATAGTGTTTAGCCATGATGAAAAACGTGTGAATAAGCTCGAAAGCGTAGATGGATATTGCGTCTACCTTATGACGTCAGTGCTTGTGGTTCATGCGATGTTATACTCTTTATGAAGATACAAAAAAAAAAGTTTGGAGGATTTTTCCCCAACTTGGATCATTCCTTGGATTGTTAGCGGTTAAAACCAATGCAGTAGAGAGACAAAACAAAATTAAAACACCTGCCCGCCTGGGTGCCCATAAAACAGCAATTGTTTAATTTGCCATACAATAGCAATACAGTTCAGACATCCATACAGTCAACATAGGCCCGGCAGCAGCGACCACCTTTGTGGCTTTCCAGCCAATCTCTGCTAGGCACTTCTTATTCTTCGCTAACAAGGACAATCCCACACACCCGAGTTTCCTGAGGTGTGGACTGGAGGGGATGTGAATGGCAGTCCCGCTACCAGCCTCCCTGCCATTCCCTAAAAAATCCAGTCCAGTTCACAGCACATAAATAATATTCTTCAAACCGAGTTTCATTCTCAAACATAGACATTCTGGATCTCCATCAGCTCCCAATCTGTGAAATGTGGGTGAAGATTACATCTCCTCCAGTATCTTGACCAGCCATCAGCTTACAATGAATAAGATCATATCTTCTGTCTCCAGACAACTTGTGTCTTTCTAGGTTTTTGCAGTGAGGCTTTTCTTCCCTGCACCTTGACGTGTGATCTCCATTCTGTGTTGACTGCAGGTGGAACATTGGGAGTGATAGAGCTCATAGTTCAGAAGAATGGCGGCTGCTCTTCTCCGCAGCTGCTTCTATCACATCTCTGAACTATTTTAAACTATATCATTTGATCTTAGCAAGAAGCGGTGAAATTGCAGAAGTTGCTAATTTTTTTTTTTTCTTACATTTTTTCGCGCTAATTTGCATGTCAGCCAGATTAACATTTGAGAGACCATTTGGCGCTCTTACAAAACTGTAGTTTAATCGGTCCGCGAAGATCTTCTTTTCTCAGTCTTATTAACCCAGATAAGTGAAGCCGAGACCTACTCTGCTGGATGCACCCTTCTGGAGAGAAGAGGTGGAGTTTTTATTTGATGGGTGGGAAAAAAAAACTGGATCCAAATATTCTCCATTATACTCTCAAACATATGGAGCCGTATCAGTACGTGTCATTTATAGTTTCGTCAACCATAGGGAAAGGAAAAGTGAGCGCAGCCCATTATCACTTCCTTCCCCCACTCGGCAATCGCGGTTAATGAGGATGACCCATTGCCAGATCAGATACATTGCAAAACCAGGTTTTCTTTTGCCTTGTTGCACCAGCAATTCTCACAATTATCATGATATTTTAGAGTTTTTATCATTAATCTCATCAGGATTCTTCATTCTCTTGGTTTTATTTTTAAAGCAAATGTGCAAGATAATATTATAGTGAGATTTTTTTTCTACATTTTATTATGTTAATATCTGTTTGTGTCGACCTTTATTCCAAAAGCAAAAGAGATCTGTATATAGCTGCATTGGAAAGAAAGTACCATATATACTCGAGTATAAGCCTAGTACCATATACACTCAAGGATAACCCAAACTCGGCTTATACTCGAGTAAAAAAATATATGTTTTTACCAGGTTTTTGTGGAAATTAGTGGCCTCGTCTTACTTCGATCGGCTTTATACTCGAGTATATATGGAATATCTTTATTAATTAGAGGATGTCAAGGACCATAACTTGGTTTTTATGGGCACCCAGGTGGTGTAAAAGTAAAGGAGAAGTTATATTTACTTTGGTCCTTACCTTTGGTCCTGTGTGGCACCTCTTTTGCAGCAGTTGACATGAGGCGTCACAGTCTGTAGTGGGTGCAGGACGCACTCCAACTGAGCTTTTTATTATAGAGGTTCAACTTTGATGTTGCCTCCTGCACCCTATATATACTGTGGCTGCTGCGGGTACAGGCTGCCAGGACGCCACCGTCTAACCTCAAGGTTATCTGGGGAATATTCCGGGCTTATGTAACCACCCACCAGATAGGTTTAAGCCAATAAGTTATTGGTTGTCTAGACCAGTGTATGGGCACCATAGGCCGGTGGATATGCAGGAGGGACCCAACCATAAATTCGCTCTCCTAATTGGATCCCTGTGATGAAACTAACAGAAATTATTTGTTGGTGAACGAGATGGTTTATTTAAAGACAATTCCAACTTATCAGTAGAGCGGGAAACTATGAAAGAGTTGAATATGGGTGTAGGGGGAGAGGTCTAAGGCCTGTTGCCGCGAGCATTTTTTCCGACAACCTCGCTCCATGGCAGTGAGGGATTTGCCGCCCAAAACATAGAATAGATGAAATAGTATGGGGAGCTCAGTTCAGTACTTCTAGGTGTGGTATAGTAACTCCTCCATGAGCCCGGGATGTGTGTTGTCGGAAACAATCAAATCTTAAGGGTTTAAGGGTATGTTAATGTGGGATGTGTTTACGCTATCTATTTCATGGTAAAGATATTGAGGTTGAATTGTCATCAAAATCTATTGCAGAATTCATCGACAAGATTATGTTCTAATAAAAGTACCCTATAAGTCCAGCAACCCTCTGTGCCCTATACACTTTTAAGACTTCATATCAAGGAGAGCAATCTGCCAATAGGGCATATTACTTACCACCGGTCCAGTCGCGATCCTGACGCGCGTACTCCGCCGAGGATCAGGTCTGCCGGGATTCACACTAGGTCCGTGTGCCCGATGTCCACCAGGTGTCGCTGCTGCACCGAGGTCCGCCGGAGTTCACCTTTCTATATTCAGGTACATGTAAGGCTGATCTTGCGACACAAATTCTTTTTAATACCGTGTTTTTTCCGAATCCGTCGGGTTGTCCGACGGCCCTGCCCCCCGATTGCGGTAAAATCGATTGCGGTGCAAATTGGAAATCGTCAGGAAACCGAAGAAAGTGTGCGATTCAGACCTTAGTAATGACCCAATATGTCTCCCTATAGAACCCGATTACAACAAATTCCCTATAGTGCACCACAGGAATTACATATATAATTGCAAACTGTCAAAAACAATCTATAAAATGTAACTTTTAATATTAATGTTAAAAATGTTTGAAACTTATGTTATAGATTGTCTAAACCTCATTAAAATTACAAGGTGAACACCTTGGGTGTGAGTTGTAACATCTGGCTCATCATAGACCGGAGATCAGTGTTCTTGACACACCTGGGGTTCACCTTGTAATTTTAATTAGTTATAGACCGTTATATAATAATAATGCCTTTATTTATATAGCGCACACAGATTATGCAGCACTGCACAGAGCTTGCCAAATAGGTCCTGTCCCCAATGGGGCTCACAATCTAATCAATCCACCAGTATGTTTTTGGAGTGTGGGAGGAAAACCGGAGGACCCGGAGGAAACCCACACAAACACGGAGAGAACATACAAAACTCTATGTAGATGTTGACCCTGGACTGAACCATCTAAACAAATAACTTTCAAACATTTTTTAACAAAATAATAAGTTGAATTTTATAATTTTCGTAGTTTTTTATTTCAGTCTTTGACAGTTTGTAAATATACATATAAAACCTTGGCAAGTAAAGTCGAGGACACGAGGTGCACACAAACTCACGGTTATTTCAAGGTTTCCATTAAATTTTATTGCAAATTTATTGATTTAAAAGTAATAAAATGCTGTACCAAGGGTCACAACGCGTTTCAGGGAAAAAAAACTTTCTCCCTATTTCAATTGAAATTTATCTGTAAATAGGTAGAAAGAGCATATGAAACAATACAGACAGGCAGGTGGATCAGAGGAGGCTATTTAGATCAATAATAAATATTATTTATATAGCGCACACAGATTACGCAGCGCTGCACGGAGCTTGCCAATGTGGCTCACAATGTAACCACCCTACCAGTATATTTTGGAGTGTGGGAGGAAACTGAAGGACCCGGGAGGAAAACACAACCACGCAAACACGGAGAGAAATACAAACTGTTGCAGATGTTGACCTGGGACTTGAACCAGGACCCCAGCGCTGCAAGGCTGTAAAGCTAACCATAGCCACCGTGCTGCCCATAATTAAGTCAAAGTTACACTGTGTATATTAATTGCTAAACAAATCTATTATTATTCTATCCCTGGTTATCACATTTTTTACAAGGTTTTTTTTTTCCATTCATCTACACATATTACGTACATAAATAAATAAGTGAAAAGGTATAGCTAAGAAAACTTGTAATCCCATTGTGTTTTCCAAAATACATGATAAATGTTCAGAAAATGTATATGTTTATATCTGTAAGGGGATTTTCTAGCGATAGGTAATGAGTTGGAGCTTATGCTCGGGAAAAGAAAAGGTTTAGGTTGCTGTAAATGAATGAGGTTTGTACCTACACAGGATGAAGGACTGTATGCAAATGAGCCTGAGGGGCTCAGGATCATTTGCATACATTCTTTCATCCTGGTGGTAGATGTCCTTTAAACTGTGCACAAACTAACTAGGAAAGCATATAGCATGATAAAACCTTATATAATTATTCTCAACTATACAATATCACCCTATGAGCGTTTTTGTTGTTGGTTTTTGCGTTCTTCCCATGTAAAAACCTATGTATCAACAACTCGCCCAGCTCACCGTTGCCTGGAGGAATCTGGGGTGAGTGAGTTCATACAGGATATTTTTTTCTTAATTATACCGCGCTGAATGGACATCGTAAATCTACTGACAAGTGGCTTCAGATACGAGTTCAAGCTGATTGCAATAAATACGCAACTATGTTAATGATTAGATGTGGCTCGTACACCAATAAATCCACGAGCCATTGTTACCTAAATTAAGCTATATTACATAGAGTAAAGCGTGTCATGCAGTAACTGCTAGACTAATGTTAAAGTAAAGTACGTATATACGTGCAGTATAAGGCATTGAACGGGCTGACTCAATTTAGGGTTTTCTGCAATTTATAGTACTCGGGGGTCTGCCCAAGTGAGCTAGACGCTACACATATTTTGGCCATTTAAAGGGGTATATTGATAATGTCCTGGTATGTGAGCCTTTTCAAATTCTGCACCCATTTTGCATCCTGGGGCTGGCTGTAGAGGAACACAGACCTTCCCATGGCACTTTCAATCTCATAGCAACCCTTAAGACTGGGTCACCCATTTTCGGCAATTGTCCCCATTTCTACCTGCTCAGCTATTCTATGTAGTAATAGATTGCTGCCACCTACTGTCTCAAGAATTTTTCAGTATTTTCTGCTGTGGCTGCATATTAAGGGGTCCAACACTTTATTTATATTATTGTAACCTTCCTGAGGCTTGCAGGCCTCAATTGGCTGGCACCCCAGAGTGTCTAGAAATATGCCAGCTCTGGGCGTACTGGGCAAGTGCCAAGGCCCAGTTGCTGGGACCCACATAAAGGCTGTACATGAAATCCATGTGGGTTAGGGGCTGTATCTAATGAACCCATAGGTGCAAGGGGGGCTTATATATAGAATACCATGAATGGGGCTGTTTGGAATGATAAACAAGGGAATATTTTATGGAACAAGGGACTGTTTTATTTTTTGAATTTTTTTATTCCGCCATGTGAGTTCACTGCAAAGAGGCCCACTGAGGTTCTGTCCCCCAGGGGCCTACTGAAACCCTGGGATGAGGAAGATTTTCATAGGAAGCATGGTTGATACATCTGGCAATACCATTCACAGTCTGTGGGGATGATGTGGTCCTCTATAAAGTAGGTATAAAGGGGTTATCCTAAGTTCCAGGTAGAAAGTGAATATTGCCAATGGATTTAAGTTACTGATTAAAATCTTATTGAGATTTATAAATTTCATTTTTACCAGTATCCTTAATTTTCCCACGCCCACATTGACTTGACTTGTTTACAATAGTATTGGAAAAGTATGTACATTTCCTTTAGGTGTGATGGAGCTTCACTGGCACTACAAGTTTTACACACACTCTTCCTGACTTTGACTAGACAAATGACAGGAAAAGGCGTTTTCGGATCCTCTCTTTGTAAATATGTAAACATGCGTCCCTGATGACCCTATATATCAACATGACAAAATAGTTTAACGTGAGATCACAAGACTATTTATATTCCAGTGGTGCATATGTTCCTCGATTACCAATCTACCATAGTCATTGCCTTCTACAAAATCATCTCCTCATGCTGCTGCTCACATTGTTTTGGGCTCATTGGCATGGATGTAAGGTCCTGCAACGGCTCTTATGTACATGCGCATTGGAGCATGAACAGATGTCAAAGATTTCATGAGTGTAAGGTCTCACTCGTATAAAATTATTTGGGTGGCCATGGGCACCTAGAAGGCTTGGGCCCAAGTTACTGTCCAAACCGCCTATATTGTAATCCACTTCTGGGTGCCACCATAGGGAGAAGGCAGAACCGGTTCTTGTAGTTAGTTACAATGCAAATTTATCAATATTCCAAGAGTGTTCATCAAGTGATTCAGTATGCCCCCCTCAATACGCAGGATCAGGATAATGGACTTAGCCAGAGGCATTTGTAGTCTTTTCTTCAGCCGGATACATCCCTAACCCTGGTTGGCTGAAATAGAGTTATTCTCTGATTACAAACCTCTGTGGGGGAGTGACAGGAGAAAGATCTAAAATAAAAGGTACTCAACCACCCCCCATTTCCCATGGCCCGACCACGATTATGGAAGCGTTTAGCTTAGCAGTGATTCCATGATCCCTCTCCTGTGACCATTGCCACTTCCATCCCAGTCAGTGTAACAATAAGATTGGGGATTCACCGTAAAAACAAATGGCGAGTGTTTTACTTTCAGCTTCTTTGCCATTATGTGTCAGCATTGCTTCCCCTCTCCAAAAGGAACGGCGTGCCGCAAAATATATGGCAAAATATATGGCGGACGTAGGCTAACATTTTGTGGCTACCTCATGGCCACCATTTACGGTTGTGTGCATGATGCCTTAAGTTGACTGTCACCAAATGCCCCCAATTTGGAAGGAGGAGGCAATTTAAGAGGGACGTCTTATCTATTGCCAAGGTCCCCAACTTATTTTGAATCGGGGACAATCTGCACTCCAGAAAATGTTCCAGGGACCTTCCTTCTTTTCTTTTTGCTGTGAGAATAAAGAATTTCTCCTCTTCATTCTTCCTCTTTTTTTCCAGCTGTGTCATCACATCCAGCTTGATGCTCTCCAATGTAGAAGCTCAGCGGTGGAATGGAAGGCACCTATCCTGCTTCTTCATTGTATTCAGTTTATGGGATTGTGTCAGAACAAGTTTACAATTGCCCAGAATCAGGTGACTAATCCATTTGTTTCCACGGATTTTCAGGCTACAGCTTCGTCACTTCTTGAGAAACCTCTGGACACACCACTTAGATGACCATCATCTGTTTCCAAAACAGAATGCTGATACGTTTTGGGGTCATCACAGCGCAGTCATAACCTACTTTCCTTCATTTTTGTTACCTGCTTAATAAACCGTAGTACAGCGTTAATTGTAATTTAGCCATCCAGTGTTTCGCCTCTTTGTATGATTGCCCGGCTGATTCACCCTGGTCCCCTGTGGAAGACTCGTATTCGTCAGCAAATTTTCCTTATTTACGGATTTGTACATGGTTATCCTGGCATGTATTGTTGTCCTTTTCTCTAGTGAGTCACTTCAATCTGGGCCAAGATGCTGCTTGTTATGTGGAAACAGTGTTCAGCTTCTTGTTCAGATCTTATTTCGCGTATCTCAGAATAGCACCAGTAAAATCCTATATTCTTTTGGTTTCCGTTAGTGGACGTTTAGTTTAAGGACATCTACCATCAGGTTACTAATGTAGATGTGTCCTAGTAAGAAGTTCCTGAGGACTTCTTTTATTATACTCTAGATGCGGAGGATATAGAGATAAAGAGTTACGCTAATGACACTAGGGCTCTCAGGCTATGTCCACGACCGGAGGTCTCGGAGCTAGTATTTATAATTATGCACTCCAATCCAGGGCCGCCACTAGAAGATTTTTGTGACTCCCACCTGGTGTCCTTCCCATATTGATATTCACTTCATACACAATCATTTTGATCCATGACAAACTAGAACTCTTGCACGTGCTCAATTGTACAGAAGCCCTGGCAGGGCCCACTCGTTACAGAGAGATCCTACACGGCCACTCGGTATACAGAGAGCCCCACCAGTTTCAGCCGATGACCCTTATGAAATGCCGCCCCCTCCTCTTGGAAAAAAAAAATCTATACTCACCTTTTGGCTTCTTTTCCCCGCCCCCGTGACTCTGTCTTCAGCTTTTCTGGCCCATGGGCATTACTATGACGTGGCGGTGTATCGGCTGCAGGACATCATAGTATAAGGGACTGCACGGCGCATACAATAAGCCGCGTCATACTGATGCAGCCGGGCCGGAAGAACAGAAGACGGAGCCACGGGAGCGGGGAGAAGAAGCAGAAAGGTGAGTATAAAGTTTTTAATTATTTTTTTTCCTCATAAAGGGTCTGGGAATGGGGGGTTTAGCCTCTTGGGGCCCCCCTTTTGATAGAAAACGGGGGGGGGGGGAACCCTTGAACACAGTGCCGCTAGACCCCCCATCATGAGTCCAACCCGTAGCACTAGCGGTACCAAAATCCCCCCCTGTGCATAGATAGGTTATAGCACGCTCCCTGCGGCGCTCAGGTAGGTATCCTGAGTAATTAGCATAACTTTTATAACTCTATAGTTCCGAAATCGTCTGCATATAAAGTAAATAAAAGAAGGACAGTAAACGATGGTAGGTGTCCTTAAGGTCAAATACTTGGTTCACTTACAGAAATAGAATTGTTTAGTATTCGAGTTTACAAAAACTAGGTGCAGTACTATGCATTTAGCTACTTCTGTAAAAGCAGAGAAATTCATCCGAATTGCAGATTCGTGGGTAAATGATCATTACCAAGCACTAGTCCTTCTCAGGATTAAGGATGTTTACTACAGGAATGTGTAGTCAGCTGCTGGCACTAGGAACAAATCCCCCCTATGCGAGCGATGCCTATACAGCGCAGAGACTGCAAAAACTGTTCATTAGAGGATCTAAAGGACCAATAATGATATCTGGAAACCAGTGTTTCCCTTTAAGGAATTCCGAAAATATCTTCACGAGTTCATTAGTCATGCTGCCATATGCAATGGGGCTTATTTACTAAGGGTCGCCGATCGCACTTTGTTTGGACTGTTACGGTTTTCAGGATTTGCGCAGCTTTGACAGGAATTTAACAGGTGTTTGCACTGGAATTGTGTCGTACGCGATCTTTTATTGGCGCAGCTGTGCTGGCTTTCATGCAACACGGGTTGGGGGCGTGCCGTCGGACGATCCGACTGATTCGGACTGAGCGCGGGATTTAACTTTCAAATTGTGTCGCAAGCCCAAGCACTTACATGCACCAGAAGAAGAAGGTGAACTCTGTCGGACCTGAGCGGGGAAGTGACACATGTAGGATATCGGGCGCATGATCTTAGTCAATCGCGGCACAGTGCATGATCGCTGGACAATGCACTTTCTGTGAACTCCGCGGACAAGTAAGGAAATGTGCCCCAATGTGTGCACCATAATCTGTATATAGTCTTTTATATTGGGATACCCCTTATTAAAGTGGGGCTCTCATGGCACTGTCCCACTGATCAATGTATTCTTATACATTGAATCTTTGCCTCCTTCTTCAGGATTAAGGATGTTTACTACAGGAATGTGTAGTCAGCGGCTGGCACTAGGAAACAATCCCCTCCTATGCAAGCGATGCCTAACAAGCGCAGAGACTGCAAAAACTATTCATTAGAGGATCTAAAGGATCAATAATGATATCTGGAAACCAGTGTTTCCCTTTAAGGAATTCCGAAAATATCTTCACGAGTTCATTAGTCATGCTGCCATATGCAATGGGGCTTATTTACTAAGGGTCGCCGATCGCACTTTGTTTGGACTGTTACGGTTTTCAGGATTTGCGCAGCTTTGACAGGAATTTAACAGGTGTGTGCACTGGAATTGTGTCGTACGCGATCTTTTATTGGCGCAGCTGTGCTGGCTTTCAAGCAACACGGGTTGGGGGCGTGCCGTCGGACGATCCGACTGATTCGGACTGAGCGCGGGATTTAACTTTCAAATTGTGTTGCAAGACAATGCACTTACATACCTGAGCGGGGAAGCGACACATGTAGGATATCGGGCGCACAATCTTTGTGAAACGCGGCACAGTGCATGATCGCTGGACAATGCACTTTCTGTGAACTCTGCGGACGAGTAAGTAAATGTGCCCCATTGTGTGCACCATAATCTGTATATAGTCTTTTGTATTGGGATACCCCTTATTAAAGTGGGGCTCTCATTCAGATGCTACACTTTAAGGAATATTGTTGTAAATGTTTCACTCTGATTGATAAGGGTTTCACCACTGGGACACTCTGACAAAAGGAATGTTGGTCCTGTTACCATGAATGAATGGAGTCACCATTTCATTAATTCTAATGCTGTTCCATTATAGGGAATTCACCATTGCCACAATCAGTCATCTGTCATCCCTGCTGCATAAACATTGCATTACTGCTGAGGCTGGTCAGTAATGTGCCACTTATGTACAGCTGAGGCCGGTTATTGAGTGCGATGTTGGTAAATCATATGGTGACATATTCCACAGGCAGTATTCTTTTTATCCTTAATTGCATTCAACATTGCCATCTAGACTTTCCCCAGGCACATCCGTATTCAGAAATCCCAACCTGATCGACTTTCTCTCCATGCGCTTGTTCTCTATTCTCTGCCTATTACCAGTTGTATTGTTTGCCATGGGGAATTGGTAAGGCTTGCCCCTAAAGACTATTTTTCATTAAAAAGGGTTTTCCATAAATTTGTGAAATTCCCCTGGAGGCTGGGGTACCAAAACACATACTTGCCCTTTTTTTCGGCTAGACTACTCCTGTGTTACTCCATCGTTTTCCATTTTTGGCCTGCATTAAACCAGAAGTTTAATAAGGAAAGAGTGGTTCACCGAGGCCTATTTTATCCATTATGAACCAGAGGCCCTTTTTGGGTGAATGGGTCTATTACCACATGATGAGCTTTCTGGTCAGACACAGGCTCATAACTGGAAGTACCAGAGCAACATTTGGAGTAGGGCATGTGTCTTTTTTTGTCCTTAGTCTTTGGAAAACCCCTTTAATGCTCCTGTTCTAGCTCCACCATTAGTGTAAATAAACTAATTGGTTGGTGTACCATCTTTTGCCATCGAATGGGGAAGGTCATATTTAAGTACCTTTAAACCTTCCAAGACGACCAGATCTTTTTGTTTTTCCTTATGATGTCCCAAAATGTAAAAAGCGATTTGTACTTTCTTTAATTTAATAGATTGCCATTCACATATTTGATTTACATTTTAGTGATGGGTAATGAGGTTTGAAACGTTTGTTTTTGTCATATTTTTTGTTTTATTTTTGTGCATAATTCCATAGCCTTGTACGTCCACCCTCCATTGTCCTTTGTTTTGGGGATTATAATTTGACAACAGATTGATTGGAACTCCTTGACAAACTCACTTTGAAAACATTGAAAAATGCCTTCACTGTGCTCTCTGTTCTAATGTAATATCTATGGGAATGATGGAAATAGATGAACCTTGCAGTTTCTACACCACCATTGTGTGTCACTGCTCTATGGACATCGATGAATGGAGATGTGGAACGCCAATGTACTAATTGATGTGTATTAGTACCCCGCTATCCACTGAATTTTAATATCCTCTCTTTTAATAAGGTATCCTAACGGCGAAGGCGCCCTTAATTTAGAATATCCCCCATCCCGCCACCTCCACCCAGCCATATACAAGCTCAGCCTTTGTTGCTGCGAGAGCGGAGAAAAACTGAACTGAACGTTGCTGTCATGTCCATATGAGTTCCATTTCTTCTGGTAACTCCAATGATACTATGATGGGACAAGGCCCGCCTACAACTATTCTCTTTGCCCGACGAAAAATGAATTGTCCCGCAGGGATCAACATCCAGCGCTTTTTGGTGTATTGCACCCAATTATTCAAGAATGTCCTTTAAATACATTTACCCTCAGAATTAACCAATGTGTATCTTGTCTTGGGAGTTTCAGTACTTTTTTGTATGTCTGTATGAATATTCGTCCTAAAAACCAGCTCTATAAAAATATTCACAGCGCCTCTCCTCTGCTCCTCCGCCGCTGATAATATATTCATGCCCCATTCCCGCCGAAATCGATGTCAGTCATTAGTTCCCAGCTCCTTCTCCTTCCCTATCGCTATCACATCATCATGTCATATACCCCCAGGTTTTTTCGAAGGATCCCCTCTTGCCCTTCCTGCCCCGTGTGTGATCGCTCCCGTGGCTCTTCTGACAAACCTGCTTCCCGGAGTGACTCGATAAAGGACCGGGATTCAAACCTCTTGTGCGTGCCCGTAGCTCCTTTGAATATTTTTTTATAAAGTCTAGGTAATATAAGATGTTAATGTGTTTTTAATAGGCCCCATGGCATTTATAGCTTTTTTTTTTAGTATACCTTGCAGCCTTTTACGAACAATATATTGGTATTCCTGTCCATAGTGTATAAATGTATGATTGCTTGCTGGATCAGCAGAACACAGTCCCAATGTCTTTGCCATGGCATCGATACGGTAACTTCAAGTTTTGGCCATACTGTAAGGCGGATTCCGGATCCCTACAAAAGTCAATGGCGCACAGATGTAATCTGATTATGGCGACATTCAGCTGAACTTTGGGGGACTATATACATGATATACTACGTCCCCGTAGACGCAAATGGGCGCGCGCGCCCAAGGGATCGTACGGTTGCACACACGTGCGGCACCGTACCACTCCTTACCCCCAGTAGAAAAAGTATGGCATGTCCTATCTTTTCACGGAATATGGAGATGGGCAGGGGTGAGCACCAGGTGCTGCACACTTCCAAGAGAGGAAAGAAGATTCCCCTCCTCCCTAAGGACAAAATCAAAGAGAACGGCAATAAAAAAGACAGAGCTCCACAAACAAAGAACGAATGCAACAAAGACGCAAAAGAAGCAAGACGAAAGAAGACAGGAAGAAAAAAAGACAAAAAAGAAGGATAATCCTCCTTATTTCCCGTCTTTTCTCCGGTCCCCGGCTTTCCTGTGCCGTCTGATGTAACCTTGCTTCCAGAGTCTACTGATCAGCCCATGGAGGCCAAACCTGGGTAGTCCACAGCGGATTTCTCCATTCAACAATTATACTCCAGTTAGGGGATAAAATTCTACAACACACAAGAAGCCCTGTTAAGTCACATTACTTTTTCACTTCCTGACTTTCACCCACCTGTTCCTTTCTGGCTCTTTTTTGTTTCCGCTTTCGGTCCGCCGCCCCCCCCTCCCCCGCTTATCCTTTCCGCCCCACGTCTCTTCCTTCCTCGTTTTGATGCTATATCCTCCGAAATTCCTATCCCTTTTCACTATCCCCATTTTCCCCCCTATCACCAGACCCCAACACGCCCCCTCATACCTCCAATCTCAAATCAAAGACTTCCCTCCTTCTCCCGCTTACCTTATTTGTCTATCCTAACCTCACGCTTTCTCAAAGAACCCTTCTCTCATCCAAAAGAAGCACCACAACCAAAGAGCACCCGTCAGTTTTCACTGGGACGGGAAAGAAATTCTGCACATTAAAAAGAAAAAAAATTTCATTACGCGCCTCAGGCCTCCTATCCAATACGTTATCTAGGTCTTTTGTCCCACTGCTGGGTAAACAGTTAACAGGAAAGAAGTACCTCGGGAAAAAAGGGGGTGTAAATTTACATATAGTATTGAATAAGTCCCGTATAAATAATGTATCTTATCTTAAAACAATAGTCGCTGTTCCCTATTCCTTTTTTTCTTTCCAGCAAGGTAAATATGTATCGATAGTCCGTTAAGGTATTAATACTATGATACTTATGCCCATTCACACCACATAAACCCCCTGACTCCTTATTGTCAGTGTTTACCTATTTTTTTCTTAAGACTGGTATTATGTTTAATAGTTTATTAAACTTTTTTCCTATATAGTATAATTTTAAAAAAAAGAGTTAATAAAATAAATGTGTTTTCAACAATATATACAACAATACCTGGAGAGAGCGTTGCCATTCCTTAAAACTTTGTGATCGGTCTTGGACGGGTAGGTGGATCTGTGACCACTCTCCCCCTGACGTCTTTATTCTTTCATTATAAGGTTGTTCCCTCTCGATATGTGTTTAGCCATGATGAAAAACGTGTGATAAGCTCGAAAGCTGTAGATGGATATTTGCGTCTACCCTATTGAGCGTCAGTGTGTGGTTACATGCGATGTTATACCTTGTATGTAAGATAATAAAAAAAAAGTTTGGAGGGATTTTTCCCCAATGGCATCATTCCTTGGAGATTGTTAGCGGTTAAAACCAATGCAGTAGAGTAGATCAAAACAAACATAATAAACACCTGCCCGCCTGGGTGCCATAAAACAGCATTGTTTAATTTGCCATTTACAATGCAATAACAGTTCAGAACATCCATACAGTCAACACTAGACCCCGGCAGCGCGACCACCTTTGTGGCTTTCCAGGCCAATCTTCTGCTAGGCACTTCTATTCTTCGCTAACAAGGACAATCCCACACACCCAGTGTCCTTAGGTGTGGACTGAGGGGATGTGAATGGCAGTCCCGCTAACCTAGCCTCCCTGCCATTCCCTAAAAAATCCAGTCCAGTTCCAGCACTTAAATAATATTCTTGCCAAACCGAGTTTCATTCTCAACATAGACATTCTGGAGTCTCCATCACTCCCATCTGGTGAAATGTGGGTGAATGTATCATCTCCTCCGTATCTTGACCAGCATCAGCTTACAATGACTAAGATCTATCTTTGTCTCCAGACAACTTGTGTTTTCTAGGTTTTTGCAGTGGAGTGGCTTTTTTCCCTGACCTTGACGTTGTGATCTCCATTCTGTGGTTGACTGCAGGTGGACATTGGGTAGTGCTAGAGCTTCATAGTTCAGAAGAATGGCGGCTGCTCTTCTCCGCAGCTGTCTTCTTCACATCTCTGAACTATTTGTTAAAAATAATCATTTATCTTAGCAAGAAGCGGTGAAATGCAGGGAAGTGCTAATTTTTTTTTTTTCTTTACATTTCTCGCCTAATTTGCATGTCACAGATTAACATTGTAGAGACCAGTTTGGCGCTCATTACCATACTGTAGTTTAATCGGTGCCGCGAAGATCTTCTTTTCTCAGTCTTATTAACCAGATAAGTGATAGCCGAGACTACTTCTGCTGGATGCACCCTTCTGTGAGAGAGAGGTGGAGTTTTTATTTGAGGGGGGCAAAAAAAACTGATCCAAATTCTCCATTATACTCGTCAAAATATGGAGATCCTATTCTACAGTAATAGGTCTTTATAGTTTCGTCAACCATAGGAAAAGGAAAAGTGAGCGAGCCCATTATCACTTCCCTTCCCACAACATCGGCATCGCGGTAATGAGGATGACCATTGCCGATTCAGATACATTGCAAAACCAGGTTTTCTTTGCCTTGTTTTGCACCAGCAATTTCACAATTATCATGATTATTTAGAGTTTATTATCATTAATCCATCAGGATTCTTCATTCTCTTGGATTTTATTTTTGAAAGCAAATTTGCAAGAAAATTATTAGTAGACGTTTCTTTTTCTACATTTTATATATGTTAATATACTGTGTGTCGGACCTTTAGTTCAAAAGCAAAAAGAAGATCTTATATAGCTGACATTGGAACGAAAGTACCATATATACACGAGATAAGCTAGTACCATATAACACTCAGGTATAACCCAAACTCGCGTGTATACTCGAGTAAAAAATATGATGTTTTGTAAACAGGTTTTTGTGGAAATTAGGTGGCTCGGTCTATACTTCGATCGGCTTAGTACTCGAGTAATATGGAATATCTGTATTAATTAGAGGAGTGTCAAGGACCATAACTTGGTTTTTTATGGGCACCCAGGTGGTGTAAAGTAAGGAGAAGTTATATTTACTTGGTCTCTTACCTTTGGTACCTGTTGGCACCTCTTTTTGCAGCAGATTTACATGTAGGCGTCACAGTCTGTAGGGTGCAGGAGCACATCCACACTGAGCCTTTTTATGATAGAGGTTCAACTTTGATGTTGCCTCCTGCACGCTATATATACTGTGGCTGCTGCGGGTACAGGCTGCAAGGACGCCCGGCTAACCTCAAGTTATATCTGGGGGAATGTTGGGCTATGTAACCACCCACCAGATAGTTAAGCCAATAATTTTATTGTTGTGCTAGACCAGTTATGGGCACCATGAGGCCGGATGGATTGCATGAGGGACCAACCATAAATTCCGCTCTCCTAATGTGGTCCCGGTGATTGAACTAAACAGAAATTATTTGTTGGTGAACGAGATGGTTTATTTAAAGTACAGAATCCAACACTTAATCATAGAGCGGGAGGAACTATGAAAGAGTTTGTTACTTATGGGGTAGGGGGAGAGGTCTAAGGCCTGTTGCCCGGAGCATTTTTTCCGACAACCTCGCTCCCTGGCAGTGAGGGGATTGCCGCCCAAAACATAGAATAGATGAAATAGTATGGGGAGCATCAGTTCAGTACTTCTAGGTGTGGGTACTCGTAACTCCTCATGAGCCCGGATGTGTGTTGTCGGAACAATCAAATATTAACGGGTTTTTAAGGGTATGTTAAATGTGGATGTGTTTACGCTATCTATTTCATGGTAAAGATATTGAGGTTGAATTGTCATCAAAATCTATTGCAGAATTCATCGACAAGATTTATGTTCTACATAAAATTACCCTATAAGTCCAGCAACCCTCTGTGCCCTATACACTTTTAAGACTTCATATACAAGGCGCAATCTGCCCAATAAGGGCATAGTTACTTTTACCCCCGGTCCAGTCGTCGATCCTGACGCAGCGACTCGCCGAGGATCAGGTTGCCGGGATTCACCTAGGTCCGTGTGCCCGATTTCCACCCAGGTGCGCTGCTGCACCGAGGTCGCCGGAGTTCACCTTCTATATTCAGGTACTGTAAGCTTTGGGATCTTGCGACACAAATTCTTTTTAATACCGTGTTTTTTCCGAATCCGTCGGGTTTTCCGACGGCCTGCCCCCCCGATTGCGGTAAAATCGATTGCGGTGCAATTTGGAAATCGTAGGAAACGAAGAAAGTGTGCGATTCAGACCCTTAGTAAATGACCCACATATTCTCCCTATAAACCCGATTACACACAAATTATCCTATAGTGCAACACAGGATTACATATATAATTGCAAACTTTCAAAAACATCTATAAAATGTAACTTTTAATATTAATGTTTAAAATGTTGTGAAACTTATGGTTATGATTGTCTAAACCTCATTAAAAGTTACAAGTGAAGCCACCTTTGGTGTGAGTTGTTAAGATCTGGCATCATCAAAGACCGGAGGGCGATTCAGTGTTCTTGACAACCTGGGGTTCACCTTTAATTTTAATATAGTTATAGACGTTATATAATAATAATGCCTTTATTTATTATAGCGCACACTAGATTATCAGCCACTGCACAGAGCTTGCCAAATAGGTCCCCTGTCCCCAAATGGGGCTCACAAATTAATCAATCCACCAGTATGTTTTTGGAGTGTGGGAGGAAAACCGGAGGACCCGGAGAAACCCACACAAACACGGAGGAGACATACAAAACTCTATGTACTGTTGACCCTTCGGACTTAACCATCTAAACAAACCACTTTCAAACATTTTTTAAACAAAATATATAAGTTGAATTTATAATTTTACGTAGTTTTTTTTTCATCTTTGACAGTTGTAAATATACATATAAAACCTTGGCAAGTAAAGTCGAGGACACGACGGTTGCACACAAACTCACGGTGATTTCAAGGTTTCATTAATTTTATTCAAATTTATTGATTTTAAAGTAATAAAATGCTGTACATAGGGTCACATCGCGTTTCAGGAGAACAAAAAACTTTCTCCCGTATTTCATGAAATTTTCTGTAAATAGGCTAGAAGAGCCATATGAAACATACAGACAGGCAGGTGGATCAGAGGGAGGATTTTAGATCCAATAATAATAATATTATTATATAGCGCACACAGATTACGCAGCTGCTCATGGCCGAGCTTCCAATGTGGCCTCAACAATGTAACCACCCTACCAGTATATGTTGGAGTGTGGGAGGAACTGAAGGACCCGCCGGAGGGAAAAAACACCCCCCCACGCAAACACGGAGAGAAATACAAACTGTTTGCAGATGTTGACCCGGGACTGAACCAGGACCCCACGCGCTGCAAGGCTGTAAAGCTAACCATAAGCCACCGTGCTGCCCATAATAAGTCAAAAGTACACTTTGTTATATTAATTGCAAACAAAATCTATTTTATTCCTTCCCTGGTTTATCACATTTTTTACAAGGTTTTTTTTTTCCATCATCTCACAATATATACGTACATACATTAATAAGTGAAAAGGTATAGCTAAGAAAACTTGTAAATCCATTAGTGTGTTTCCAAAAACATGATAAATGTTCAGAAATGTATATGTTTATATACTGTAAGGGGATTTTTAGCGATAGGTAATGAGTGGACTTATGCTTCGGGAAAAAAAAGGTTGAAGGTTGTCTGTAAATGAATGAGGTTTGTACCTACACAGGATGAAGGATGTATGCAAATGAGCCTGAGGGGCCTCGATCATTTTGCATACACTTGCTCATACTGGTGGTAGATGTCCTGTTAAACTGTGCACAAAACTAACTAGGAAAGCAATAGCTGATAAAACCTTATATAATATATTCTCAACTATACATATCACCCTATGAGCGTTTTTGTTTGGTTTTTGCTTGTTCTTCCCATGGTAAAAACCCTACTGTATCAACAACTCGCCCAGTCACCCGTTGCCTGGAGGAATTGGGGTGAGTGAGTTCTACAGGATTATTTTTTTTCTTATTATACCGCGCCGAATGCATCGTAAATCTTACTGACAAGTGGACTTCAGATACGAAGTTCAAGCTGATTGCAATTAAATCGGCAACTATGTTAATGATTACAGATGTGGCTCGTACACAATAAATCACGATGCCATTGTTACCTAAAATTAGCTTATTTAGCATAGAGTAAAGCGTGTCATGCGTAACTGCATAGACATAAGTAGTGTTAAAGTAAGTACGTATATACGGGCATTGTATAAGGCATTGATAACGGGGCTGACTCAATTTAGGGTTTCTTCTCCTCTTGCAATTATAGTACCGGGGGGTCTGCCCAAGTGGAGCTAGGAGCTACACATATTTTGGCCATTTAAAGGGGTTATATTGATAAGTCCTGGTATGTGAGCCTTTTTAAATTCTGCACCCATTTGCATCCTGGGGTGGCTGTAGAGGAAACAAGACTTCCCATGCACTTTCAATCTCATAGCACCCTTAGACTGGGTCACCCATTATCGACAATTGTCGCCCATTTTTACCTTCAGCTATCTATGTAGTAATAATGCTGCCACCTACTGTCTCAAGACATTTTTCAAGTATTCATGCTGTGGCTGCTATTAAGGGGTTCAACACTTTATGTTTATTATTATTGTAACCATTCCTGAGTGCTTGCAGGCAGTCAATTGGCTGGCACCCCAGAGTGGGTCAGGAAATATAGCCAGCTCTGCGTACATGGGCAAGTGCCAGCCTAGCTGCTGGGTGACCCACATAAAGGCTTACATGAAGACTCCATGTGGCGTTGAGAGGGCTGTATCTAATGAACCCAAGGTGCAAGGGGGCTACTATATATAGAATACCATGATGGGGCATGTTTGGAATGATAAACAAGGGAATATTTATGGACAAGGACTGTTTTTATTTTTTGAAATTTTTTATTCCGCATGAGTGATTCAACTGCAAAGAGGCCCCCATGAGGTTATGTTCCCCCCAGGGGGCCTACTGAAACCCTGGACGTGAGTGAAGATTTTCATAGAAGCATGGTTGATACATCTGGCCTACCGTTCACAGTACTGTGGGGATGAGTGAGTCCTCTATAAAGTAGTGTATAAAGGGTTATCCTAAGTTCCCATGTAGAAGTGAATATTGCCAATGGATTTAAGTTTACGATTAAATCTTATAGAGATTTATAAATTTCTATTTTTACCAGTATACCTTAATTTTCCCACGCCCACATTGACTTGACTTGTTTACAATAGTATTGGAAAAGTAGTACATTTCCTTTGGTGGTGACTGGAGCCTTCTACTGGCACTACAATTTTACAACCACTCTTCCTGACTTTGACTAGACAAGAATGACAGGCAAAAGGCGGTTTTCGGATCCCTCTCTTGTAAATATGTAAACTGACGTGCCACTGATGACCCTATATATCAACATACAAAACAGTTTACGTGACGATCACAAGACTATTTATATTCCAGTGGTGCTATGTTCCTCGATTACCAATCTACCATGGTCATGCCTTCTACACAAATCATCTCCTCATGCTGCTGCTCACATTTTTTGGGCTCATGGCATGGATGTTAAGGTCCTGCAACCGGCTCTTATTACATGCGCATGGACGCAACTGAACAGATGCAAGATTTCATGAGTTAAGGGTTCGCTCAGTATTACAAATTCATTTGGGTGGCCATGGGCACACTAGAAGGCTTGGGCCCAAGTTACTTCTCAACAAACCGCCTAATTGTAATCCATTCTGGTGCACCATAGGGGAAGGCAAACACGGTTCCTGTTGTAGTTAGTTACAATGCACCAATTTATCAATATTCCAAGAGTGTTATTTCAAGTGATTCAGTATTGCCCCCCTCAAGAACGGCGGTCAGATAATGGACGTAGCCAGAGGCATTTGTAGTCTTTTCTTCAGCCGATACATCCTAACCCTGGTTGGCTGGAAATAGAGTTTTCTGCGATTACAAACCTCTGTGGGGAGTGAAGGAGAAAGATCTAAAGAAAAGGACTCAACCACCCCCCATTTCCTGGCCGACACGATTATGGAAGTCGTTTAGTTAGCAGTGATCCATGATCCTCTACCTGTGACCCATTGCCACTCCATCCCAGTCATGTAAAACAATAAGATTGGGACTTCACCGTAAAAACAAATGGCGAGTTCAAGGTTCTTACTTTCAGCGTTCTTTGCCCATATGTGTCAGCATTGTTCCCCTCGCCAAAAGGAACGCCGTGCCGCCGAAAAATATGGCACATATATGGCGGACGTAGGCTAACATTTTTTGGGCTACCTCAATATGGGTCCACCATTTGGTTGGGTGCATGATGCCTTGTGCAACTGTCACACAAATGCCCCTCCCCAATTTGGAAGGAGGAGGCAATTTAAGAAGGGACGTCTTACTATTGCCAAGTCCCCAACTTATTTGAAATCGGGGACAATCTGCACTCCATAAAATTTCCAGGACCATTCCTTCTTTTCTTTTTGCTGTGAGAATAAAGAATTTCTCCTCTTTATTCTTCTCTCTGTAGAAGCATTTCCAGCTGTGTCATACATCCAGCTGATGCGTCTCCAATGTAAAGCTCGCGGTTGGAAGTGGAGGACACTGACCTGCTTTTCATTGTATGCAGTTTATGGGATTGTGTCACGACAAAGTTTACAATTCCCGAATCAGGTTGACCAATCCATTTGTTTCCAAGGATTCCTTTCGGCTACAGCTTCTGTCTTCTTGAGAAACCTCTGGACACACACACTTAGATGACATCATCTGTTTCCAAAACCGAATTGCTGATACGTTTTGGGGTCATCACACCGCGCAGTCATATACAGCTACTTTCCTTCATTTGTTACCTGCTAATAAACCGTAGTTACAGCCGTTAATTGTAATTTAGTCCACCAGTGTTCGGCCTCTTTGTATGTGCCGCGGCTGATTCACCCTGGTCCCATTGGACGACTAGTACGTCATTCCAGTCAGCAAAATTTTCCTTATTACGGATTTGTTCATGGTTATCCTGGCATGTATTGGTTGCCTTTTCTCTAGTGGAGTCACGAGCAACTTGGGCCAAGATGCTGCTTGTTATGTGGAAGACAGGTGTTCAGCTTCTTGTTCAGATCTTATTATCGCGTATCTCAGAATAGCACCAGTAAAATCCTATATTCTTTTGGTTTCCGTTATGGACGTTTAGTTTTTAAAAGGACATCTACCATACAGGTTAACATGTTAGATGTGTCCTAGTAAGAAGTTCCTGAGGACTTTCTTTATTATAACCTAGATGCGGGAGCGATCTATGAGATATAAGAGTTACGCAATGACACATACGGAGCGTCTCAGGCTATGTCACCGCACCGGAGGTTCGGAGGCATAGTATTTTATTATGCACTCAATCCAAGGGCCGCACTAGAAGATTTGTTGGACTCCCCCCATGGTGTCCATTCCCATCATTGAGCTATACTTCATACCAATCATTTTGGATCCAGACAAGCTAGAATCTCTGCACGTGCCATGATTATCAGAAGACCCTGGCAGGGCCCACTCGTTCTAGCAAGGAGAGATCCTACACAGGCCACTCGGTAACAGAGAGGCCCCACCAGTTTCAGCAGATGACCCTTATGAAATGCCGCCCCCTCCTCTTGGAAAAAAAAATCTATACTCACCTTTTGGGTTTTTCTCCTCCCGCGGCCCCGTGACTTGTCTTCAGCTTTTTGGCCCATGGGCATTACTATGACGTGCGGTGTAATCGGGCTGCAGGACATCATAGTTAGGGACTGCACGGCGCATACATAAGCCGCGTCATACTGATTGAAGCCGGGCCGGAAGAAAGAAGACGAGCCACGGAGCGGGGAGAAGAAGAACAGAAAGTGAGTAAAGTTTTTAATTATTTTTTTCCTAGCTAAAGTGTCTGGGAATGGGGGGTTTGGGGGTTAGCCTCTTGGGGCACCCCCTTTTGATAGAAACACGGGGGGGGGGGGGGGGGAACCCTTGAACACAGTGGCCGCTAACCCCCATCATGAGTCCAACCCCGTAGCACTAGCAGTAACCAAAATCCCCCCCTGTGACATAGATAGGGTTATAGCACGTCCCTGCGGCGCTAGGTAGGTATCCTTGAGTTATTAGAAACTTTTATACCTCTATAGTTCCGAATCGTCCGCTCATATAAAGTCAAATAAAAGAAGGACAGAAACTGATGGTAGGTGTCCTTTAAGGTCAAAATTGGTTCACTTACAGAGAAAAGAATTGGTTAGTATTCCGAGTTTACAATAAAATAGGTGCAATCGTGCAATTTAGCTACTCTCTGTAAAAGCAAGAATTCAACAGAATTGCAAATTAGTGGGTAAATATCATTACCAAGCACTAGTCCTTTCAGGATTAAGGATGTTTACTACAGGAATGTGTAGTCAGCTGGCAGAGAACTCCCTAGCGACAGGGCACCAGCTGATGGTATAATCATAATTCATCATACAAACCAAATGATATTATGATCGTTTAGGTCCGCTGAACAAGCGCAGGACTGCACCTGTTCATTAGACCGATCTGGTTCACATGCGGAGCCACTATATCTTGTGTACATCACCAGTCCCTAAGGACCTCTTCCCGACTACTCACGAGCTTTAGTTATGCTTGCATATGCAGGGGGCTTATTTACTAGGTGCTCGCGTCGCACTTTGTTGGACTGTTAAGCGTTTTAGGATTTGCGGCAGCTTTGACAGGAATTTAACAGGTTGTTTGCCACTGGAATTTGTGTCGTACGCGATCTTTTATTGGCGCGCTGTGCTGGGCTTTCATGCAACAGGGTTGGGGCGGCGTCGGAGACTGCCATGAGTCGGACTGAGCGCGGGAATTAAACTTTCAAATTGTGTGCAAGCCCAACACTTACATGCACCAGAAGAAGAAGGGTGTACTCCTGTCGGACCTGAGCGGGGGGAGGGAGTGTGACACATGTAGGATAATCGGGCGCATGATCTAGTCAATCGAGGCCGTGCATGATCGCGTGGACAATGCACTTTCTGTGAAACTCACGCGGACACAGTAGGAAAGTGTCCCCATGTGTGCACCATAACAATTCCTGTATATGTCTTTTATATTGGGATACCCCTTATAAAGTGGGGTCTAATGGCATGTCCCACGATCAAGTATTCTATACTGCTCTTGCCACACCCCCCCCCCCCCCCCCCTTTGTACAAGGATTAAACTAACTCTAAAAATTAAAGCTGACTCCAGTGCTGACCTTCTGGTTCCCCCTTTCTGCAGCTCCCGTTTTTGTGTTTGACAAGTGATGTTCCATTATAGGGAATTCACCATTGGCCACCAATAACACTCATCTGTGCTGCATAAACTTGCATTACTGCTGAGGCTGGTCAGTAATGTGCCACTTATGTACAAGCTGAGGCCTGAGTGCGATGTTGGTAAATCATATGGTGACATATTCCACAGGATTTGGTCTGGACTAGCACACTGCCGTGTGAATAAGGCGTTAGAGAGAAGGGACTAGCTCTCGTGATGCACTGAAGCAGCGCATAGCCGCGTCTACATGCTCCAGGCTACATGCGCCAAGCTATATGCTCCAGGCTACGTGCACGTGAACTACTAAGATGAGGATAATGTCGCAGATTAAGGGTCTAGGTAAGGGTCACGAGCGGCCAAGACAAGTTGGGGGAAGCTTGACTGTGTGCCCGAGCTCCCCCGCCTCTTTGACTTTATTATCAGATCACAAGAGATGGAATAAAAGTTATATTTACACAAATTATGGCAGCAATATTATAAAAAGGGCATCATTGGAACACTATTACAGTCCACGAAAAGGTACAGTCTGGGGTTTAATGGGGGGATCTGAGGTGACAGGTTCCCTTTAAAGCTGATGACTGCTTTCCTATACTATGCTAACTGCACATTTGGACACATTAATGCTGGTATATACATACTATTCCTATAACCATACATACATTCCATTACACACATTTTATTTTACCCTTGTCATTGTGAAATAAAATATCCAGTATTTCTTGCTGAAGGAAAAATAATCATCAATAATTTCAGCACTGTACGTATGACACCTGGATCTATAGGACCTTAGGCCCATGTTGGGGAAATGCCTTGTTCTATGCAGGTCTTGATATTTCCAGCACCAATGTTAAACAATGGACTCCTGACCCGCCGGTTTACCATAGTCACTGCCAGAAAACCGGCTGTGAGACACTGAAGGGGTTAACTGTGGATGGGCGGTATGTTTCCCCTAGGTTTTCCTATTACGCAAGGCCTTAGTGCTGAGGTTGTGTTGTCCAGCACCTTGGACACAGGTGGGGGGAACAGCCCAATCAGGCCAATAAAGCCACTCAGCAGAGCTCAGAATGTTGTCTCTCTGTGGAAGGAGGCTGAGAGATAGAGTGCTAGTTCTGGTGCCCACCGTTGAGAGCAAGTTCTTGGCAAAGTGGCAAGGACCATATGAGGTCATGGAGAAAGTGGGGGAGGTAACCTACAAGGTATCTCAACCGGGGAGGAGGAAACCCGAACAGATATACCACGTGAACCTCCTAAAGCCATGGAGGGAAAGAGAGTCCCTGATGGCCATGGGAGTAGAAAAGGCGTCTGTCCCCAAGAAGGTGACACCGGAGGTAGGTGTACCCGATGCCAAGGTGCCTGAAGTACGGATCTCGGAGTCCCTCTCCAGGGCCCAGATTCAGGAAGCGAAGGAGTTTGTGCTCCGAAATGTGGATGTGTTCTCTAAGTTACCGGGGCGTACTTCAGTCATCAAGCATGACATCATAACCGAACCCCACATCCGGGTACACCAAAAACCCTACCGGGTCCCTGAAGCGCGCCGGCTTGCCATATCCGAAGAAGTCAGGCAGATGTTAGACCTGGGGGTAATCGAGGAGTCTAAAAGTGACTGGTCGAGTCCTATTGTGTTGATTCCCAAACCTGATGGTTCCCTACGGTTCTGCAATGACTTTAGGAAGTTAAACGAGGTGTCCAAATTTGATTCTTATCCCATGCCCAGGGTTGACGAGTTGATAGAACGACTTGGACAGGCTAGGTTCTTCTCCACCCTTGACCTGACAAAAGGGTATTGGCAGGTACCTCTGACTGACAGGGCTAAAGAGAAGACCGCTTTTGTTACCCCTGATGGGCTTTTTCAGTACGTGGTACTTCCCTTTGGGCTACATGGGGCTCCCGCCACATTCCAGAGGTTAATGGATCTTGTGCTAAAACCTCACCGGAGTTATGCCTCGGCCTACTTGGATGACATCATAGTCTATAGTAACGACTGGGAGAGTCATCTAGCCAAGATGCAAGCAGTGGTAGACTCCCTGAGGGCAGCAGGGCTGACAGCGAACCCCCAAAAATGTGCACTGGGTCTGGAAGAGGCCCGTTACCTGGGGTACCGTATTGGGCGAGGGGTCATCAAACCCCAAGTAAATAAAGTAGAGGCGATCCAGCAGTGGCCACGACCTTTGAGCAAAAAGCAAGTGAGGGCCTTCCTGGGCATAGTGGGCTATTATCGCCGATTTATCCCCGATTTTGCGACAATAGCGGCACCACTGACTGACCTGACCAAGGGTAGCAGGGCGGTGATGGTAAAGTGGAGTGAAGAGGCTGAGGGGGCGTTTCAGCGACTTAAGACGGTTTTGTGCGAGGGACCGGTACTGATCACCCCTAACTTCACCAAGACCTTTATCGTGCAGACTGACGCTTCGGACGTAGGCTTAGGGGCTGTCCTGTCCCAAGTAGTGGAGGGTGAGGAACATCCTGTGACATTCCTGAGCCGCAAGCTCACACCTCCTGAAAAGAACTATAGCATAGTTGAGAGGGAGTGCTTGGCGATAAAATGGGCTCTGGAATCCCTGAGATACTACATGATAGGGCGACAGTTTACACTAGTGACCGATCACTCTCCCCTCACCTGGATGAGTCAGGCCAAAGAGAGGAACGCCAGGTTCACAAGGTGGTTCCTGATGCTGCAGGGTTTCAAGTTCACGGTGGAACATCGAGCAGGAAAGCTGCATGGGAATGCCGATGCCCTGTCTCGTACCCACTGTCTGATGGCCAATAGTGTTCGCCCCCACAGGGTCAAACAGAGGGGGAGGGTATGTGAGACACTGAAGGGGTTAACTGTGGATGGGCGGTATGTTTCCCCTAGGTTTTCTTATTACGCAAGGCCTTAGTGCTGAGGTTGTGTTGTCCAGCACCTTGGACACAGGTGGGGGGGAACAGCCCAATCAGGCCAATAAAGCCACTCAGCAGAGCTCAGAATGTTGTCTCTCTGTGGAAGGAGGCTGAGAGCACACAGCCCTGACCTCTGTGCCTGGAGCAGCCACGTGTACTTTGGATATTGTGAGTTAGTGATCCTATGTTTAGTTAGCACCCTGACGGGTAGGATATTATTTTGTTTGGATGCCTGAGTGTAAAGGCTGTTTTATTTTACTTTTTGCTACAATAAACACAGGCGAGACCTGTTTTGGACTGTACTTTGGTGTCACTGTCTTGAACTGCATCACAGCACCCCGCTACCACGATCTCTACCGGGCCAAATCCCCACATATGGTGCTTCGGATTGCGGGCAGTTCAAAAAGACACACACCTGAAAGGCTCGCTACATCCTGCAACATTGCATGGCCTGGGTGAAAGCAGCAGGCAAAGTGCAGGATAAAGCCAAGATGGAGGACTTTATTAAATACCTGCAAGAGGAGGCCAGAGCTAATCGGCAGCAGCAGCAGGCCATGCTCCAGCAGCAGGAGGAGAGGTCCCGCCAGCAGCAGGAAGAGTCCCAGGCTAATCGGCAGCTGCAGCAAGCCATGCTCCAGCAGCAGGAGGAGAGGTCCCGCCAGCAGCAAGCCATGTTCCAGCAGCAGGAGGAGAGGTCCCGCCAGCAGCAGGAGGAGAGGTCCCGCCAGCAGCAAGCCATGTTCCAGCTGCAGGAGGAGAGGTCCCGATTTCCAAACAGTCTAGCCTGCGTTTGATGCAGCAAAAAGTAAAATAAGAACATAGCCTTTTAACACTGCGGCTATCCAAACAAAATAATCATCCTAACCTAACAAAATCCACCGATCGGGTGCTACTAAACAAGGATCACACCTCACAAGTATCCAAAGTACACGTGCTATGCTCAGGCACAAGTCGCAGGGCTGTGTGCTCTCGCCATCCTTCCACAAGGAGACAATCAATTCTGAGCTCCTGCTGATTGGCTTTAATTGCCTGACTTGGGCTTTTCGGCATCGACCCCTTGTAGTGACCTCAAGTTGCTTCGGACAACACAACCCAGCACTAGGCCTTGCGTAATAGTAAACCTATGGGAAAATAACCGCCCCACCACAGTTAAGCAACCCTTCAGTGTCTCACAATATATATATATATATATTCTACTGAACTGGAATTATAGCATGCTAATCACCATCAATATACAACCTCCTCCCAATTTATTAACAGACCCCCCCCCCCAACATTTGGTCGTTTACATGATGCACAGTATCTATTGTATCCTATAACTAATATATCATCCACCCTGTTATTATGGTGCATGGTTTTACATACGTGCAACCTCGTGATCAAATAGTTTAGCACCCCCATAAGTGAATATATATCGTACTTATATAATATATACTACTACTATAAAAATTATTTTTATATCCCACTGCTCTCATATACTTTATTAATATTCACCTCCCCCATTAACCGATTCGCCACTCGCCCCGCCGTGTATCACGGCGTGCGGTCGCGTTCCGATGCATGAGAGGGTTCGCTGGGCCCATCTTTTCCGAGGATCGCCGATTGCTCGCGGCGCCGCCATCTTTACATTTTTCCGAGGATCACCACAGCCCCCGTGACGTCATCGGGAGCGGGCGATGCCGTTGCCATGGTAAGCGTTCGCGTCTCACGAAGACCCGAACTACTTCGGGTTAACCCATTCATTCCAATGTGCTATCACGCACATTGTAATGTATGCGGAGTACAATCCCCATATCTGCCATCTGTAAAAAACTCTATAGATTTTTCAGGTGGGAGTGAAAAAATCGCATTAAAAAAACGGGAAAGGGCTACCGGTCCTATAACCGGAGTTAAATTATATAAGCTCACCATATACAGTCCCCTACGCTTAATAAAATCTTTCCCCCAATCCAGTCACCCCCAGCTTATAATATACTGTAATCCACATATACAGCCCCTGCAGCTTAGTAATATACTGTATCCCGATATACAGACCCCCCCCGTCTTAGTACTATACTGTTCCATTACATCAGGCTCCCAAGGCAGCTTATACAATATAGTCTGTATCCCATATACCACGACACGCGCCACACACCCCGCCTTAGAAATATACTGTACCCATATAACACGCCCCCCAGCTTGTACTAGTATATCTGTACTCCTTCCCCACATACACACCCCATCTTAGAACATACTGTAGCCCAATACAGCCCACCCCCAGCTAGTCACCATAGACTGTATCCCATATACAGACCCCCCATACAACCCCCGCCTTCTTAGAACAATACTGCTATCGTACCCCATATAAACCCATCCAGCTTAGTAAGTATACTGTCATCCTCTATATAGCATAACAGTGAGCCTCCCCCAGCTTAGTAATATACTGTATCCCATATACAACCCCCCAGCTTAGTAAGATACTGTATCCCATATACAACCCCACCCCCCCAGCTTGTAAGATAACTGTATCCCTATACAACCCTCCCCAGCTAGTTAGATACAGGTATCCCATAATACAACAGAACAGTCCCCTCAGCTAGTGATATAGCTGATATATAGTAGTAAGACTATACTGAGCGATCCACTTAATCCCGCCCCAGTACATAAAAAATAATTATAAAGCCCCAAATAATAATATATAAAGGTCATCCCCCCCAGTATAAATAGATCATGTCCCCATAGATGATCTAATACGCATGCCCCCCAGTCATAAATAATTATGGCCCCATATCAATATATACAGCACTCTAACCCCCCCCTTCCCCTAATATCACAAGTAATTCTAGCCCAAATGAAATACAATACAGACCATATCAAAAAAGGTTGTGATAAGCGTATCGTACCTATTCGCGCGGAGCAGTATAATACTTTACAAAACCTGCCATCATTCGGGTGAGTACGGTCTTCATGTCCAAAAAGGCTCCAAGGATTGGGTCTGGGTCTATCGGTGTCCCCGATTCCTTTTCAACACATATAAACATAGATAATCAGAGCAATTTTCTTGGTTCCAATCATTGGGGACTTACAAATGGTTGTTCCACACACATGTTTAACATGTGGTTTTTGTTGACAACCAATCACTTATTTCCTTTTCTTGTCACAACGTATATTAACTTACTACAGTACGCACCTCTTTTGTGGTATAATCCTCATACACATGCAAATCCCTTGCAATAAACGTCTTTGGGACTGTTGACAAACCCACTCAAGGTAAGAAATTAGACAAAGTCGCCTATGCTCAGGTCATAAAAAATACAACCTAACAAACATCTCTGGGTTTCCACACCACTTTCCGGGAAATCCACGCAATTAGGAGGATCACCAGTTCCTTCAGGGGATGGGATGAGAAAAAGTAAATACAAACCCACCAGGGGTGGTGATCTCAGAAAGAAGAAACGATAAATTGGAAACTTATCCTGGATTGTTTGTTTTAAAACCACCCAATCATCTGGATTTAACATGAGACCGGCACTTCATCCTGTGTTTATTATATAATGTCTCTAGGAGCCCCATGGTTGTATACATACTTCGTAGTAAACTATAACTTTCGTCCGTTGTGTCTTATTTCTCTAATATCATTCTCGACTCTTTAAACTTACCATGACGTAAAAGTGTAGCTGTTCTTCTTTTCCAACGTACCATTGACTGTAAAATTAGTATGGTTTTCCAACTGTAAACCGATTGACTGTAAATTGTGTTTCTTCCATTAGACCGCTTGAATCTTTGTATCGAGTATTATATTAACAAACTCCGAATATCCCATGTATCCACTAGTATTAGTTAATTACATCTGGCTACCCTGTTTTAACTTTTGCAGACAAACATATGATACGTAACAAATACATTCTCAAGCATGATCGGTCTATTTTTGTTGGTAACTTGTCGACATGGCCTAGTCCGCTTGTGCCTAGTAGAGCAATGGCGTCCAAAAAACATGTTACAATTGTAATTGTGATGGTCCTAACATCTTGTAAGCATTAATGTCATTTCCTGATGCAACTTCCTTTCTCCAGGTTGTTTTTAAAATGGTGTGATTAATGCATTTTAGATGTAAATCCTCCATTGCGATTTTCGCTTGGAGGGGTGTGTGGCTGTCCCACGATCAATGTGCAACTCTGGACAGTGATCGTGACGTCCACAGCGTCAGCCTAACCATGGAGAAGCACGGTGTTCAATATAGAGCATCAAAAATTTCTTGTATTTGTATCCATGACTAAGCTCATACTGAGCGCTAATGCGTATGATTTACCCAACCCCACCGTGTGTCCCCTTATCTTTGTGCACTCTCTGCCGTGATATATAATGCTTTATAAGAGAACGATAAAGAAAAACATTATATTTTTATACATGCCACTACTGTCTTCCCTGAAGCTGCTGGTCTTGTGCTCTCTACAGAACTAGAACCCTCCCCTAGTATATATTATAGCCCCCAAATAATATATATAGCATTCCATCATCAACCCCCCCCCCCTAAGATAAAACTAATCTATGGCCCCATATGAATCTTCTTGATCTAGTATAGCGTCCCCCCGCCTACAGTATTAACCGTTTCTTGTCCCATATCATACATCGCACGTACCCCCCCACCCCTACCCCCCCCTCCAGTATACTCAGCACACCTCCCCACACCTCACATGCTTATTAGCACACATTAATTATTAAAGGTACATTAAGAAAAATATAAAATATTACTCACTATCCACTCAGGCAGCTGCTCTCGGCGCGCGGGTCCGGTCATTCACCGAATGCTTTCAGCCGCGGCTCTCTGTGAGCCTGCGGCTCCGCACAGTTACACAGGTGGCGTGACGGTCATTGGCTGTCACTCTAGCTACGAACGGAGCGACGCCGTCTGCCCAGGAAAGGCGCGTCCGCATATAATATCGCTGGCCTGGTCTATAAAGATACAGGCCACGAATTCTATTTTAGCTGGCTGGGCGATGCGGGCGTATAATGGAACAGCCCTAATCGCCCACTTTTAGAGCGATCGAAATTTATCGTGCCACCTCTGTGCAGGGAACTGAACCTCCACTGCAATAGTCTGCCGCCCTGATATATATGCCCGCTAAAGATCTGAGCCGAACCGGCATCTGGCACATACGGGGTGACCTAGCTGTAGCATATAGCCGGCAGCCTCCAGTGTAACCGCCCGTGCTTACCACTTTAAATGCCGCGGTCACGCGGCTGCGGCAATCTAAACTGCTCCCCATGGGATAGTAATTCCCCCATCGCTCAATCGCCCCCCCTCCCCTCCTGAAAACCGTTTTCTGGGAGGCGGCACGATCGTCTGCTGTGGCTCATTGGGGTCCGATCTGACCCAGTTTTGCCTGCAAGAGCGGCCCTGTAAGTGCGTTACTATGATTTCATCTTACTGGCACCGTGCCAGCCTATGTCTGTGCATATGTTAGACATTGTTAATCTTCCCTGCAATCAATTGGTTTTTGTCAGAGTAGTATCATGAATAGTGAAGCGCAATCAGGATGATTGCCTTGTCAGGTCCCTGGTGAAGACGTGAAAAGTAAAAAAAAAAATTTTAAAAATAAATAAATAAATCATGAAAAAATGCTCAAAAGCCCCCAAGCTATAAAGAGAAGCTAGATAACTCAAGAAAAAAGTCTAAATCATAACACCAACCCCACATTATAGTAGCCCTCGCATTCGTGACGCAGAGCACCCGTACGAATACAGATAAACTAAATTATGTGAACCCGCATAACGATAAACGCGTAAAAAAACTGTATACAACCCTCTCAAAAATTAATTATTTTAGCCGATTCATCCCAGGAAAATAATGTATAAAAAGTTACATAAAACTTCGTACTCCAGAATTATACTGTGCAAACGTACCAACATGTCCCACAAAAAAACAAGTACCATTCACCAGCTCACGTAGCACAAAAAGGACAACAATGTTATGCCACTATGAGATTGCATACAAAATGATAGATTTTGTTCACCCACATTAGGGTTGTTTTTGGCAAATTTAGTAAAACATAAGAAAAATATTCATGTAGGGTATCCCCGTAACCGTATCGACTAGTAAATAAAGATAACATGTTATTAGGCTCAAAGGGTGAACACCAAATAAAAAAAAAGCGTAAAAAAAATGCCACTACAGAATGGATGCTTTTCTACTTCCTTCCCTCACAAACAACAGATTATTAAATTCAAACAATAGGCGGATAAAACAACTGCCCAATGGTAACACTGGCAAAGGCATCCGTAAAATGGTAGCCTACAAGGATCTATTCAAGCATGGAAAAGTCGGCGAAGGGTCAGGTAGGACCAGATGAGGAAGAGCGTAAGAGAGAGGAGGGGGGGTACCGGATGCTTTGCCGAACGGGGAGTGAATGATCATCCCCCAAAAATCTAAGCAAACTAAAATCCTGATCCGGGCAGTTGCAGGGCCTCCGTATTTTCCCCTCGTGCGCCTTCGCCGTCGCCCATAAAACAAGTCAACGGCCACATGTGTGAGGTCTCTGTACTCAGGAGAAATTATAGACAAATTGTATGGTGGGTTTTTCCATCTACTTTTTTCATCTTTGAAAATGTAGTCAATTTTAGGCTAAATGAGACGTATCCCCAGGCACAATTTTGGACCATGTCCTAAATTGTCATCAACCTGTCTCCATTTTGCTTCAATTACTATGAAGATCTCAAGGGGTTAACAACTTCGTAATAGCTGTTTCCTGATAGCTTTTAGGGTGCAGATTTGAAATGAGGATTGATTATATCCGTGGCTTTTGATGCTAAATATGTAAAATTGCATTCATTAAAACGTATTTACGTATTCCGCCAAAATCGTAGTCTACCGGAAAAGCGATATCAATTTGTAATAGCCGCTGGACGTCAAACATAAATTATCCAGAGCATTTCAGACAATGAAAATTAAAAAAGTAGACATATTGAAAGGTATTCAGCAATTTTTAGGTGGTAAATCTATCTGCCTTACTAAAACACATGATTTCGAATTTGCTAAAATGGCAAATTTTTCCAAAATAATTCATCAAATCTATTTCTTTTTTTTTCTTTTTTTTTATTTTTGTAAATAACTGCAAAACTTTCAGGTACCAAAATTTCACCACTAAAATGAAGTACAACATGTGGGGAAAAAACATCTCACGAATCGTTGGGCGAATGTAACAGTATTCAAAATTAGAACCATATAAAGCGATGCAAGTCAGAATCCCAAAAAATCGGCTGACCTTAAGCTAACAAATGGGCTTGCGTCCTTAAGGGTGTTAATATGTGATTGGTGGCATGGGATGCAATAGAGAATCCTAGTGGCCTTATAAATAGTCAGAATAGGTATGTTCCCCCTCAAAAACAATAAAATAAAATATTTTACTTTTACTGTTTATTTGTTCTATATGAATGTCCGGTTTTTGTTGGGGTAAGGATGCGTCCTCTGATCTTATACTCATCTGTTTTTCTAACCACCATATAATAAGCACGAATCTAGACAATAATATGGTTTCTAGCAACACATGTTCCTAAAGGAAAAAAAACTAAGACTAAATTCTGCCATGCACTTACTAAACAAACACTACAATGTAAAAAATATTAACATTACTACATATGTACAAGACTTCGATAATATTGCCACACCTAACCACTACCGTTTACACTACATAGTGACTGATTATAATATTTTAAATTTAAAATTTTCATTTTGTGGCATGGTAGAAATGGAACAAAATTTGGTTATAAACCTTTCAAATGAAGGGCCATCGTTTGATGCAGGTGATGGTATTAAATCTTTTAACTTAGGGGCTACTTTTTTACACCTCATTTCTATGCCTGCAAGAGTGATCAAGGTGAGTCCATCAGGTAAGATCGCCTCTTGTCACTATCCTCACTTCACCCAGCTTCTCTAGTACTTAAAGACTGGCCATGAAGAACCTGCAAGCCCTCTGGTCTTCAACTGAGCAACTGAGGCCTGCTGCTAAGGAGATGAGTTGGCTGCCTAGATCACTAAAGATTTTTGTCACAAACGCAAGGTCCTGGATGCACATATTGCACATAAGCAAACAGTGGACCTGGAGCACGGGATGAAACCTTGATATTCAAATTCTAAAACCTCAAGAGAATTTAAGAAGGGATATGACTTCAATGCTTAGACCTAGCCACCAGACCGGAGTGCAGCATGTCATCTGCATCCTTGCCCTAAAGAGGAGTCAGAATACAGGAAGATTTATGCATAACTGTGGAATTAATGTCCTTGACGGATATACCATGCCTCTTATTATTTTTTTATAGCTTTTTTGTATATGATTAGACTGTAGTAATAGTTTTGTCTCATTAATTATTTGTATTCTCTGTCACATGTGGACTGTTGAAAAGGTAAAAGTCTTTGTATTTTCAGCTCACCCTCGTTGCTATCTTGTCCAGCCGGTGCACAGAGTATCTAGAGGAAGCTCGCAGGCATAGAATTTGAGTAAAAAATAGCCCCTACTGTTATAAGGCTTTAAGCCATCAACGGCCATATTCAAGAGCACCTTTGTGGAAGCCTAAGTCAATGAATTGGCAACATTTAAGGGTGCGAGTCACAACATTGGCAGTTAAAACTACATCGCCATCAGTTTTGAGGTGGTTTTCTAGGTCGCAGATTCTTATTTTTTAAACAAGTGAAAGTATTCACTCAATCTTCGAATGACATTTTGGAACAGTTTTCCCTTCAAAATCAAATTCGCCCATTCGTATCATGTCTTTTCACATGCGAAATTAAATGACTGCACCTAACGTTGCACCACCTCCAAGATTGCGATGCACCCTGTTAAGGGCATTAACCACTTAATGAACCGCCCTAATCGGATTCATGGCAGCCATTGGATGCATACTTCGTCTGACGCACTAATTCCTTTTTACGGCAGCATTCAGAAATTTCAGGACATTGGGTCTCGCTGGTGCCTGTCGCGGGCTGTGATATCATACCCGGCATCGGAAAACTCAGATCCCAGCGTGTGGTTTAAAACCCTCTTACACACCGCGTTCAAGCCGCCCCGTATGTCCCCCGTTGATCAAACCAATCCCCCACCATTGAGCGTTACCCCGGGAGATCTGATCCCTACTTTCCACAGCTCTGTGGTCCAGCAAGTTTCCGCCGCTTCCCGGCAGGACTGGCTGCAACTAAATGAGGCTGCCCGTTACTTAGCTGCTTACACAGTCACGGCATCAAGCATTGCAGGTGGTCGGAAAGGGCTTGAACAACTGATTCGGATGAGCTTGTTCAGCCCCAGTCTGGAATATGTCAAATATTTTAAAAAAAGATTAAATCCTTTACTCTCCATAGCGAATAGACGTACCCTTAATGTCTTAAAATGTGCGATGGGAGGAGTATGAAGAGGGCTCACATGGTGGCTGAGCCCTCATTAATACTCACACGGGCATAATTGCTCACAATGAAGCAAACACCCTTACTCACAACCTAAACCCCCGCGATCGGTGCTAGCGCCAATCGCGGGTGTCTACACCCTTTGAATCTGCGGCCTACTGCAAGCTGATGGAGCGCCGCCATATGTTGGCTCCGATGTCGCTCCCCGTGACGTCACTTAATTCATTCATTTTATCATGGTAAAATTTCGAAAAAATTTGCGTTAATAAACCTTTCAAAGAAGGCCACGGTAGATGCAGGTGAGGTTTTAATCTTTAAAACTGTAGGGGCTACTTTTTTTACTTCAAAGTCTATGCCTGCGAAGACGCTATCGTTGGTTCACATCGGTAAGCTCGCACTCTGTCACTATCCTCACTTCAAGACCAGCTTCTACTAGTACGTTAAAAGTACTGGTGCATGAATATCCTTAAGCCCTACTGGTCTTCAACTGAGCCTGCTGCGAAGAGGATGGAGTTTGGCTGAACTCGATACTACTATAAGAGTAGTTGTCACAAACCAATTCTGGATGGCAGCCATTGGCACTAGCACAGTGGACCTGGAGCCGATGGATGAAACGCTGATATTCTAGAATTCTAAGAACCTCAAGAAGAAGTTTTAGGGATATGACTTCAATGCTTGAAACTAGGCCATCTCACTGGACGGAGTGCAGCATGTCATCTTGAAATGCATCTTGCCACTGAGAGGGAGTCAGAATACAGGAAAATTATGGCAGAACCTGTGACAGTAATGTCCTTGAGTCGATATACCCAATGCCTCTAATTCTGTTTTTTTTAGCATTTGTTTTGTATATGATATAGACTGTATAATATTTTGTACTCATTATTAATTTGTATTCTGCTGTTCACTGTGGACGTGTTGAAAAACGGTAAAGTCTTTTGTGTATTGTCAGCTCACCCCTCGTTGTCTATCTAGTTGTCCAGAGTCGGTGCACCATCAGTATCAAGTCGCAGGCATAAGATTTGACGTAAAAAGTAGGCCCCTACTGTTATAGAATTTAAACCATCAAATCCAATATATCATTCAAGAGCACCTTGTGGAAGCTAAGTCCCATGATTGGCCAGCCCATATTAAGGTTTGCGGTCACACAAATGTGCAGTTAAAACTACATCGCCATCAGTTTTGAGGTGTATTTTCTAGGTGCAGATTCTTATTTCTACAAAAACACGTGAAAGATATTCTCAATAGGCGAATACATTTTTGGAACGGTTTTCCCTTCCAAAACAAATTCGCCCTTCAGTTCATGTCTTTCAAAACAAATACTCCTGCGAAATAAACATGACTGCACCTAAAACCACCTCCAAACTGATTGGCGATGCCACATGTTAGGCATTAACCACTAATGACCGCCCTACTCTTTCGGGATTCTAATGCAGCCATTGAGGGTATTCTCGGTTCCGGACGCAAACACTTTAAACCTTTTTCGGCAGCATGTGCAGAGTGTTCAGGACATTGGGTCTCGCTGGTGCCTTCTCGGGCTGTGATATCATACCCGGGATCGGAAAAACTCCGATCCGGCTTTTTTGGTTATCAACCCCTTACAAGATCACCGCGGTCACGAGCCCCCTTACGAATCCCCCGTGGAGCAAACCGTCCACCTACGCCACAAGTGAGCTTACCGTGGAGAATCTGATCCTACTGCCACATCTCTCTGTGGTCCAGCAGTTCCACCGGCTATGCCGGCAACCTGGCTGCAACTAAATGAGCCTGCCCGTTACGTACTGCTTACACAGTACACTGCAATACAAGCATTGGCTACGTGGATCGGCTATGAACAACTGATCTGATGATAGCTTGTTCAAGCCCCATCTGGACATATGTCAAATATTTTAAAAAAAAGATTAAATCCTTTACCCATAGCGCAATAAGACTTACCCTTTTATGTCTATTGCATGGAGGAGTATGAAGAGGCTCACTGGCTGAGCCCTCTTAATACTCACTCGGGCATTTTGCTATCCAATGAAGCCAAACACCCATTACTATCACCCGCGATCGGTGCTAGCAGCTGTCATCGACGGGTGTTAACCCTTTGATCGCACACGGCAAGCTAGTGGGGCGCCGCCACCTGTTTTGCTCGGATTGTACGCTCCTCCGTGACGCTCACGATTATAAATTATTCATATTTGATATGGCATTGGTAGAAATGGAAAAAAATTTGGTTATAAACCTTTCAATGAGAGCCACGTTATGGGCAGGTTATGGTTAAAAAATCTTTTAAACTGTAGGGCTACTTTTTATATCTCAAATTCTATTCCTGCGAAGAGATGAGTCGGTGGATTCCAAGCAGGTATATCTGCAGCTGTCATCTTCTCTCCTCACTTCACCACTTTCCGCTAGTACTTAAAAAGTAACTGCATGAAGACCCTGAAGCCTCCTCTGGTCTTCAACTGATCCTGCTGTCGAAGGAGGATGGAGTTGCGCTGATAGATACTATAAGTTGTCACAAACGCAAGGGTCCGGGGGGATGCACAGACCATTAACTAACAACCCCGCGAATTCGGTGCTAGCTGCACAATCGCGGGTGTTACCTTTATGATCGCCACTGGCAGCTATGGCGCCGCCAGTTTTGGCTCTCCGTATTGTCGCTCCACCGTGACGTCATCGTTTACAGAGCTGCGATCCTGCATGACAAGCGTCGGTTCCTCACAAAATCTGATCGAGGCTCTCAAGTTTTAGCTATCTTTAGCAATATCGCGATTTGCCCATTATAGATAAATGGCGTGATAAAAGGCCCTACATAGCTGCCATAGTACTGACAGTAATAGTGTAGGAAGATCAACTCAGATCAACCTAGTCAGTGGTGGCAGATACCTATGCTCTTGGTGCAAGAGGTGGCACTCAGAGCACCCTTTTTTTCGGAAGCACCCAGGCTAAAAAATCATCTCCCCAGACCAGTAGTTTCCCAACGGAGGACTCAAAACCCACCTCCTGCAGTCCCTGGCCACCCAGGATGTGTTTGATCAGGCATACTTTTAATTAAAGCTACATCACATCCCCCCTTAAACTGCCTGGGGAAACGTACAGAGGGAGCAATTGAGGTGCATACAGGCGCATTATTATTGAGTCTCCAGCTCTGGGGCCTCCGCCCAATTCTTTCCTGTTCATGGGAACCCGGGGAAGCTACAATATAGTCATAATTTCCTCCTCTTTCTACTTTAATTGTAGTGGTGTCCCCTCAGGATTTAATACAATTAAGAGTCCGTTGCAACAGGTAGCCAACATGGTCACTTCTTAATTGCCATGTGGCAACTTATGCATTTAAATAAGTTGGTTTGGTTGTAGTTGTGCACTCGGAACCCCTAAAAAAGTTCGCCCATACGAACTGACCTAGGGTGTAAAGACCCTAGGTTGAGTCTAAAAATAGTAAAAAATAAAAGTTTAAAAAAAAATTATATAAAAACAAAACTAAAATTCAAATCACTTCTCAAATCCCTCCCTCTGCACCTACGAAGTCTATAAATGAACAGTAAAAATCAAAACACATTAGGTATCCCCTCGTCCAAAAATGGGATGCCCGATCTATCAAATATATAATCATGTTTTTGAACTACATTATACAAAATTTTTTGTTTTGTTGTTATCTGTGTACAGTTTAGAGTTTATCCCTAGAATTGCGACCCGCTATTTATCCCTACTTATGCAGACGCTATGGCAATGGCTCAATGGGGCAGGTGTCCACGAATTATCGTTTCATACTGTCTAGAAAAATCTCTGGCAACGTAAAGGAATTGGTTTTTAGTATAGCGTCCAATGAGTAGGCGGTCACTCATAGGTATGACCCTAAATGGAGATCAGTTTTGAAGAACTATAAACATACAGTTAATATACGTCCATTTGACTGAACCTTAGTTTCTTTCTATGATTCCGGATTTGTTGATTTAAGTTTTGGCGGCACTGCCCACCCTCCTTCGCACGGCGCCGTTCTCTCTGTCCCCTATCTCTGCGAACGTCCGCAGTTCTGTGCTGGACTGAATGAAGATTCCAATACATCGCAATTTAATTAAAATAGCTGAAATGAGGACGACCACTATGAGAAAAGACAGAAATAAGTGCACGTGTCGATACCGTCCACCTAATGGCTGGTTAGATATAAGCGCCCTTCCGAGTGGATCTCTATATCTGATACCTGCAGTGATGAAGAGAGGCAACGGAAACCATTTCACATAAGGTGTTGCCTCCCCATCTATGCCTTTCCGTTCCTTGCCCTTTTTACCTTCCCTGCCCTCCTCGTAGCTTTCCTCCCGCTTCCACTCACTTCCCCCCTCTCACACCATGGCAGCCATAATTCTAGTAATCAGGCCTCGCGACCTCCCCTCGTCCCACATACCAAATCCACCTGTCTTCAATCCCACAAGGCTACTTGCGGAATGCTTAAAATCTTATACTAGTTTAGTGTGTCCACTAACTCAAGAAATTGCCTTTTAAATTCTGTTTTATCGATAATTATAGAGTAAAAACTTACCAAATGTAACAATCTGCTAAAATCTCAACTTTTTTTGTTAGTGTGGGAGGTTGTTCAAGGTCGAAGTTGGATACAGGCGTTTGTCAACAGCTTTATGTTAATAGTTGTATCTGTTGTTGACTCTGAAAGACGCTCATAGGAGTACTCCAAAATATTACACATCTCTTTAGTGTGTAATCATCAGAAAAAAATCAATGCCCCATACGTGCATCACTTCACACATACTAATTCTCTTGTCTTAAAACGGTAATAAAACATTGTACAATAAGGCGGCAGCATTTTGTAATAAAATATCGGTAAACTCAAAGCCATTCATGCCTTTCTGAGCATTAGAATAATTTTCCAGATAGACAATAAAAGATGTGTGTAGATTTTGCCGAACTATGAATCGTTTTTTATCAACAATTATAGACCTTATGCAGGTTTGTATGCATATTTAAGTGAGGAATTTGGACTGTACCTTGGTGTCACTGTCTTGAACTGCATCACAGCACCCCGTTACCACCTTCTCTACTGGGCCAAACCCCCACATATGGTGCTTCGGATTGCGGGCAGTTCAAAAAGACACACACCTGAAAGGCTCGCTACATCCTGCAACATTGCATGGCCTGGGTGAAAGCAGCAGGCAAAGTGCAGGATAAAGCCAAGATGGAGGATTTTATTAAATACCTGCAAGAGGAGGCCAGAGCTAATCGGCAGCAGCAGCAGGCCATGCTCCAGCAGCAGGAGGAGAGGTCCCGCCAGCAGCAGGAAGAGTCCCAGGCTAATCGGCAGCTGCAGCAAGCCATGCTCCAGCAGCAGGAGGAGAGGTCCCGTCAGCAGCAAGTCATGTTCCAGCAGCAGGAGGAGAGGTCCCGCCAGCAGCAAGCCATGCTTCAGCAACAACAGGAAGAGTCCCGAGCCATGTTCCAGCTGATGATGGAAAAGTTTTCTGGCGTTATGGCAGCACCACAAGCGACGACTACTGAGGGGTCCCATACTGGTTTGCAAGGGTACCCGGTTGTCCAGCATTCCGCACGGGCTGCAGTGCAGAAGGCTTTACAAAAGATGACGGCGACCGACGATGTGGAGGCGTATCTCACTGTGTTCGAGCGAGTAGCTGAGCGAGAGGAGTTACCAGCCGAGCAGTGGGCAGATGTCCTGGCACCGTTCCTGACAGGTGAGTCGCAGAAGGCTTACTACGACCTGAGTGAAACGGAGGCCCGTGAGTACCCCCAGCTAAAGGCGGAGATTCTGGCTCGTCTTGGGGTCACCGTTCAAGTTCGTTCCAGCCGGGTCCACCAGTGGGCTTACTCAGAAAAACTACCCCCACGCTCCCAAATGCATGACCTGATCCATCTTGTCCGGAAGTGGCTACAACCAGAGGACTGCACCCCAGCACAGATGGTGGAGAGAGTGGTTCTCGACAAATTCACCCGTTCTCTGCCCTCTCGGCTCCAGCGGTGGGTTGGACAGGCCGGTCCCACAAAAGCTGAGGAACTCGTATCCCTAGTAGAGAGATATCGGGCTACGGAGGGAAGGACTTTCACTTACCTCTCCCACACGAAGCAGAGCCAAATGCCAGAGTGACAGGGTCACCAAACCGTCTGGTAAGACTACTACTGCGGAAAAGGGGAGACATGTCAGGTTGGGAGGGGGTTCATTGGGGGGCGTGGATACCCAGAAACCCAGTGAGGCTCGTGACCGAGGTCATAGCCGTATCCAGTGCTGGCGATGCCATGAAATGGGCCATATTGCTGCCAACTGTCCCCTGTCAGTGGAGCCAATGGACTGCAACCAGACCCGGCGAGTGTCACCGTTTGCCCGGCCGGTTCTGGCAGCCGAGTCAGTCACGGATGCAGAACCCCAAGTGTGTATGGTCACAATCGGTGGTCACATGGTGGAAGCCTTGCTAGACTCAGGCAGGCAGTCTGGTCACCCTGGTGCGGGGAACTTTGGTTGATCCTGGACTGTACAGTGGGCGGAAAGTGGGAGTGCTATGTATACATGGGATGTTTAACAGAGTTTTTTAAATTTTTACATAGACCACGTGTTTGACTGGGTTATGGTTGATTGTAAGTCAAGAAGAAAATTGTCCACCAGGACATGTTAACCCATTTGTCACTAAAATATAACTTTTAATAGTATAGATTAAAAGATGGAAATGTTATTATCCAAAGGAGTGAATTAAAATTTGCCAGAGTATAGGTGGCGGTAGCTCTAGCTATTGTCAGGGTAGTGGATATGACAGAGAATGTGTATAATTAATTCTCAGAAGCTGGTGGTATGCAAACACACTACATGCGATACGCTGTGAATCGTATTCTAACTTTTGTTGAGGGGAGACCCATATAGGTGAGATGGGTTCAGATTATAGCCGTTTTTACAGCATATTCGCCCCAACAAAGTAAGTAGGGCTAAATGTTGCCCTTTCTCAATATTAGGTGCACCTAAGTATAGATCACAGCCCGCACTGTTGTTATGCAGGTTATCACCAGCTAACTAAAGTTTTGAACACCCTAAGCTTAGCTAGCCGTCCACTGTCTCTGAATTAAAATCTAACAAGTTAGCCCCCCCGACATGTTTCGCCGAAGGGGCTGAGGGCACAGCAGCCTGACCTCTGTGCCTGAGCAGCCACGTGTACTTTGGATACTTGTGAGGTGTGATCCTCTAGTTTAGTAGCACCTCGGGATTTGTAGGTTAGGATATTATTTGTGTTTGGATAGCCTGAGTGTAAAGGCTGTTCTTATTTTACTTTGTTGTGCATCAAAAACGCAGGCTAGACTGTTTTGGACTTGTACCTGGTGTCATTGTTCGTGAACTGCATCACAGCACCCCGCATACACGACGTCTTACTCGGCCAAATTCCCACACATTTGATGGTGCTTCGGATTTGGGCAGTTCAAAAAGACACACACCTGAAGGCTCGCTACACTGCAACATTGCATGCCTGTGGTGGAAAGCAGCAGGCATAGTGCAGGATAAACTGCCAAGATGGAGTAGGACTTTATTAAAACCTGCAAGAGGCGGATCCAGTAGCTAATTCGGCGAGCAGCAGCAGGCCAGTGTCAGCAGCAGTGAGGGACCGAGCCACACGCACGTACAGAGTGCAGTCCAGGTAATAGGGCAGCTGCAGTAAGCCATGCTCCAGCAGCAGGGAGGAGAGAGGTCCCGACCAGCAGCAAGCCAGTCAGCACGCAGGAGGAGAGGGGTCACCGCTCAGCAAGCAGAGGGAGGAGGCCCCTCACAGCAGCAAGCCTTGTTGCCAGCTGAGCAGGAGGAGAGGTCTCCAGCCTTCAGCAGCAAGCCATGCTTCACGCAAAAACAGAAGAGTACCGGAGCCATTGTTCAGTGATGAGGAAAGTTTTCGTTATGGGTATGAGCACCACAAGCGACGACTAATGAGGGGTCCCATACTGAGTTGTTGCAGGTATTCCGGTGGCTGTCCAGCATTCGCACGGCTGCAGGCAGAAGGCTTTTTACAAATAGATGACAGCGATGACTCGATGATCTCTGTGTGGAGGGATATCTCACCGGTGTTAGCCTCGACGCGTTAGTACGCTGTGACGAGAGGAGTTACCAGCCGAAGCAGTGGGCAGGTGTCCTGGCCGACATTCTGACAGGCGAGTGCAGACGCTATACACGCCGGAGTGAACGGAGAGGCACCGTGGGAGTTACCCCCAGCTCTTAAAGGCGAGATTTGGCTGTTTGGGGTCACATTTTCAGTTCAGTTCCACCGGGTCCACCAGTGGGCATACTCGAACAACTACCCCCACGCTCACCAAATGCATGACGATCCATCTTCCGGAAAGTGGCTACAACCAGGACTGCCACCAGCACAGATGGTGGAGAGAGTGGTTCTCGACAAATTCAACGGTTTCATCTGCCCTCTCGGCTCCAGCGGTGGGTTTGGACAGCCGAGTGGGTCCCACAAAAGTGAGGACTGGTCCACCTAGGTGAGAGATATCGGCTACGGGAAGGACTTTCACTTACCTCTCCCACACGAACAGGCCAAGCCAAGTGACAGGGTCACCACAACCGTCTGGTAAGACTGTACTACTGCGGGAAAAGGGGGAGAATGTCAGGGGTTGGAGGGGGGTTCCATTGGGGGGTGCGGGGATACCCAGAAACCCAGTGAGGTCGGTGACAGGGTCATAGCGTTATCCAGTTTGTGGCGATGCCAGAAATGGGCCATAATTGCTGCCAAACTGTCCCATGTCATGGAGCCATGGACTGCAAACCAGACCTGGCGAGTGGTCTGTTTGCCAAGGCCGGTTCTGCGGCAGGCCGAGCAGTCACGGATGCAGAACCCCAAAGGTGTGTATGGTCACAATCGGTGGTACACAAGGTGAGGAAGCCTTGCTAGGAACTCGGGCAGGCAGTCTGTCACCCTGGTCGGGAGGGGGGGGAAACTGGTTTGATCTGATAGTACTCAGGGGAGGGCAAAAAGTGGAGTGCTAGGTTACATGGGACACTCGACGATATCCCACTGCCGTCATCAACCTCATACACCTGGTACTGCACCATGAAGGGGGGGTGGTGGGGACCATTCATGAGGGCTATATCGCATGAGACTTACGGTGTTTGGACCTCTGGAGACGAAGACCACCTCAGTGCGTGCAATAAGGGAATCCAGGTGTGTCGGCCTTGTGCCCATGAACCCTTTGAGGCAATGTACCCACACAAGCAATAGGGGTGACCCATGTGATTAATCTCTCCCCTAGAGGTCTAAGCTGGTGAGGGTGAGGGTCGAGGGCCACAGGAGGTGGCCGACATGCGGACCTTGAGATTTTACCGTGAAAATTGGGGCTGCACAGCTACTGGACCCTACCTGTTAACACCCTTAACGATCTGCGCCGTAAGCTATACGCGCAGAGGTATAGGACGTATGAAGAGGGCTCAGGCTGAGTCCTCTTCATACAGAGGTGGGGGTTTGCATTTGCACAAACACCCCACGATAATAACCGACGGTCGTGCTTGCACCGATCGCGTGCTATAACCCTCTAAAGCGCCCGAAAGTAGCGGGCGGCGTTTAAAGCCGGCGGAGCGCGGGCGCCGCCATCTTTTTGCGATAGAACGCCCACGAACGTCATAGGGGCGCGCGGGCGGATCGGTACCAATGGTAGCCGGGGGTCTCTCTTGACACGTAGGCTACAGGTTTATGCAGGTTCGTTACAATGAGCCAGTGGGCTCATTGTAATGTAAGACTGCAAAACGCCAGATATGGCATATAGTAGTATGCGTAATGTAGGAGCGATTGATCATCTATGGTTATGTAACACTAGATGCGTCTAAAAAAATAGTTAAAAAGAAAAAGAAAAAAAAAGTTAAAAATCAAAAAAAATTAATTAAAATATTAAAAGTTCAAATCACCCCCCCTTCCCTAGAATTAGACTGATATAAACATACAAACTAGTAAAAAATCACAGACATTAGGTTTATCGCCGCGTCCCAAAATGCCGACTATCAAAATTATATAAAAACGTTTTACGGCTGGCGGTGACCTCCGAGGCGGAGAAATGGCGCCAAGTCCGAAATGCGACTTTACAAACCTTTTACATAACATAAAAAAATGAAATAAAAACTGATCAAATGTCGCACAGACCTCAAAAGGTTAGCAATTGAAAAACGTCCGCCTCATTTCGCAAAAAATGTACCCCTCACTCCTTTCCGTGCGCCAAAGTATGAAATAAGTTATTAGCGTCAGAAGATGGCCAAAAAATTTTTAGTTTTTGTACACCTTGTAAGTTTGAAAAGTATTTAAGAACACAATAACCACTATATTAAATTTGGTATCACGCGATTCGCACCGAACCAAAGAAATAAAGTAGGCATGTATTGGAGCGAGAGTGAACGTCGTAAAACTGAGCCCACAGAATGTGACGCACGTGCGTGGTTTTTCATTTTCCAATTGGGAATTTTTTTGCTCGCAGTTACAGGCATGTAAGAATACAATAACATTCCGGGAAAGTAAAATCGTTACGCACAAAATATAGCCCTAAACGGTGTGTCACGGTAAAATGGAAAAGTAGGGATTTTTGAAGTTGCGGAGCGAGAAATGAGGCGGAAACCCTCCGTCCTTAAGGGGTTTAAGCACGGGCGAATGGTAAGGGATAAATGGGGTACTCCAAATACAAGGGGCTGACAAACTAGTACCCCCGAATGGTGATTGTTGGGGAACGTGTACGAGGGCGACCAGATACGGGGTGAGGAGTTGAGCAATTGTAGTACCCCAATCTCACCGTAGGCTGGGTGCTAGAGGTTGCGCCACACAAACCAGGCTGGGGGCACTTAGGTGCAGAGAATACGAGAGAGGACTCCTGCAGAGATTTTCTGGCCGGGTGTGGGAGGAGGTAAAACGGTATTGAGCTACCTGCCCTGAGTGTCAAACTTACTTGCCCCGGATGCTCCCACTGCAGGAGTCCACCTGGTCCCGCTACCAATCCATAGAGGTGCCATTGAACGCGAGCAAGGATCTGGTTGGACGCCCATAGTCAAATCCCAAGGGGGGGCACAAAAATCCTGGTTATCCTGGACTAAGTACGCGGTATTCCCGAGGCGATCCTTATAAGGAACACTCCTCCACAAATATTGCTAGGCGAGCTGTTATTCCAGGTATCTCACGCAGCAGTCCTCCCCAAAGGAAATCTGACGACCAGGTACCCCATTTCAGTCTAGAGTTAGGAAGGAGATGGTTAAATACTGCAGGTAAACAGTGAGCAACTCTGTGTATCATCCTCAGACAGATGGCGCGATGGTCGGAGTAACAAAACCTTGAAGGGGACTGCAAAGAGGTGGGTGGGTCAGCAAGAGGGTTAAGGACTGGATTGTTATAATTTGGCCCTATTAAATGTTGGCCATAAGTGGAAGTTCCCCGTCCTTACAGTTGTTTCACCTTGAGCGTATAGAATGGCGCCTTATTCCCACTGCTCGTTGGATGTAGCCACGAGACCTGGGAACAGAGAGGACCCCCACCCGTAGTGTGATAGAACACGTCTCCCTTCGCAGGACCGCATCGCGGCCGGTAATATGCCCCCTTGTACACGGAGACACATACACAGGGCACAAGAGTCCAGTCAGGAGTCTGACAAACAGGTCAGCAATCAGGACCTAACCAGGCGTAGAGGCATAGTTTGTTGCCCACCGTGAGAGCAATTTTGGCAAAGTGGCAAGCCCATTGAAGTCATGGGGCGAAGTGGGGGAGGTAAACTACAGGTTACTACAACTGGGAGTGAGGAAACCCGAACAGATATATCCAGCTTGACCCCCTCCTCAAGCCAATGGTGGGAACGAGAGTCCCTGAGCCAGGGAGTAGAAAATGCGTCGTTCCCCAGAAGGTGACCACCGGAGGTAGTGTACCCGATGCACAGGATTGCCTGAAGTACGGTCTCGGAAGTCCCTACTCCAGGCCCGATCAGGAGTCGAAGGAGTTGTGCTCCGAAATGTTGAGTGTTCTCGTAAGTTACCGGTGGGCGTATTCATTCACTCAAGAATGACATCCACCCAGAATACATCCCTCCTATTCCTCTTCTTCTAAGAGAGGAAACCTCTCTATATCAACTTAAAACAGTCCCCTGCCAATTCCAATGACAAGCCGCCAAGCATTCTGGCCCCATGTGAGTAGAATCTTTAATCTAAGCACTAAATCACTTAAAATACACTATAAAACACTGCCATTATATGTAACCGCAAGCGGTAGACCTTGAATCCATTTTTCTTATTTCTTCAGGAACATTGTCCTCTTTTGCTCTATAGGAAGCAGGGTCTTTATCTGACTCACTGGTCTCACGTAAGAATTCAGAAATCAATACTCTGTTCGACACATTCACGTCGCACTAATATGTAGCTGCTGAGAACCTGTGACTATTACGTGTTGGGAATGCTGCTTTTTTCAAAAACCAAAATGTGACACTGTACAAATATTTGCCTCGACTACTCCGTTATCAAATAATCTGCAGAAAGCAAATCCTGAACTGATGTGACGACCCGATCCGGCGATCTATGTTTTGCAAGAACGCATGGTGCCAATGGGGTGGGTTACGCCGCGCAGAAACTACTCCCTGCTGCAGCTCAGCCATGGAGACTGAGCATCAGACGGCCTGTATGAATGACACGCTCAGTTTACATGACCTTATATAGGTGCTGTAAACTGACAACTAGGTCAAAGCAGGTGGTTCCACACGCAGGTATAAGATGTACCGGAAACAGCACGGAATATGTGAGTGGTTTTCAACAGCAGGCTTCCGGCCCCTGCAACAGCAGAGGAAGCAGTGGAGGCGCAACAGCAGGAAAAGAGTGGCTGGGGGCAACAGCAGGAAGAGTGGGGGCAGAGTGTCCGGCCAGGAGTGCAACAGCAGGAAGATGTGCGGACAACTCAGGCAAAGATTGGAGAGGCTAGCAACTGTCAGAGAAAAGAGTGCCTGCAACAGCAGCACAGAGTGGCCCATACAAGCAGGAAAGAGCTCTCTTTGGGCCAACAGAGATGCATCAGCAGATCTTAACGAGTGGCAACACGCATGAAAGAGGGTCGACTGCAGAGTAAGGATGCCTGCAGCAAGTTGGCCTCTGACAAAGGGGAGGAGTAGTTTATGTTGTTAAATTTCATGCATAATTTGTTTTTTTATTTCTTTTGTTTAGGCCGTGCAACGATGCACGTGTCTATGATGCCTGTACAGGCTTAAGCGCCTTATTCGCCCTGTTGCGAGGAAGAATAACGGAATCAGTGAACAAAAATCCTGACTTTTCCAAATACATCTTAAATGCGATGCAGACATTAACAAGTAGCCTAAACCACTATATGACAACCACAGACCCACAAAAAAGTGCATCGTGCTAAGACGAGCTCCTTGAAGTGACGGTCTGCTTCAAGGGGTGGGTACGCAATCATGGAAGGGAAGTCATTTAAATACTAGATTCACCGCCTTACTATCAAAAGTCAAACTTGCATTCTATACTATCTACTTTCTCTGATAATTTTAGTCGTCACAATTGCCAATCTCTTTCTGGTCTATTTTTATGCCAAGCCATTTAAAATGTGTAGAAACTCACACATCATTTGTGCACACGCCTACTAATTATTTGCTTAGCCATTGGAGCTAGAAACAAGAAAGAAAATCAGTATAAACAATAAGCACTCAAAGGCTTCAGAAACACAAAAGAAATAGAACGAAAAAGAAACATATATTTATAAGTACCTTGAAAAAAAAACCATGTACGTTAATTTGCCACCTAAGACTTAAATGGAATGTGAGTAATGAAATCAGCGCATCAGAATCAAGATAATGCGTGTCACTTATGAGAACAACTGGATAGAGACAAAGCAAAACATTTCATACTTTCTATATTTATAAAATTGCACAAAAAGGGTGTGACTTCACCGAAAATAGTCATGGCTTTGGCAAAAGTAGGTGTGACCTAGGATGCACCACATTTGCATTGATTAAAGGTGTTGTACCACCTATTTAAGTTATAGGATAGGGACAATCCAGAGAAGGGTTTCCCAAACTACGGCCCGCGGACCGTTTCGTTCCGGCCCCTGACTCTGGCGCACCAGCGCCGGGCCTACCACCGGCTTCGACAGTGGGCAGGAGCCTCCGTCCGGACAGGAAGATCCTGCCGTCACTGTATGTGCGTCTCAGCCGATGAGCCACCCCCCCCCCCACCCGCACCCCCACCGCCCTCCCTCTCCCTCCACCAGCGTACCCGCTCCACACCCCTCCCTAGCTCCCGCCACCTCATTGCCGGTGGAACACCCCCCCGAAGTCTCAGCCTATGGAGCTGATCTTGTGGCCTGAGACAACATCGCTGCGCACCCTTCCGAAGCGCAAGAGATAGAGAAGACGCTCGGAGGGGAGACTTAGGCTAGTAAAGCTTTTATTTTTTTTATTAAAACGTGGACAGTAAAAAAGATAGTTGGGGCCGGCGGACCAATAGTTAGTTATGAAGGGAGCGCTTAGGAAATAATTAATTATTTAAAGGGCAGCACCGTAATAAATATAGAAATACCGTATATACGCGTGTACAGCCGCGTTTTTCGGCCACAAAAAAATGTGCTGTGAAACCGTCCCCTCGGCTTATACACAGATTTTATTCATTAAACAAAATTACCCGTTAAAACAATAAACTTATACTACTCACCGATGAGCTCCGTCTTGTCCGATCGGTCTTCGTAGATTCGGCGTCCATTTCTCTTCCCCAGGCCCTCCTCTGCTGCTGGCAGTCTCGCTTTACCTCCCTATATCACCGCTGTCCCGTTTTTTCTCCCAGCAGGGCTCGCGTACTTACTCTCTGTCTGCGTATGCCGCACAAAACAGATGATAGATGCGTCGCGTCCATTGAGGATTTTGCCTAAGAGAAAGATGCCGACGCCAGCGCGGAGAAAGAGGAGCGAGAGAAGCGAAAGATAGCCCACGGGATGCTGCTGGACATCGGAAGCCGTGCCGAACTAGGGGAGCCGCCGCTGAGTAGGCTACGAGGTTGAGTATTAATTAGTTTTTTTAAGGTCCGTGGGGGGCTGGCAGGCTGCTGTATACTACTAGGGGCTTGCTGGTACACTACTAAGTAGCTTGCTGATAACACTAGGGGCTTGACTGTATACACTAGGGGCTTTGCTGTATACCAATCTAGGGGTGCTTGCTGTGTACACTGGGTTTGCTGTATACTACGGGGGTTTGTTTGTATTAATAAGTTCTGTCACTTACTGGGGATTTGCTGTATACTACTAGGGCTGTCGTATACTAGGGGCGTGCTGTAGCTACGCTCTATCTCTGGTGGCTGAATGTATTTTTAAAGTGGGACTAGCGGTTGCTTACTAATGGGGCTGCCTGTATACTACTAGGGGATGCCAAATACTCACATGGCGGCTGGGACAGGCTGTTACTCACTGGGGGCTTGTTGTATACTACTAGGTGCTTGCTGTATACAATAGGCGGTTAGGGGCTTACCATAGGCTTGTATACCACTAGGGGCTTGCTGTGTACTATAGGGGGTTGCGTAAAGGGTTTCCTGATACTACGAGGGGTTTTTTTGTTGACTGTATACTACTAGGGGTGTGCTGTATACTACTAGGGGCTCGCGGTATACTACTAGGGGCTGCTGATACTACTAGGCCTGGAAGACTAGCCGCTATTACTACTGGTGGTGATGTATAGTACTAGGGCTTGCTGTATACTATAGGGGCTTGCTGTTATGCTAACTAGGGGCGCTAAATCTAGCATGGCGGCTGGCATCTGACTACTGGGCTGAGCATTCTGGTGCTGTGCATGGAGAACTATGGTCGGGGGGGTTTGACCAATGATTTCCCACCCTCGGGCTTATATACTCGAGTCAGAGTTTTTCCCGTTTTTGTTGGTAAAATTAGGGAGTCTCGCTTACTACTCGGGTCGGCTTTATACCTCGAGTATTACGTAATTACTTACTGAGGGCCACAGCATAGAAATAATGAATATGAGGGGCAGCATAAGAAAGAATTAAATAGTGAGGGGCAGCATAGGAAATAATAATGGGGTTGTGGCAGCAGCAGAAATGGGCATAGAAGATTTGGGGCAGAATAGGATTAATGGTGAGGGGGCCAGCATAGTGAAAGCAATTAATGGTGGGGGGCAGCATAGGAAATAATTAAGGGGGGGGAGTACAAGCCATAGGAATAATATGGTGGGGGCAGCCCATAGGAATAATTAATGGGTGAGGGCAAGAAAATTAGGGGGCAGAAGATTAATGGCAACACAGAATAATTAATGTGGGGGGCAGCATAGAGAAATAATTTCCCTTAATTAGAGGGGCCCAGTCATAAATAGAAAAATTAAATGTGAGGGCAGCATAGGATAGGCAAATAATTAATGTGCTGGGTGGGCAGTAAGGGAATAATAATGGTGGTGGGGGGCAGCATAGCAGATAATTAATGGTGGGGGGTCTTGCAGCAAATGAATAATAATTGTGGCGGGCGCATAGCAAATAATTAATTGGTGGGGACGCATAGGAAATAATTATATGGTTGGAGGGCCCGCATAGAATAATTAATCGTGGGGGTATAGTGAAAATAATTGAGAGAGGAGAGGGGTCCCAGTAATTTAATAATTAATTGGCCCAATTATAATTATGGGCAATATATAAAATAGTTCAAAAGGGGTGGAGGGTGAAGTATATTAATTAATGAGGGGGGGCCCATGTATTAGGGATGCGGTCACATGTCCGACATTTCCATTTTTAACTTTAGTCCGGCCCCCCAATGGTCTGAGTCGGGACGTGAACTGACCCCCTGTGTAAAAAGTTGTGTTTGGGACCCTGCAATCTAGAGGGACCCCACGTCCAGGCGGTAACTAAACATGGCAGCTCTTGGGGGGTCCATTCTCCACTAATGGGTGTAGAGCTCGGATGAAGCATGATCCTACCTACTCCATTCCAACTTATCACAGTAGTGTCAGAAATAGCCAAGCCCGCATGGGGCTCACAGAACTCCCATCTATATTTGCGGTGAGCACCAAAAGATAGACAACACTGTACTTGGACATATCCAAACATTCTTAACAGCTCATGGAGCAGCTGCTGTATACACTCCTCCAGATAGCTAGGGGTCCGTTTTTGTGTTAGAATTCTGGGGGTTCCGTCCCTACTTAAAGCGGCTGCTCCCATCAAACCCCCACAAGGACGTTTGACCTTACAGTCTTAGAGAAGCTTACAGTCGCTTTCTGTTCCCGTTCCTGCGTTTATCTCCCGTTGTGACCCCGACCTGACCCTGACGTTGGATCCGTTTTCGCCAGCCTTGAAATAACTGCTCCGTTCCAGACTCTGCCATCTTGACTGACTTGCCCTGTATCTGTTGTGTCACAACACCAAGACCATCCTGCTTTTTGCGACGGGCTCTTGTCGAAGACCGGGTGCATTAGGTTCCGGTCCTAGGTGTCGCGTGGTCAGGAGCGTCACTGACCCTGAGTCCCTGAATACCCCAATTTGTTTCCTATTGCAACGGAATGCAACCAAGACAATCAAGCTAATATTTAGAACACAGTCTTAAGAAAATCCCAATAAAGGTGATTAGAGTTCACTTGTACCACCTTAATGGAACAAACTAAATTAACATTGTATGTTGGTGTAAATATAATAATATTACTTTGCTAGCCAGGAACTGTCACCATAATCCACAGAGATCAGGGTAATCGACATCCATAAACGGTACAATAAATACCCACATTATTAGACCGCTTTGTCCAACAGTATTTGCTCGGACACTGCTGTTCCCGTCAAGTACTTACTCCTATCTCCACCTAGGTTAAAAATTTAATCCGGCAGTTGCTACATTTTGTGGCAATTCACTTTTTCTGCTGCTAGGAGAAAGGTATTCTGAAACGCTTTGGAAGACGGGCGCACAGGTCCTATAAGGAGTAAAGCAGAGGTCCTAGTGATCAATAACGAGATGGCCACTGGCCTCCTATAACATACCCATGTCTCTCTGACATCACATATGAGGCCCACATCAACACTTGTGTGGAGTGTCTGTGTGGTCTCACTCCATAACATATTCTCCTAATTCTATAAAATACACTTTGTTGAGGAACAAATCTCTTCTATCAGAAAACCCTGAAATGTCACTAAATATGTCACAGGGAATTCCTATCAGCAAAATATGTTATGCTGGAACTTGGCAAACTGGGTTTATTCTACCATATGTCTCCACATCCAAATTATAACCCTACAATTAATTACGGTAATGAATCTGCTATTAGGTTTACCGTAATTAGTTAAGTTGTTCGTGTGTTCTCACACTATACTACTTGTTTTTGTTCCCATTAAATTCGGAAACATCGACGCTCTCCGTCACATTCCGCATTAGGAAATACATTCAGTATTAATATTTACTGAGCCCCCTTTTATGTGTTTTTCCATACAAGAATCTGTATTTCAGGCATCTAATGTAGTGGACAACATAGGGCTTCAGTAACAACAGCCCAGTTGCTGATTCATATCAGTCATATTGGTTATGTACACACAAACTCAAATTACAAGGAGCTGTGCGCATGCAGTGATGAAGTAGATCGTCGTTATGCAGCTAATAAGTACAGCTGCATGTGATCAAGCATGTACATGAGTAAATCTGCAGTGAGCATTGGTGTATTTGAACCTTATGTATATTACATTCAATTCCATTCTTTGTGTACAATGGGTGAGAAACTTTCTTGTTTGTGTACTATACCACCTGCTGTTGCACATTTGTATTAATTGAGTAAGGTAAAAAGATTAACCATTTTATCTTTAGATTGTATCATCGGGGTTCCATCCTGGGCTGCTTGCTAATGCTAGCTAACATGCTGAACTAGGGACAGGAATTGGGACAAACCACTTTAGGAGGTGGACACATGGGGAAAATTACCAAGGGTCCCAACAGCCATTTCGTTTGGGATTTTTTTCCCTACTTTTTTAACCGTTTTGCCTTGAATGGCCCCAGGTTGTTTTGGCGGCACGCAGGGGCATTGGCCCACAAGGAAAACGCTGAAAATGCGTGAGAAAATCGTGAGATAGGGTAAGAAGGGAGTGGAGTAAAGAAGGTGCTTAGGAAAGCGATGGTGCAGGAATGACAGGATGGGAGACGAAGGAAGATGAGGAGGGGGAGGAGGGGCATAGAGGACGCGGTCAAGAGCTTAACTGCATGCAACAAAATCGGTGGTTGGACGTTTGGACAAACCCGACTGTTTCATGACAACTGTGCAGAATATTTAAAACTGAAATTGTGGCGCAAGAACGGCACTCAATGCAATAGGGAAGAAATGACTCCGGCGGACTCAGCGGGAGAGGAGCGACGGATCAGGAAGAATAGCGGTGCATGAGCTATGTGAATCGCGGAAGATTGAATCCTCGTCGGACAACACACGCAGTGGATCGCACGACGGGACAGATAAGTAAAGTGTCCCATTGGTTTTTATATAGACCATCATCGGAAAAAAAAAAAAAGGTTCTGATATTTTTGTGTTGGGTTGTTCAAAATGTTTGCATTTTGCATTTATATCGCTATATAGTTATTAATATTAATTTGGCAATTTATAACAAGCATACAAATTTAGCAATTTTTTTCTCTAGCCCTTCCTACTGTATGAGAATCCAAAAAAAACAATCATCATATGGGCGCTGCTCTTGTTACTTTACCCCCGGTCCCTCCGTCCGCACGATCCGCGGTTGCATTTCTCCGACCGTAGATTTGGTTCTGCCGGGATTCATACGAGTCCGAGCGTTCCGATATCCAACTCAGTAGTTCCTCGCTGCGTGAGGTCCGAGGAGTCTCCCTCTTCTCCCGGTGCTGTAGTGCTGTGTCTTGCAACAAACATTTCGTTTTTTAAAATTCAACCTTTTTTTCTGAATGTCGGTTTTCCGATGGACACGCGAAGACAAAAGCGCGCGCGAGTGACGCCAGAAATCCGATACACGTTGCACCCAGGGGAATTCGGAAAAATGAAAAATCGGAAAACCGCCGAAAGTGCGGCCGTGGAGCCTTAGTAAAAATGAGCCCCATGCCTTTATTGCATAAACATATAATGCAATCATAGTTGAATGCATTAAATATTCTCTAAAAAGTTCCATGACCAATCACTACTTTGCAGCGGCTGCCACTAGCTGTGGCGGCTTGACTCAGGTGGCACTCTCACAAGAAGATCTCGTACTGTGGTCTGTGAGATGAATAATCAAGCACGTTATTTCCACCGCCTCATCACGTTCATCTGGACAGGACAGAACAGCTTCATTGGTTGAACAATGCGTTTTGATCGTCCAAAACTCATGTCTGCAGTTTGGTGAGCTGCCGAGACAGATGAAGATATAGCCATTTGTTTATTTTTCCCAACATTTGATCCCCTACAATTTGACACTAACTAGTAAACTCTACACAGAAGAGATTTACTCAATTAGCCCAGTTATCAGATAATTATATTTCAGAAATATAAGATCAAATATACCTGATGTGGCATCAACAACAACCACCGTCACTAGGCCCACACCTACGTGGTCTTGTAACCTACTGTAGTGTCCTGTAACTGTTTGTTTCACTAAAAACATGTAAGAACGCCCTCTCGTAGGTGTATGATGAACTGTAATGTTACGTATCTGTGTGACACAAAAGCCAGAAACCACTATGTCAAAAACGTTATTTCACAGGGGGATACTATAAATACTATTCGTATATTTTCGATGACCAACAGGGGTGGATATAGGTGCCATCTCTAGTCCTACTTCATTAATAATCAAATGCGAGGGAAAATACTTGTAGACATTATGGGGGGGGGGGGTGATTCATTAAATCCCCCATGGTAGTTTGACACCTATACCAGGTCTAATTAGGGTCAGAGCTTTGTGGATTTGTCTACGCCGTGTGGGGATTGGCCCGGATAGAGACTCGTGGTAGCGGGGTGCTGTGATGCAGTTCAAGACAGTGACACACAGTACAGTCCAAAACAGGTCTAGCTGCGTTTTATGCAGCAAAAAGTAAAATAAAACAGCCTTTACACTCAGGCATCCAAACAAAATAATATCCTACCCGTCAGGGTGCTAACTAAAACAGGATCACTAACTCACAATATCCAAAGTACACGTGGCTGCTCCAGGCACAGAGGTCAGGGCTGTGTCCTCTCAGCCTCCTTCCACGAGACAACATTCTGAGCTCTGCTGAGTGGCTTTATTGGCCTGATTGGGCTGTTCCCCCACCTGTGTCCAAGGTGCTGGACAACACAACCTCAGCACAGGCCTTGCGTAAAGGAAAACCTAGGGGAACATACCGCCCATCCACAGTTAACCCCTCAGGTCTCACATACCCCCCCTCTGTTGACCCTGTGGGGCGAACACTATTGGCCATCAGACAGTGGGTACGCAAGACAGGGCATCGGCATTCCATGCGCTTTCCTGCTCGATGTTCCATGTGAACTTGAAACCCTTCAGCATCAGGAACCACTTGTGACCCTGGCGTTCCTCTCTTGGCCTGACTCATCCGGTGAGGGGAGAGTGATCGGTCACTAGTGTGAACTGCGCCCTATCAAGTAGTATCTCAGGGATTCCAGAGCCCATTTATCGCCAAGCACTCCCTCTCAACTATGCTATAGTTCTTTTCAGGAGGTGAGCTTGCGGCTCAGGAATTCACAGGATTTCCTCACCTCCACTACTTGGGACAGGACAGCCCCTAAGCCACGTCGAAGCGTCATCTGCACGATAAGGTCTTGGTGAGTTAGGGGTGATCAGTACCGGTCCCTCGCACAAAACCGTCTTAAGTCGCTGAAACGCCCCCTCAGCCTCTTCACTCCCTTTACCATCACCGCCCTGCTACCCTTGGCAGGTCGTCAGGGGTGCCGCTATTGTCGCAAAATCGGGATAATCGGCTATAATAGCCATATGCCCAGGAAGGCCCTCACTTCTTTTGCTCAAAGGTCGTGGCCACTCTGGATCGCCTCTACTTATTTACTTGGGGTTTGATGACCCCTCGCCCAATACGTTACCCCAGGTACGGGCCTCTTCCAGACCCAGTGCACATTTTTGGGGGTTCGCTGTCAGCCCTGCTGCCCTCAGGGAGTCTACCACTGCTTGCACCTTGGCTAGATGACTCTCCCATCGTTACTATAGACTATATGTCATCCAAGTTGGCCGAGGCATAACTCCGGTGAGGTTTTAGCACGAGATCCATTAACCTCTGGAATGTGGCGGGAGCCCCATGTAGCCCAAAGGGAAGTACCAGTACTGAAAAAGCCCATCAGGGGTAACAAAAGCGGTCTCTCTCTTTAGCCTTCAGTCAGAGGTACCTGCCAACATACCCTTTGTCAGGTCAAGGTGGAGAAGAACCTAGCCTGTCCAAGTCGTTCTACAACTCGTCAACCCTGGGCATGGGATAAGAATCAAATTTGGACACCTCGTTTAACTTCCTAAAGTCATTGCAGAACTTAGGGAACCATCAGGTTTGGGAATCAACACAATAGGACTCGACCAGTCACTTTAGACTCCTCGATTACCCCCAGGTCTAACATCTGCCTGACTTCTTCGGAGATAGGCAAGCCGGCGCGCTTCAGGGACCTATTTTGGTGTACCCGATGTGGTTCGGTTATGATGTCATGCTTGATGACTGAAGTACGCCCCGGTTACTTAGAGGAACACTCACATTTCGGAGCACAAACTCCTTCGCTTCCGAATCTGGGCCCTGGAGAGGGACTCCGAGATCCGTCATTCAGGCACCTTGGCATCGGTACACCTACCTCCGGTGTCACTTCTTGGGACAGACGCCTTTTCTACTCCCATGGCCATCAGGGACTCTCTTTCCTCCATGGCTTAGGAGGTTCACGTGTATATCTGTTCGGGTTCCCTCCCCGGTTGAGATCTCTGTGGTTACCTCCCCCAGCGTTGTCTCCGTACGTCCAATGACCGTGGCGTCACTCAGGGGAATGAATCGGGGCTACTAGGCGGCACGATGGATTGTCTGTTCTCCTATATAGACTATTGTTCAGGAAATTATCACTGGGGGCCGATCGATTGGTGCCAATGAGGTGATTAGGGGTGGTCAAACCCTCCTAGCAAATCCGCTACGGCCCCCATCGTCAGCCGTCAGAAGAATAGTACCGGCCCCCATTTCATTAGTTCGTTGGCAAGTACGGGATTACTCTGCGTATGACGAGTCCGAGTCCCGCGCTCAGACAAGTGACTAGATGCCTGGGTATGTTTGGTCAGGGCCGCCTGGCAGTGGTGAGCGATTCGCGCCATTGCAGTGGTATAGTTCGCTAAGTCAGGCGCACCTGAGAGGGATCGTTAATTGGACGAAAAGATATAGGGCGCTTGACAGTGAAATTAGTTGCTTTGTTGAGAATATCAGCATGAAGGGGGTGGATCAGCCGGAAAAGTAAAGTAGGTTTTTCGTCAAGCATGACATCATAACCGAACCCCACATCCGGGTACACCAAAAAGGTCCCTGAAGCGCGCCGGCTTGCCATATCCGAAGAAGTCAGGCAGATGTTAGACCTGGGGGTAATCGAGGAGTCTAAAAGTGACTGGTCGAGTCCTATTGTGTTGATTCCCAAACCTGATGGTTCCCTACGGTTCTGCAATGACTTTAGGAAGTTAAACGAGGTGTCCAAATTTGATTCTTATCCCATGCCCAGGGTTGACGAGTTGATAGAACGACTTGGACAGGCTAGGTTCTTCTCCACCCTTGACCTGACAAAAGGGTATTGGCAGGTACCTCTGACTGACAGGGCTAAAGAGAAGACCGCTTTTGTTACCCCTGATGGGCTTTTTCAGTACGTGGTACTTCCCTTTGGGCTACATGGGGCTCCCGCCACATTCCAGAGGTTAATGGATCTCGTGCTAAAACCTCACCGGAGTTATGCCTCGGCCAACTTGGATGACATCATAGTCTATAGTAACGACTGGGAGAGTCATCTAGCCAAGGTGCAAGCAGTGGTAGACTCCCTGAGGGCAGCAGGGCTGACAGCGAACCCCCAAAAATGTGCACTGGGTCTGGAAGAGGCCCGTTACCTGGGGTACCGTATTGGGCGAGGGGTCATCAAACCCCAAGTAAATAAAGTAGAGGCGATCCAGCAGTGGCCACGACCTTTGAGCAAAAAGCAAGTGAGGGCCTTCCTGGGCATAGTGGGCTATTATCGCCGATTTATCCCCGATTTTGCGACAATAGCGGCACCCCTGACTGACCTGACCAAGGGTAGCAGGGCGGTGATGGTAAAGTGGAGTGAAGAGGCTGAGGGGGCGTTTCAGCGACTTAAGACGGTTTTGTGCGAGGGACCGGTACTGATCACCCCTAACTTCACCAAGACCTTTATCGTGCAGACTGACGCTTCGGACGTAGGCTTAGGGGCTGTCCTGTCCCAAGTAGTGGAGTGTGAGGAACATCCTGTGACATTCCTGAGCCGCAAGCTCACACCTCCTGAAAAGAACTATAGCATAGTTGAGAGGGAGTGCTTGGCGACAAAATGGGCTCTGGAATCCCTGAGATACTACTTGATAGGGCGACAGTTCACACTAGTGACCGATCACTCTCCCCTCACCTGGATGAGTCAGGCCAAAGAGAGGAACGCCAGGGTCACAAGGTGGTTCCTGATGCTGCAGGGTTTCAAGTTCACAATGGAACATCGAGCAGGAAAGCTGCATGGGAATGCCGATGCCCTGTCTCGTACCCACTGTCTGATGGCCAATAGTGTTCGCCCCCACAGGGTCAAACAGAGGGGGAGGGTATGTGAGACACTGAAGGGGTTAACTGTGGATGGGCGGTATGTTTCCCCTAGGTTTTCCTTTTACGCAAGGCCTTAGTGCTGAGGTTGTGTTGTCCAGCACCTTGGACACAGGTGGGGGGAACAGCCCAATCAGGCCAATAAAGCCACTCAGCAGAGCTCAGAATGTTGTCTCTCTGTGGAAGGAGGCTGAGAGCACACAGCCCTGACCTCTGTGCCTGGAGCAGCCACGTGTACTTTGGATATTGTGAGTTAGTGATCCTATGTTTAGTTAGCACCCTGACGGGTAGGATATTATTTTGTTTGGATGCCTGAGTGTAAAGGCTGTTTTATTTTACTTTTTGCTGCAATAAACGCAGGCTAGACCTGTTTTGGACTGTACCTTGGTGTCACTGTCTTGAACTGCATCACAGCACCCCGCTACCACGGTCTCTACCGGGCCAAATCCCCACAATATATATATATGTACATGTACACCTGTATATTCAATAACATATTCTGAAACTTTCATATCAGCCTCATTTATAAAAACTATAACACAGTCTATGTTGTCTATAGCAATCAGTCACAGCTCAGCTATAATGTTTTCACAGCCGTATAAAAATATAAAGCTCAGTATAATGTGTGTGTATATACTTGAGCATACGCCGACCCAAGTATAAGCTGAAGTACCTAATTTTAACACAAAAACAGGCAGAACCTGTTGACTCACTGACTCAAGTATAAGCCTATGGTGGGAAAAGCATTGGTCACAGCCTCCACCTATTATATATCTAAATAGCACATTCCCCCCAGTATATACCCAGCCTCTACCCTCTAGTATATAGACAGTGCCTGCCCCTTGTATACAGCCAATAGCCCCCTGCCCCCAGTATATAGCCAGCAACCTCCAAGTATATAGCCAGCCAGTTCCCAGTATATAGCAAGTGCCTGCCCTTTGTATATAGCAAGTGCCTGTCTCTTCGTATATAGCAAGTGCCTGTCTCCTCATATATAGAAAGTGCCTGCCCCCTCGTATATATAGCAAGTGCCTGCCCCCACGTATATAGCAAGTGCCTGCCCCCTCATATATAGCAAGTGCCTGCCCCCTCATATATAGCAAGTGCCTGTCTCTTCATATATAGCAAGTGCCTGTCTCCTCCTATATAGCAAGTGCCTGCCCCCTTGTGTATTGCAAGTGCCTGTCTCCTCGTATATAGCTAGTGCGTGCCCCCTTGTATATATAGCAAATGCCTGCCCCCTTCGTATATAGAGAGTGCCTGCCCCTTCGTATATAGCCAGTGCCTGCCCCTCCCCTGTATATAGCGAGTGCCTCCACCTCCCGATGGCGGTGTACACACTATGATGTCGCCAAGTGGCTGACGTCATGGTGTGTGCTACGCAGCCATGGGGACTCAAAGAACGTTAGGATTTTTCAGCACAAATTAGGGGTCATTCCAGTGCTCAGTCTGACCGTGCGCCAGATTTAACATGCAAAGTCCAATAGAAATGTGTCAAACGCCCCATGTTAAAAGTGCACCAAAAAAAGTTGGTGCACTCTGTCGGGGTAGTGCAGGGGGCACCAGATTCATGAAGAACGTGTGCCAGAAATCCTGAATCTGGTGGCCCCTGCACACTACACAGGTCACTGCACATACTACACACTGCACTGTTTTTAGTAAATGTGCACCTATGTATTCTCACAGCATCATGGTCGGTCAGGCTGACATGCATGGTGGAAGTCTAGGTGGGTGCAGGGGAGGCAAACCCGACGTGTATCGTCACTCCAAAGTGAATTCGAAGTGAGGATACGCATGGAGTTTGCCGTCCCTGCATTTTTCTAGACCTCCGACATATTTACACTTTACTGTCCGCCTGACCGACCATGATGCTGTGAGAATACATTGTTCTGCTCTACTTGTATGCATTGATTGTACAAAATAAGGGGCCATTAACATGGACCTTTTTATGACTTTTACTAATAAACTTTTGTATTTTTGTATGTTACTTTGGGGCCGTTAATTGCATCTCTTTCTGTGTATTTTGTAAGGAATTGCAACTAATTCAATAGATAGATAGATAGATAGATAGGAGATAGATAGATAGATGATAGATAGATAGAAGATAGATTTGAGATGACAGGTGATAGATAATAGGATTTGGATAGATAAATAGGCAACAGCTTCTTACATGTTACTGATCTTTAGCTACTTCCCTGCTATCAGGGACAGGGGCCCCTTTGCAGGAGAGCAGTGTAGCATGGAGGGACAGTGCATGGAGGAGAGTACAGGAGGAGGACTGCAGGACAGCAGTGTAGCATGGAGGGACAGTGCATGGAGGAGAGTACAGGAGGAGGACTGCAGGAGAGCAGGGCAGCATGGAGGGACAGTGAATGGAGGAGAGTACAGGAGGAGGACTGCAGGACAGCAAGATAATATGGAGGGACAGTGAATGGAGGAGAGTACAGGAGGAGGACTGCATCAGGAGAGGTCAGAGCTCAGCCTGTGTTATCTCTGCAGCCTCCTGTGTGACCTGACTAATGGTGAATGGAGGAGAGGGCTGCTACATTGCTATGATCCATGTTAGGGGAGGACTCCTCTGTGCAGCAGATAGTCATGTCTGGCTGCATTTACCTTGTATCTGTTGCTGTAGGCTCCTGTGTGACCTGACTAATGGTGGAGGGAGGAGAGGGCTGCTACATTGCTATGATCCAGGTTAGGGGAGGACTCCTCTGAGCAGCAGATGTCATGTCTGGCCGCAGTTACCTTGTATCTGCTGCTGGAAGCTCCTGTAGAGCTGGTAAGCAGTGGACATCACAGCACAATCTCTGCCCCTCCTCTCTCACCTCCTATTGGCTGTAGTGTGTCAGCTGATCTCTCAGTGTGGAGAGGAGCTGTGAGCCCGTGGAGTGATCTGTAGTGCAGAGCAGCTGCTGACTCCTTGTACGCAGACTCGGCCAGATCAGCTGTAGCTCAGGACGGGACACAGCTACCACCAGGGGGCGCCAGCAACCAGGACAAAAGGAGTTATCTCAGTAAGCCTGCATATTTTGTAATAAGTGTAAATGGTGAACGTACTTGTCACAATGCATTGGACCCAATTACAGCCATGTGCTATGGTGACACAACCCCTTTAAATAAACAGAATTATCGCTCATTTTAAAGAAATTGGCTTCTACAGGGAATATTATATTTATATAAAGCTCTATTAGTAGAAATTAAATCTGTGACGTACTTTGCCTGGGGACAGTTGACCCACAATGACCACTCAACTGGAGCATTAAGTCTAAGACCATAACTGGTCTCTACCAACAACAGCCTTTATCAAGGTGCGATTACTTCAAGAAACTCAAGAATTTGTGCATATTCCATGTATAGATTAGGGTCTAAAAAATCATTTTCATTTTATTTCAAGAATGAAACATATCATATGTATATACTTTAAGAATTATCTTATGGGAACCTACATACAACATGACCCAGCCACATGGCTTGTAGTAATAGCTCAACTACCTATGTCCATGCTCAACCTGTTCTTGCTATTACTTTAAATATAAACTATAGGTACAACTCAGAATCAGGGATAGATGTACCCATAAAACAACCCATGAAATTACATGAACTCACAGATAACAATACAGGCTGTTAATACAGCCAGTCTTAGGAAATGGGGACAAGTGAGATGCTGACCCACATCCTCAGGAGGTGCTTTAAACATTGCTAATAGTCACAGGATACAGTGTAAAGGGAACCAACTACCTCAAAAACAAAAACAGCTATTAGTACTCACCTCCGCTCCTCCTTACCTTGATCACGGTGCTGTCCATCACTAAGCTTGACAGACCGGAATAACCTAGAAAAGAAAGTTATAATTAGCAGCATGAAGTGCGGGGACTTCAGGCTGCTAATTATGCATGCCCTTGCCACCTCCCTTGCTGAATTCACACCTCTTGCATGGTGTCACCTTGTTCTACCATGCTCCCAGCAAGGGAGAGGGAGGAGCGGGGGCGTGCTTAGTTAGAAGTACTTAGCGCCGGACATCTTGTCCTTGTGCTCCGTGCTGCTAATTATAAATTTGTTTTCTAGATGATCCCGACGTGTCAAGCTTAGAAACGGACAGCGTCAGGATCAAGGTGAAGAAGAGCGGGGGTGATTATTAATATGTTTTTTTAAATGTTATTGAGGTTGTTGGTTTCCTTTAAAGCTGTAGACTAAACGACCCCGGTCTTTTCCCATCGGTGTTGGCAGCAACATCAAATTATACCAAACAAATATAGGGAATACCCTAAATCGTGACGCAGGCCCCCTGGCACACCCGCAATCTGATTTTCATACGGTTAAAATTTATCTTTTTTTTTAAACAGCCATGTCCTTCTAATAGGGGCTCTATTAGGTAGTGCCAGTAATTTATAAACTGCAGTGTTGGACCCCCTCTAACAGACTTAAAACTGGTTCAGCAGAAAAATTGTTTGTATCCATCATGTGCATGCAATATGCACACTGTACTTCAGGCTTCACAATTCTTTTGGTGTTGATAGAACAGGGCTCAGTGTTGTGTTTGGCAGGTTATTACCTTTAAATTACAAGCTTACAGGGAAAATCCAATACCGAGAAACCTCTGAAACATCAAATGCGCCAACTACTTTCCCATAATTGCCAACATTTTAAAATAATTTCTAAGGACACTTTGCTGCTGAGTTAGTGAATTTAAGCCTATCGTGCACATAACCATCAGAAAAACCAAACAGCTGCATATTATACATCAGAAAATTGCTGTTAAATTCCATGTTTTTTTTTTGTAAGACTAATAAATAACAAACATGTTTTTATGCAGTCATTCAATACAAATATTTCTGTTACATTTTACCATATTATCGGATCTTCAAATGAAAAATGGACATGCAGGCGGCCCCCTACTTAAGGACATCTGATTTATAGATGACCCCTAGTTAAAGAAGGACCCCTCTGCCAACTGTGACCTTTGGTGAAGCTCTCTGAATGCTTTACTATAGTCCCAGTCTGCAATGATCAGCTCTAAGGTGTCTGTAATGAAGTTTTATTGGTAATCCTTGGTTCCATCAGAGCGAAAAATTTGAACCTCCAATTGTCACTGTCGAAAATTGTTTTGTCTGGGACTACAATTATAAAATGTACAGTTTTGACTTACATACATATTCAACTTAAGAACAAACCTATGGAACCTATCTTGTATGTAACCCGGAGACTGCCTGTATTTATGTGACATCTTCACTTATATTGTATTAAATATTAAATAAAAACAATTATATGTGAACTCTCTCTCTCTCTCTCAAAAAAATTGTTTGTGCCTTAGGTCATACCTCATTTTTATGTAAACTTCTAGGAGTCTTGTAAGGAGTCTTGATCACACATTGAACTGTTCCTATGATTGTATGTAGCCCTTTCTAGGAGCACAACAGGTAGAATAGACAGTGTAATTAATGTGAGGCAGAGGGGCATGAAATAATCAAAATTGCTTGTGAACTACCATTAATTGCAATTATTTCCACCTTCACACCATCCCCTCACTAAGTGGGCAAAGAGGGGCCAGAAGGGGGGTACAGCTGGCAGCAGAGCAGAATGCTATAGACTGTGAATGTTCAAAATTATGAGCCAGCTCAGCTGGGCACTAAATATATAAAGAGGCTAGAGCCTTCTGCTGTATCCTGGAGTGCCGGAGGGGAGGGGAATTTATCAAGCTTAGAGTGGATGGAAAGGAGGATAGAGTCCTACACTGATGAAGACACATCAGAGGTCCTGCCCTGACAGCTCAGCAGCTCATTCCCAGAGGAGAATAGCATGGGGTCTCCTGGTCTACCACACAGGAGATTCTTGTATGCCAATCCATTACCATACAGGTAGGACACAAGCTCAATCCTGCAGTGGAGTCAACTTTGATGCAAGTGCAACATTTGGGAGAGGCCGCTGCTGGATTCCCTTTGGTACCTTCATGGTTGACTAAGTGTGGTCTTCAACTGGGGCTGCTCGGTTCCCAGCCCATCCATGCAAGAAGCAAGATTTTCAAGAAAAGAGTGAGATGCTGTGGAAGGACTATAGTTATCCCTGGGGCTCTCCCAATGTAGGTGTAGGGATCCTTAAGTGATTTTAAATGGGGTACCCTTAATATTATCAGCTTGCAGAAAGGACAGGTCCTTGGGATGTCAACTGTAATCTTACAGTTCCTTTATTCCAATAACAGCAGATAACAGCTTAACTGGATCAAGGTGGCTGGTTGTATGGTGTTTGGCAAAGGTTGATCACAGCCTGGTATAGGTAGCTTCACGCTTTAGATGAGTGGCTGCTTCAGCAGCAAGGTTTCATATGCAAACTCTCGAAGATAGGGACCTGCAGGCCTTAGTTGTAGGCTGTGTGTCTGGGCAGCAGGTCTTATACACATGTGCTTCTCCAGGAGCTCAGGAGAGCAGTGTGAGAGAGAATTTTCCACCCCAGGGATTCTATAAACTTCCCTTGGGAGTGTCCAGCTCAGGTTATCCAATCAGCACCTTTGTAACACAGATGATTAACATTGCATTCCATGGATCATCAATAATAACCTTCCTTCTCAGGAAAATATTATACAGCTATATTACTGAGACACTAGAGGGCTCACTCAGGTGATCAGTCACAATGATTCCCATTATATCCATTAGAAGGTTTAATTCGCAAGCACACTGCGCTGGCAGGGGTGCTAAACAAAGATTTGTGAGAAGATATCATTGTTCTTAAGAAGTTTGCCAGAGAACTGTTCCTGAGTGGCATGAAAGTATTAAGTTCATAGTCTATGGCAACTGGGACCCCAGCAGTTAGACTGTGTTACATGCATTGCTGCAGCACTAGTGTCTAATAATTCTTTGCAGTTAAATAGAGTGTACTGGGTGTCACCTGCAGACTGTGCATGGTCTCGTTTGTGGTTCTTTAAGTTGTAACCCATTATTGTTCACAGAGCTTATTGTAGTGAGAGACCTTTTTGCACTATTATCCAATAGAACTTAGAATCCTCTCAGTTGTCATTTTCTACTTTGCAACTAGTTTATTATTCCAATTTGTAAGTCCAAAAGCTTGATGGTTGAAGTCTATTTAACTCCATGCAGACTGCCCACTGACTTTAGACGTCAGCGTGCAAAAGTCTGGAGTCTGCAGTGGGATCAGGACCGGGTCTGAGGTAGATGGGAGATGCGGTTTGTTACCTTCTCCCTTCTTTAATCCTCACAGCATCGTGCTGAATGAGCGTGATGTACGAGGAGCAAAGCTGGTGCGGATTGCCAGGTCTAAAAGACTTACCCAGAGCAGCTGGGTCTAATTAGACCCAGTACAGCTCTGATCAGCACCACCAGTGACAGTCACAAACTTGTAACAAAAAAAAATAAAGTTAAAATAAAAAAAAAAAATGTGAAAATGTCCCCCAGGAGTCTTTTATGACCTCATGAAGGACATATAAAGTAAAAACACACACACAAAAAACATATTAATAAATATTCATAAAAATACAAAGACATTTCCCAATATATTAAAAAAATCCCCTGCTATACTACAAAAAGCATCGCCATAGTCGTCCCTTTGCCCGAGATACATACATACATACATATATATCAAAACAACTGAAACAAAATAGGGAATTCATTAAAAATGTTCATTTTGAGTTAATTATTTTTTTTTTAAAAAAAGGACTATAAATGACACAAAAAGCCTTTATTCTACTTTTAACCCCAAATAAAAATAAAATATAAAAAAGTTTAAGCTTTTATTACCTTTTTGACTAGCTTTATGTGTCCCGTAAACACTGCAAAAAGGTATGGCCCCTAAATCTGCGCTTACGAAAATTTGCTATATATGCCTGATCACTAGAGCCTTTTCAGGCCATGTCACTAAGGGGTTAAACCAGAGGGAATACTTCTTGGTGTGTGCCATTAACTCACTGGCATCAGTCTATGTTTTTATTGCTAAACAAACTCAGTGCAACTCCAAAAGGGCCTTGAGTAAGAATTTTGTAGTTTAAGAAATGTACAGGCCCTGTTTTTTTTCTATCCTGTATACATGTACGGTTGGCACATTGCTTTTTATGGATTGGTGCAAATCTTGTCCACCTCTTGGAAGACATTCATAGACAAATATTTACCAAGGCATAACATGCTAACTAGGGCAATAAGTCCTGGCAACCCTTAACAGCTTAAAGATCCATGCAAGATTATATGTATATTTTCTATATACAGATGGCACGTAAAGTATTCAGACATCTTTACGTTTTCACTCTTTGCTTCATTGCAGCCAATTGGTAAATTCGAAAAAGTTCTTTTGTCTTCAAATAATGTACACTCTGCACCTCAGCAGCATGGTACTGATGAAGAAGGCGGAGCCTTTGAAACGCATTTAGTGAGACAACAACCCAGTTGAAAAAGTGATCGGCCGATCCAAAGCTGCTGCATATGTAAATATCAAAGCTGAACCCCAGAAGCGGTGATCTATACCCACAGGACTTAGAATAAACCGGCAATAAAGACTGTATGTGAGCTTCTTACATCTGTGGTGCACCAAGACTTTCAACCACACATGTGCACAAAAAGAAACTCCCCAATCTATCTATGTAGAGAAGAAACGGTATAACTAACTCATTCTCCGGGACGCCGGCGGTGAGTAAAGACTACATCTACTAATACATTTACCATTGAGGTGCTATCTCATAAAACACACTGATATGCTATATATATTGTGAATATCAGTATTTTTACATCGTTAAGGACAATGGGGCAGATTTATCAAGTGTCTGAAAATCAGAATATTTCTAGTTGTCCATGGCAACCAATCAGAGCTCCCCTTTAAAATATTCATGAGCACTGGTAAAATGAAAGCTGAGCTGTGATTGGTTGCCATGGGCAACTAGAAATATTCAGACTTTCAGACAGCTTGATAAATCTGCCCCTATATCTAAGTATCATTTATTATCATGTGTGGAGATCTCAGTGTACATTTTGTCTGGCCGTGGAGACTGCAATATATATTAAACCTCACATGTTTGTATAACAAATTACATTTAAACAACTATAGTGGAGAGTGGATTAGGTTTATTTTTTGCAAACTTTATGCGGCTTTCATAGTATCATAGTATACACTCACTGGCCACTTTATTAGGTACACCATGCTAGTAACAGGTTGGACCCCCTTTTGCCTTCAGAACTGCCTCAATTCTTCGTGGCATAGATTCAACAAGGTGCTGGAAGCATTCCTCAGAGATTTTGGTCCATATTGACATGATGGCATCACACAGTTGCCGCAGATTTGTCGGCTGCACATCCATGATGCGAATCTTCCGTTCCACCACATCCCAAAGATGCTCTATTGGATTGAGATCTGGTGACTGTGGAGGCCATTTGAGTACAGTGAACTCATTGTCATGTTCAAGAAACCAGTCTGAGATGATTCCAGCTTTATGACATGGCGCATTATCCTGCTGAAAGTAGCCATCAGATGTTGGGTACATTGTGGTCATAAAGGGATGGACATGGTCAGCAACAATACTCAGGTAGGCTGTGGCGTTGCAACGATGCTCAATTGGTACTAAGGGGCCCAAAGAGTGCCAAGAAAATATTCCCCACACCATGACACCACCACCACCAGCCTGAACCGTTGATACAAGGCAGGATGGATCCATGCTTTCATGTTGTTGACGCCAAATTCTGACCCTACCATCCGAATGTCGCAGCAGAAATCGAGACTCATCAGACCAGGCAAAGTTTTTCCAATCTTCTACTGTCCAATTTCAATGAGCTTGTGCAAATTGTAGCCTCAGTTTCCTGTTCTTAGCTGAAAGGAGTGGCACCCGGTGTGGTCTTCTGCTGCTGTAGCCCATCTGCCTCAAAGTTCGACGTACTGTGCGTTCAGAGATGCTCTTCTGCCTACCTTGGTTGTAACGGGTGGCGATTTGAGTCACTGTTGCCTTTCTATCAGCTCAAACCAGTCTGCCCATTCTCCTCTGACCTCTGGCATCAACAAGGCATTTCCGCCCACAGAACTGCCGCTCACTGGATGTTTTTTCTTTTTCGGACCATTCTCTGTAAACCCTAGAGATGGTTGTGCATGAAAATCCCAGTAGATCAGCAGTTTCTGAAGTACTCAGACCAGCCCTTCCGGCACCAACAACTATGCCACGTTCAAAGGCACTCAAATCACCTTTCTTCCCCATACTGATGCTCGGTTTGAACTGCAGGAGATTGTCTTGACCATGTCTACATGCCTAAATGCACTGAGTTGCGCGCCATGTGATTGGCTGATTAGAAATTAAGTGTTAACGAGCAGTTGGACAGGTGTACCTATTAAAGTGGCCGGTGAGTGTATAAGGTCCGAAAAAGAGTCAAGTCCAAACTTTGAGAATTAAATGTTTTATCCCCATAACCCGTGATATTTTTTCTCTCCAGAAAGGCATCCAGGCCCCTCTTGAACATGTACATAGAGTCCGCCATAACAACCTCCTGCGGCAGAGAATTCCATAGTCTCACTGCTCTTACAGCAAAGAACCTTTGTCTATGCTGATTTTACACAGATCTCACTGAGCTCTTTGGGCAATTCCTTAGATCTCATGATACTGCGCTCTACGCTCAATCACTGTGAGCTATCATATCTTATATACACAGGTGTGTCTTTCTTTATCAAGTCCAAACAGTTTAATTAAACTAAAGCTGAACTCCATTGAAGGAGTAGAATCATCTCAATGAGGATCAGAAGGAAGTAGACAGCGTGTGAGGTAAATATAAGTCACTGGAAAGTGTCTGAATACTTATGACCATGTGATATTACAGTTTTCTTGTTTAATTGATTAAAAAAAATATCTACATTTCAGTTTTTTTCTGTCAAGATTGGGTGAGGAGTATATATTAATGAGCAAAAAAGGAACTTTTTTGATCTTACCAATTGGCTGCAAGAAACTGAATATTTTCCTAAATATTTTCAGCCCCCACTGTGCCAAGCCATCATCATAGTGCTTCCTCTTTTGTTCTAGTTTTGAAAAATAAATTTTATGTAATGTTATTCTATGTAGGCTGCGACTGCAATAAGGGAGCAACTTTTTTCATTTTCAATTTTTACTACAATGGATGGGAGGGTAGAGGTAGTCATTTCAGTAATGTGTGGAGGCACATGTTATGGGGAATTCAAGAAGGGTGTTAGCACCTGAGTGACCTGAAGATCATTTGTTGAGGGGTTTAATCTGAATGGCAGATTGGAGTCTGGAATCCACAGAACATTGGCCACAAAACATTGGCTTCTTCCTCATGGGATTTTTGCTTTCCTCTAGATAAACATTTCAGGGTGAATGATGATCGGGATTGACACATGGATTTTTTTTCAGATTTACAAAATATGCAATGTTATGTAAAAAGTAACAATTTGGTAATGGACCTGAGCATCAGTTATAGACAAGGGAAGAGTTGGAGAAGATTTGTATCTGGGAAGGGAAGCTCATCTGTTTTATATCAATGCCAAATATATTAGATTAAAGGAAACTGAATGAAGAATGGTAATATATAAAATGTGTATTCTGAGCAGATTTTATTCCTGTTATCTAATCAGGATGTATACTATCATCATACTGTAATACAGGACCATGGAACCAAAACAAAAAAGATTTAGCATTTACAAACCGACTTCAGGGTATGTGCCACTTATATTTTTATGAAACCCATAAGTATACAGAAAAAAGAAAATAACAGATAGATAACATCATAAAATATATTTAAACTTTATTGTATTCAAATAACGATACCAAATATATAAAATTGACATACAAATAGAGGAGTAACATACAGACAAGGAATAATTACAAAGGCCAGAGTGTAAACCAAGTAAAGATGATTGTAAATGTATCCTGCATTAGGTAAAGTGCTAAGTAAAATAAGACCAGAATCAGTCTAAGGGCATGTTGAGCTCAATTTGAAAAATCACTTGAAAGTAGGAATAAAGGAGCCAATTCTAACTATGCCCAACATTGAGTACCTACAAACAGTAGGTACTTCCCGCGCCGGCTCACTCCCGTCCGGCAGCGCCCTCCGCTTGACGCCCCTTCACGCGCCACTGGCATGAAGGTGGTGGATTGGGGAAAATAATCGCGAAAGCTAGCAATAAGCTAGCATTTGCGATTATTTCAGGGCCTCTGCGCCACTGGCGGTGTGCAGAGGTCCTGATAAATATCCCCCTAAGACTGGAGTTCTAAATTCCAGTCTTAATGAATTAGACGCTGTTTGTTCATTAAACAAGCTTTATCTGTTCTGCAGCTAATAGTTATTACTAATTGTTTCATTATCAGTAACATTTTTCATGTTACCTAGCAACCAATCTACATACATATAAAGTTCATTGCTCGTTATGTATAACATGTTATTGAAATTAAAATTATATATATATATATATATATATATATATATATATATATATATATATAGATATAGGAAAAGAGCATTAGCACCATGGGAATGGTGGGTGCTATCCCAGGATATGATCCTACAGGTCCACTTGTAACAAAACAAAAAACTTAAAATGATGATGATTTATTTAACCATATAAAAATGCTTTGCTTGAAAACTATAATCTTTCTCGAGCAATGAAGGAAGATTCAGAAAGATTCATTATGCCTTCTCCACCAATTTTCTGTCAGAGAAGGCACATGAATCTCCCTGTCCCTCCAGTTTATGGCTTTTTCGGACTGAGGTAATTCCTGGTGCTTATCAGAGATGAAGTTACAAGTTTCTATTAATAGACATCTGATTAATTGAGACCCATTTTGAGGTTAAAATAACCTCCATTTGTCTGGGAAGATTTGACCCAACATTTTGAAGTGTAGGTGTCTTTGTCCTTTCAACCAAAAAGCATTTATGTGGTTATTAATAAATGTTGGCTAGCTCAAGTTTAGCATTCCTATTAATTTCCTAACTATTCATTGGAGATGCGGTCAAACTTTGCAATGGCAACTCAAGTTTTTACACCTAACTTGTCAAACTTGTGCATTTTTGAGAAGATATTGGCACTGCAGCTGAACAAATTCAAAAGATATTCTGAGTCATTGTCCATATGGTTGGGCAGCCCACTCTGTACCAGAACTTAAATTGGCCGCTTGTATCCAACTAGGAAATTCCCTAGTCCAATCCCAGACCCTCTAGTTCCGGGTGGTTTCTTTTGTTCTATGTTTGCTTAGGTGAATACTGGTTTATCAGAAAACCACATTAATATTCTTTAAAGGTTACATTCAGATCCTGGATGAACATTGTAATGTGAAATTCTGCATTAACGCCAGTCAACCAGATGTAGGACACTGGCTGAAATTTATCAGATTTGCTGGATATTACCATCAGCATAATTTGGTGCCATATCAGCTAAATGACCAGATATTCTCCCTTCACATACATCTCATAAGATCCAGAGCTTGTAGAGGTTCCACCCATGCTCCACGGGGGCTCTCTCTAAAAGACAAGCACACATAATATGTACTATTCATATGTACTATTTAGCTTCTGGTTAAGGTTTCATCAACTAGCTTCTGTAATAACAAACCGATGTGTGCCCTCAACTCTATAGCATCATGCCATTGTCAATGTTGAATGATACATATAAACTATTCTTTTTTGGCTATTGTAGCCTGTATTTTTCTCAATGAAAGTTTCTTAAAAAATTCAAATACTACAATTTGAAAAACTTTCACGCTTGGCTAAAGATTTTCAAAGATAATAAACATTAAATAAAAGTAATGTCCTATGCATTTAAAAAAAACATGGCAACAATTATTGAAAGATCTGAAGTAAAAAAGTAGTTGTTGCTTTAAAACTGTATTTGCGCAGAAAAATAAAAAGGTTTAATGAAAGGAGAAACATTGAGTGGTCAACAGGTTAAAGAACCAAAAGAGGACTTTTTGCACTGAAGTGGAAAAGAGCCGCCGGCTGGGGTTCTTCCGCACATGCTACCTCAGCAGACATTTTCGCTCCATATCACGTGACATCATTGGGGCTTTGTGGCTAACACTCTGGGCATATCCTATTTGAATTATAGGATCGCTGCTTGAAAAGGCTTTTTGGTAGTAATCAGCATTCACCACATATAATAAGGTCTTTACCTCCTCTGTGCTCAGTGTATCACCGTTGATACATACTTTGAGTTTTATCCAAACAAATTCCCTATGGAATGGTGTTCCATCACAGCCTATACTTAGTAGCCACCGCAGGAGTATATTTATATATACAGGACAAAGAACTTGACTATACCATTATCCTTTCTCCATAAGATTTAACAGTAGGCACTATACATTCTGGAACTATATGCGGCATTTCCTGGGTATCTTGAATGTCCTTTATCTACTCCAGTCACAGTGTGATTTATACAATTGAAGAAGACACTTGGTATTTCCCATTGTGACCTTAGTCTCGTGTACAGCTGCTTGACAATGAGAAGACATATCATGAAGCGCCCAACACATCAGCATTCTATATTGTGATAACATTTTAACTTACATTGATTGGAAACTTAATCATATTTACTGCACCTTTTATAGAAATTCTATCAGATATGAAAAATCTTTCCAAATGAGCAGATTTTAATTTTTTTATTGAATTTCTATCTTTCTGCAGATTAACAGTATGACATGGTATACGATGCAAAGAACACTTTTGAACCTAAATATTTATGTTTGTATATTTAATACAATCTATACTACATTTTATGACAGCTCCTCTTTTCTTTGTATGGGTCCAAGTGACCCAGATGTGTTAAACTGTAAGACATAAATGGTTTCCATGGCAACTAGAGCTGCAAGATAAAAATCCAGAACCTTTCACCCCTGTTGCTCTTTTTAACTTTAAGTTTCCTGCAGCTCCTTCAGATGTTAAAGCTGCTCTTTGAAGTGTTTAATGCAGCCTTGCCCTCGGTTAACAACATTTAGCTAATGTAGATAGTGAAATTGTGGACACCTTTATAAAGTGGATACAAACAAGCCCCAGCAAACAAGAAAGCCTTGATGTTTTTTTAAACTTTTAGATACTTCAGATTGTTGAAGCCATCTGTAGATCTTAGAGGATTGTTGGGAATTGGTTTGACTTCTAGGATGCTCAAAATTAGAGATCAGTCTTTTTCTCTTTAATGTCAATCCTTTTTATTGACAAATCCAGGAGAAAAACATAGAGATAAGAAAATAACATAATTTATTGGCTAATTGAGTACATATAGCATTTCCATTGCTTGCCCATGAGCCCCTATGCCACACTGGTACTTCCTAGGAATTAACTCCTACACTTTTCGAATGTTTTAACAGCCCCTGTGTGAGGCAGTGGTCGCATCCTCAATTCTCCTTCTCATCTATCTTTCAGGCAGTCTCCTGTAGTAGGATAGGGGTGAAGAAGAATTACAGACGTTCCTGTTTCCACCCCATGTTCAGGCACATAAGAAAGCATAGGGGCACATTTACTAAGGGTCTGAACACCGCATTTTTGTCGGGTTTCCGTTTATTTTTAAGATTTGCCCTGAATTGCCCTGGGTTTTTGGCGCACGCGATCGGATTGTGTCGTATCGGCACCAGCTTGCATGCAACACAAATCGGGGGCACGGACGTCGAACAACCCGACTGATTCGGACAAATTGCGGAAGTTAAAAAGAAAATTGTGTTGCAGCGGACCTCAGCGGGGGAAGCGACAGATGCAGGAAATTGGACGTACGATCTTAGTGAATCGCGGCAGACCCGAATCCTAGTCGGACAACACACGCCGGGGATCGCAACGGGATGGGTAAAAGTTAATGTACCCCATAATCTTTAAAGACTGCAGGTAACATTAATTTGGCAGGGGCATAATTTCCCCTATAAGGACCTGAGGTGGGGGGAGTATTATCACAATAGTAATTATTACTAATAAAGAGTGGATTTATTACTAATGGGAGCAAAAAGTAGAGGAACTATTTCTTATAGAGACACAATCAGTTGCAATATTGTTTTAAAGGACACTATTAGCTATAGGAGCACCAACAGGGGCACAAGAGGGCAACAGGACTATTGAGCCATTAACTACACCCCTGTATGTGGGTATAAGAGTACAAACAGATGTCTACTCAGACAATACTTTCCCAAATAACACCAAGACAAATCAGTTTAGCCACACAGTATATTCAGTATATAAATGTAGTTCTGTACCACATGGAAGATTTACAGAGCAGTTATACTGTCTTGTACATCATTCACTATTTTCTCATTCACTATTTTTTCATCATGTACAGACACGAAAATTATAACTGAAAATCATTTTTTTCTATCCTGTAGGTATTTACTCGGTGTTACATTGTACAGTTTATGTTAAAGGGGTTTGCCCATGAAAGAAAGTACCTAAAGTATAACCCCTAAGTGATCATTTTAACCCCTTACTTTATAATTTTACTCAGTTTTATTGATGTTTTGGCTCTTGTCACTCAGTGATGATCAGTGTAAAATTCCAGAGTGTGGGCGGGGCCTCTCTAAGCAGACACAGTATTATATTATTCCTCTGTGCTATGAGATGCTGTAAGCTGACAATGTGGTTAGATAATCAGGGTACAGGTTTATCTACACTTTCCATGAGCTTCTGAACATTCACTAATATCTGACACATAGAAAAAGAGAGATGAGACAAATCAAAAATGAGAGATGAAGAGATCCATAAGATGGATATAGCACACAATGACACCCTGCTAACTCACCTAATACACATTGTCAGCTATACTATATCTCATCTATAACACGCATTGTCAGCTCTGCTATATGCCTCCTTCCTCTGCTATAATACTCTTATCTTATCTGTATCAAGTAGAGTAAGTCTGTGCACACTGCTTGCTGGCAGGAAGTTTCTTGTAATGGAGGGGGGAAGGGCAGAGATCCCACTGCGTCCTGCAGACAGAAGAAGCTATATATTAGAAGAATCTGCACTGCCTGACCATAGAAGATAGAAGATTTACGGTTGGATCATCACAGCACCCCGCTACCACGGTCTCTACCGGGCCAAATCCCCACACGGCGTAGACAAATCCACAAAGCTCTGCCAATTTAGACCTGGTATTAGGTGCAAACTACCAGGGGGAATTTTAATGAATCACCCCCCCCCCCCATAATGTCTACAATTATTTTCCCTCGCATTTGATTAATTAATGAAGTATGACTAGAGATGGCACATATATACCCCCTGTGGTCAATAGAAAACTATACGATAGTACTTTATAGATCCCCTGTGAATAAACTGTTTTGTACATAGTGTTCTGGCTGTTGTTACACACAGAGACGTAACATTACAGTTACATACATACACTACGAGAGGCGCGTTCTTACATGTTGTTAGTTGAAAACAAACCGTTACAGGACACTACAGGTTAACAAGACCACGTAGGTGTGGGACTGTGACTGGTGGTCTGTATGTTGATGTCCACATCACGGTATATTTGATCTATATATTTCTGAAATATTAATTTATCTAGAAACATGGGCTAAATTGAGTAAATCCTCCTGGTGTAGGAGTTTATATAGGTTACTGTCAAATTGTATGGGGATCAAATTTGGGAAAAATAAACAAATGGCGTAATCTTTCATCTGCAGGCAGCTCACACAACTGCAGACAGTATGTTTGGACAGATATCAAACAGCATTGTCAAACAATGAAGCGTTCTGTCCTGTCCAGATGAAAGTGATGAGAGCGGTGGAATACGTGCTGAATTATTCATCTCACAGACCACATACAGATGGATCTTATTGTGAGATGTGCTACACTGAGTCAGCCGCCACAGCTAGGGCAGCCCTGCAAAGTAGTGATTGGTCATGGAACTTTTGGAGAGAATATTTAAATGCATTCACTCATGATATGCATTATATGTTTTATGCAATAAGGCATTGGGGCTCATTTACTAAGGGCTCCACGGCCGCACTTTCGGCGGGTTTCCCGAATTTTTCAGTTTTTCCGAATTCTGGTGCACGTGATCGGATTTCGGCGCACTCGCGCCGGCTTTTTCGCGTGTCCATCGGAAAACCCGACAGATTCAGAAAAAATGTGGAATTTAAAAAACGAAATGTGTTGCAAGATCAGCACTTACATGCACCGGGGAGAAGAAGGTGAACTCCGCCGGACCTCAGCGCAGCAGTGACACCTACTGGATATCGGACGCACGGACCTTAGTGAATCCCGGCAGAACCCAAATCTACGTCGGAGAATGCACCGCTGGATCGCGACAGGACCGGGTAAGTAAATGAGCCCCATTATGTGTGTTTTTGGAAGTCTCTAAGTAGGAGTGGCTAAGAAAAAAATTTGCTAAATTTGTATGCTTTGTTATAAATTGCAAATTATATATAATAATATATTGCGATATAAATGCAAAATGCAACATTTTGAACAACCCCCAAAAAAATCTCAGAACATTTTTTTTTTATCCGTGATGGTCTATTAAAACCAATGGGGCACATTTACTTACCTGTCCCGTCGCGATCCCTGCTGTGTGTTGTCCGACGAGGATTCAGATCTTCCGCGATTCACATAGCTCATGCACCCGATTTCCTGCATCCGTCGCTTCCCCCGCTGAGGTCCGCCGGAGTTCACTTTCTTCCCTTTGCATGTGAGTGCCGTTCTTGCGCCACAATTTCGTTTTAAAATTCTGCAGTTTGTCTGAAACAGTCGGGTTGTCCAACGTCCAAACCACCGATTTTTGTTGCATGCAAGCCGGCGCCAATGCACCACAATCCGATCGCGTGCGCCAAAAACCTGGGGCAATTCAAGGCAAAACGGTAAAAAGTCGGGAATCCCAACGAAAATGTGCTGTTTGGACCCTTGGTAAATTTTCCCCAATGTGTCCACCTCCTAAAGTGGTTTTCCTAATTCCTGCTTAAGCAGCATGTTACTAGCATTTGCAAGCAGCCCAGGATGGAACCCGATGATAACAATTCATAAAGATAAAATGGTTAATCTTTTTTACTCATAAATTAATACAAATGTGCAAACAGCAGGTGGTATTACACAAACAAGAAGTTCTCACCCATGGTACACAGAAAGAATGGAATGACTGTATATATACATAAGGTTCAAATACACAGATGCATCACTGCAGATTTACTTCATTACTGCTTGATCACAGCAGCTGTACTTCATTGCTGCATAACGACAGCTCTACTTCATCACTGCATGCGCACAGCTCCTTGGTAATTTGAGTTGTGTGTACATAACAATATATATATATGAATCAGCAACTGGCTGTTGTTACTGCCCTATGTGTCCATACATTAGATGCCATGAAATCAGATTTACTCTGCCCTATGTGTCCATACATTAGATGCCATGAAATCAGATTTACTTGCTAGTGGAAAAACAATAAAAGGTGCTCCAGAAATATTAATACTGAATGTATTTCCTAATGGACATGTGAGGAGAGCTCATGTCTGTTAATGGGAAAAAAGTAGTATAGTGTGAGAACCACTAACAATGTAACTAAATACGGTAACACTAATAGCAGATTCATTACCTAATTAATTGTAGGGTTTGTTTGGATGTGGAGACATTGTAGAATAAACCCAGTTTGCAAGTTCCAGCATAAATATTTGCTGAATAGTAAATTCTCTGTGACAATATTTAGGATTTCTGGGCTTAAAGAAGATTTGTTCTCTTCACACAAAAGTGTCTTTTTAGAATAGGAGAATTTTATTGGAGTGAGACCACACAGAACTCCACACAGTGGTATGGGCCTCATTATGTGATGTCTAGGACATGGTATGTCTATAGGAGGCCCAGTGGCCATCTCGTATTGATCACTAGGACCTCTCTTTACTCCTTATAATGGACCTGTGCAGCCCTTCTCAGCGTTCAGATACCTTTCTCCTAGCAGCAGAAGTGAATTGCCCAAAATGTAGCTGCCTTATATTTTTATCTAGGTGGAATAGAAGTAAGCTTGACGGGAACAGCAGTGATCCGAGCTACTGTTGGACGCGGTTCTATATTGGGTATTGTTATCTTACAGCATAGTCATTACCCTGCGTGGGATTATTGTGACAGTTACCTTGGCTACAAAGTTAATATTATATTATATTTGACAACATACAATGTTAAATTTTAGGTTTGTTCCATAAAGTGGATACAAGTAAATCTAATCACCTTTAATTGGGATTTGTTAAGACTTGTTCTAAATATAAGCTTGATTGTCCTGGTTGCATTCTTTGCAATAAGGAAACAAATTGGGGTATGTCAGGGCTCAGGGTCAGTGAACCTCCTGGACCACCGACACCTAGGACCGGAACCTAAGTGGCACCCGGTCTTCAGCAGAGCCCGTCGCAAAGCAGGATGGTCTTGGTGTGGTGACACAAGCAGATAGTCAGGGCAGGCAGCAGAGATGCAGAGTCTGGAACGGAGCAGGATGTCAAGGCTGGCAGAACAGGAGCAACGTCAGGGTCAGGTCCGGGGTCACAACGGGAGATAAACGCAGGAACGGGAACAGGAACAGCTATGTAAGCTTTCTCTAAGACTGGTAGGTCAAAGATCTGGTGGGGGTTGATGGGAGCAGCCGCTTTAAGTAGGGACTGGGACCCCCAGAATTCTAAAAAACGGGACCCCTAGCTATCTGGAGGGAGTTTAACAGCAGCTGCTCCAATGAGCTGTACAGATGTGTTGGATATTGCCAAGTACAGTGTTCGGCTATCTTTTGGTGCTCCCATAAATATAGAATGGGAGTTCTGTAGATTCCTCCATGCTGGGCTTGGCTATTTCTGACACTACTGTACTAGTGAATGGAGTAGTAGGATGCATGCTTCATCCTGACTCTACACCCATTAGTGAGAATGGGACCCCCAAGAGCTGCATTTTAGTTCCCTGGATCGGTGGGGGTCCCTCTAGATCAGGGGTCCCCAAACTTTTTACACAGGGGGTCGTTCACTGTCCCGCTCAGACCATTGGAGGGCCGGACTAAAGTTTAAAAATAAATAGCGGTACATGTGACCGCATCCATAATACACTGGGGCCCCCCCTCAATTAATTAATATACTTCACCCCCTTTTGAACTATTTTATATATTGGCCCATTTAATTAATTGGGCCAATTAATTATTAAATATACTGGGACCCCTCTCCTCTCTCAATTATTTACTATACCCCCACCATTAATTATTTCCTATGCGGCCCTCCACCATTAATTATTTCCTATGCTGTCCCCACCATTAATTATTCCTATGCTGCCCTCCACAATTAATTATTTCATATGCTGCCCCCCACCATTAATTATTTCCTATGCTGCCCCCCACCATTAATTATTTCCTATGCTGCCCCCCACCATTAATTATTTCCTATGCTGCCCCTCACTATTTAATTCTTTCTTATGCTGCCCCTCATAATTAATTATTTCCTATGCTGCCCCCACCATTAATTATTTCCTGTGCTGCCTCCACCATTAATTATTTCCTATGCTGCCCCCACCATTAATTATTTCCTATGCTTCCCCCACCCATTAATTATTTCCTATGCTGCCCCCCACCATTAATTATTTCCTATGCTGCCCCCCACCATTAATTATTTCCTATGCTGCCCCCCACCATTAATTATTTCCTATTTTACTGACCAAGAAAGTCGTTTTGTATGGTCAATAATTATAAGGATTTACAATATAATTGAAAGTACCATATATACTCGAGTATAAGCCGACCCGAGTATAAGCCGAGACCCCTAATTTTACCAACAAAAACTGGGAAAAACTACTGACTCGAGTATAAGCCGGATAGCACATTGTAATGAATGGGTTAAAACGAGACAGCTTCGGGCCTTCGTGAGACCCGAAGCTGTCATGGCAATGGATCACCACTCCCCGTGACGTCATGGGGGAGCGGCGATTGGCGATCGCCGTGAAAGCACCCGCGATCAGTGCTAGCACCGATAGCGGGTGTTACCGGTAAGCCTTTGCTGCAATATGCAGCAAAGGCTTACCGGCTATGGAGAGTGCTCGGCCCGCGAGCCCTCTCCATGCACCGGGACTCGGCGCGCGCCATACTATTACGGCGCGCGGTGGGAAGGGGTTAAAAACAGATAAGACGTCCTATGGCATAGCAAGTCTGACACATTTCGGACCTTGTTTGGTCCTTAGTCGTAGCCTAATGATTTGCTTCAGCACAGAGTATTTAAGCACACTAAACACTAAATGGAAGTGCACTTATACCTTATCACATGACCATGCTAAAAACAGAGAGAAAAGCATGAAAATCATATCAAATTAATTCACGTTTGAAATTAATAAATATATAAAAAGTCATTTCTATAATTGAGACCTGTTAGTTATCGTAATATCCAAAAGGCCTGTGATTTTAATGCCTTAGTCCAATCCCCTCCTCTTTTGTACACAAGTGCTGCAACACAAATATCACAGCGATTGCAAGACAGTGGGTACAAGAAAAATCACTTACAAAGAATAGAATCAGATGTTAGCATTAAATCTAGGGCAGAATATTCTCACAAGAAAAAAATCAAACAAAACACAAACAACAATGCAATTACATTCAGCACTACATATAGCAAACAATATGATTAAATTACCGTATATACTCGAGTATAAGCCGACCCGAGTATAAGCCGAGACCCCTAATTTTACCAACAAAAACTGGGAAAAAATACTGACTCGAGTATAAGCCGAGGGTGGTAAATGCATTGGTCAAGCCCCCCCCAATAGTATACAGCCTGCCAGCCCCCAGTAGTATACAGCCTGCCAGCCCCCATATAAACCTGCTGCCTCCATCTCAAGACCATCTCTTAAATCCAACCCTTCCTCAATCCAGAGTGTACAAAATTGCTAGTCCAGACCCTTATCATCTCCCATTTGGACTACTGCAACATTCTTCTCTGTGGTCTCCCAGCTAACTCTCTTACACCCCTCCAATCCATCCATAACTTTGGGCCTCGGCTAACCCATCTGTCTTCTCACTTCTTCACTACCTCCACTGGTTACTCAAGTTAAAACACTAACCATGACATACAAAGCCATCCATAATCTGTCCCCTCCATATACCAATCAACTAATCAGCCAATACCGTCCCACACTTTGGGGCACATTTACTTACCCGGTCCAGTTGAGATCCAGCGGCGCATTTTCTCCGAAGTGGATTCGGGTCTGCCGAGATTCACTAAGGTCCGTGTGCCTGATATCCACCAGTTCCGCCGGAGTTCACCTACTTCTTCCCGGTGCATGTAAGTGCTGATCTTGCAACACAAATTAATTTTTAAATTCCGCAGTTTTTCCAAATCCGTCGGGTTGTCAGATGGCCACGCCCCCGATTTCTGTCACGTGAAAGCCGGCGACGATGCGCCAAAATCCAATCGGTCAAAATCCAATCGCCAAAATCCAATCCAAAATCCCAGGGCAATTCAGGGCAAATCGTAAAACGTTGTGAAACCCGACGAAAGTGCGTGATTCGACCCTTAGTAAATGAGCCTCTATATCTCTGTTCCTCACTGGACCATCTGCTCCAGTGTTACTCTTCATGTACACACAATGGATTCATGGTTCATGCAAAGCTTACTAAAATGCTAAATATGTTTCAAACTTGGGACAAAACCCAAGCTTTTAAATTAAAAAAAGAATAATTTTTGAGGGTTTCATGATTTGTTTTAATGCTAACATTTAGAAAACTTCCACAGTTTGAGAAAAGCTTGTTTGACATCTTTATTCTTAAGACTGTAGATGAAAGGGTTTGCAAATGGAACAAAAACAACATATACAAGCGCAAAGAACTTGTCCTGCTTTGAATAACGATCTGAAGTTGGTTTCATGTGAAGGCACATTATAGTTCCAAAAAATACAACAACACAGATGAGATGTGAGGAACACGTTGAAAAAGCTTTCTTTCGTCCTTTAGAAGATTTTATTCTAAGAATTGTACAAATGATGAAGACATATGATACCGTAATAAGTAGAAAGGTCAAAAATCCAATAATTGCTCCTTCTATATAGTTTAATATTTCCACTAGAGATGTGTCACTACAGGAAATCTTCAGCAATGGGGAAAAATCACAGAAGAAATGATCAATGTGATGGGATGAACTAAAGGACATTTTTGAGATGAGAACTGCATGACCTATAGTGTCCGAAAAACCAATGGTCCAAGAGGTAAATGATAGGCCCACACATTTCCTCAAAGTCATTCGGCATATGTAATGCAAAGGATGACAGATGGCTAAATAGCGATCATAGGCCATTGCTGCAAGTAGAAGAATTTCAGTGCTGATCAGAGATGAAAAAATGTACATCTGGGCGATGCATTCGGAAAATAGAATTCTACTATATTGGGTCAGGAGCATGTGTAATAGTTTAGGAATAATATTTAAAGTAGTTATAATGTCAATGGCAGCCAGATTCATTAAATAAATGTACATGGGAGTGTGTAAATGGGAATCAAACAAAATAACTAAAAAGATTGTACCATTTCCAACAATGATGAGGAGGTAAGTAAACAAAAATAGTAGAAAAAGTGGAGAGTTGAGATTTGTAACATCAGTGAGTCCTTCAAATACAAAGGCTGTTATATTATGATCACAGTCTTCTACCATCTCTCTATACAAAAAAAATCAATAACTCAAATGATGTCATAAAAACATGCAATAAAATCGGTTCAGTTAACCCCTTAATGACTGCTGTATCGAGATTCTATGGTGGTCATTAAGGGTACTTCTTCTGATGTGACGCCTTTCTACAGCACCGCATCAGAAGATTGCCAGATTGTCCTCCTCTGGGCTGTTTTATCACAGCCTAGCCTGGGCATTTCCTTGGTGTTTAACGCCTTAGAAACTGGGAACAAACATGGACCGCAGTGTCTAAGCGGTTGCAAAGGGAGTGTGCTCCCTCTGATTCCAATCGGTGACCTTATGTTGTAATCGTAGGGTGCCGTGTAGCACAGTAGCCCGAGGACCAGTGAAGGTCTTCAGAGTGCTCTGTGATAAGAATCTATTATGCCAGGCTGGGGGTCTGGCTTAATAGATACCTGTTACGAGAGATATAATAAACTGCCATACATAAGTAGTCCAGTGCATTATATAAGTGATCAAATAATCTCATTCAAGTTTCCCCTTGTGGGACAAAAAGATCTCAAAAAAGCAACAATAAAAAACCCCCTGCCTCTTTAAAATAAAAAGTTGAAACAACAACATTTTTGTACCTCTACACCCATACCAGTCCAGACTACCAAACTATACTAGTATTGTTCTTTTATGACAAAAATACTTTTATAAAGTATAGGAAAAACTATCCCAAAATTTCAATAATTTTTAATTATCCTTTATTACCGTAATTGTAATAAAAAAACTGTATGAAAGCTGTTTTTCCAACAAATAGGCTCTCACACAGCCACAAAAGTTTTTAAAAACTTGGAAGGTGGCGATGCAAGTTTTCTTTCCCAAAAAGTATTTTCTCTCTTTTATTATTGTACTACACAGAATAAGAGTTAATATATGCAACATTTTAAATGACACTTTCTGAAAATGTTTTAAGCAAGTGATATTTTCACATGGCTCTTATCACCTTCCTTGGTGTGTTGAAAGGGATTCATCCAGGAGATTTAGGCTGGCGGGACGCAAAATTGGTTGATCGGTGAAAAACCATAGAATATTCTTTCCTGCTTCTCCAAAATGATATCACAATTACAGTTGGGCCCTACTGTTTTGTGGGGAAGAAGATAACATACCACTATGATGCATAGAGTGCTGTCCTCTACACTGTGGTTTTTCCTTGCACAGCCTATTTTCATGGACCAAACATGGTCATGTGCTCCCTACTCAACCACCATGTATGCCAGACTTTATGCATATTTACTAACAGGGAAGTTTACCAGAAATTATATGAGGCACAGACTGGACAAATTAATCTTATCTATAATGGGCCAAAATAATTTTAAAAAATCTAGGCACAATCCTGTTTGGTACAGGGGATATCAAGTCCATACTAAAGCTATTCAAAGCTATAGTTAAACTCAAGTTAAAATTGGTTGGAACTAGGGCTGCACCAGCCATCATTCAAGTTGAGCCTCTTGCCTCAGTCAGCACCACCTGTAGCAAGATGGGGGCCAAAATCAGAGGCACAGTTATCTGTTACAATGCAAGTCCTACCACTTAAAAATAGTCTCTTCACAACAGATGTCAACTTAGGTGTGAGACACTGCATAAAGTACCTAAAATGTTATATATTACTATTGGATGCGGGCATTTAGGGAGCTATTCACAGGTCGCCTCAGGCGGCAGGGAGTTTAGGTTCACACCTATTTGCAACTGTTCATTTAACCAGTTAATGGTAACATTTCATGCTCTTGTCACATTGTTGAAAAATGACACTGTAACTAATTACATTATTCCAATATGGATTTTTTTTTCCAAATGTAAAAATATAATGGAATTACTGAGCTGTGGGTCATGGAATCAAAAGTGAGTACAAATTCTCTGTGTAGATGAAGCAAAAACAAGCTTAAATATTAAAGTTATATTAATGATTTTACATACCCTTTCAAGCGCCCTAAAATTGTCTGTTTGGAGATGTAGTATGAGTAGAAAGCATCAGTGGAACCTGTCTGTGCAGTGAATATATATACCAAACCCGGCATATTATAGAATGAGCTGCGATTCCACTGGGGCCATTACAACATAGAAAAAAGTAAACTTTTTAAACTTTCAGACACTACTGTATCACTACCGCTGTTACAACTTTCTCAACCTCGTCTCAGTTTTGTCTCTTCCAACTTCCACATTGATCCAAAACAAGGCAGGTTACATAGTAAATGAATGATATCTAGAAATTCCAATTTATGTGGAAATATACCATACAACAATTGGGTTTATGAGAATATGAACACAACAAAAGTGTACAAGAGGTTGGTAAGTTACGTACAGTACTGTAACGTTGCCAGTACTCAACTATAAAGCTAATAGATAGTGTGATAGCGTTAGGCACCCAACACAGTTGACTTGGTCCATTGTTTAGGGTCACAGGTTTTTTCCGGCTGATAAATGACGTATCCCATGATATCTGCATCTTTAGGTTGGGAACTACGTTGCTTCTTTGTCTTAGATGAAGAACTCAGTATCAGTTTATGTCGCTGATGTATGACCTTGAGCATGTCTGACAAAGACAAAGCTTCGTCCAGTATAAAGAAAACGATTTGTAACGTACTTTATGGGACCATCATGTCTGCCTAGCATCCTGGATGCCATAAAATGTCTCTGAATATAATAAGGGATGGCTTGGGACCAATATGGGTGTAGTGGAAAGCATGGTGGCTATATAAACCATGGTTCTGGCTGCTGTAGAGCCCAATACATGGCTTTTTAAATGATGCTTAGTCTCCAGTCTCTAAAAGTAACTCATCTGAGGCAAAAGTGACTCTCATTTGCATTTGATGGGACATTTTTTTACAGGTAAAATGCTGAAAAGGATTTTTTGTGCTCTAACTGAGAGTGGTGGTAGTTTAGTACTGTAATATCTGGTGACAGTGTTTCTATAACTATAATGATGTATATAGCTGAAGAAGAGCCCGGCACGGGCTCGAAACGTGTATTATTCAGCCTATAAATAAAGATATTCGTTTATGAAAAGGAACTATTCTGAGTGATTGACGGAGGAAATACCCGAAGGATAGTTTAGGAAGGCGCTTGATGCAATCAGCTTCTGAATCACTTCCTCGCGGTTTTCAGAGTTTCTGAGTGATTGACGCCGCTGATAAAAGAAGATTTTTTTTTTAAAGTCACTTGATGACTTGCAGTGTATCTATATATCTTTAAGAGCTGAATTATCAAATGAAATATTGCTTGACAAAGGCTGATTCACAGCTGAAACGTTGCTAGACAAAGGCTTGGCAATTGCTTGACAAAGGCTGATTCACAGCTGAAACGTTGCTAGAGATGGAATAAACCTCACACTTTTTTCCACGATTCCTTGGAGTGCTGCCACTTTTTTGCTTCTATATCTACACTCTTTGGGTAAGAGTATTGGGATAGCACCCGTCTGAACCTTTTTTTTTTTCCTGAAGGCTGTGCTGCTTTGCAATTTTTGTTTGTTTATATATATATATATATATATATATATATATATATATATAAATACAACTTTTAATCTAAGCTTTGAAGTGGACATTCTACCATCTCAATTACATATTTGCATTGGTAATATGTTTCCTGTACTGATTCTAAACAAAATATAATATGTACCGCAACATGATGCCATAGTAAAAATGTTTTATAGTAAGAGATGATCAGATGAAATGGAATTAGACCCAAACTTTGATTTCTCACATGCAAATTTCATACCGATTCTTGGAAACAAACTTTTCCTAAAATGATGACTAACACAAGGCTAAAAGCAGAAATGAGAAGCCTGCAATTCAGCAGTGTTGTCAGTGCTGCTATAAATGCCTGTAATGCTGCGCACTGGCACATTGTAACAAATCTGCAGAAACCATACAGCCCCGGGTCTTATTAAGACCTGAGGCTGTCACGGCAACCAATCACCACTTTCCAATGACGTCGGTTGCGACGCTTGCAACGTTGTCTTTTAAATGCCACTGACAGCTCCCCAGTGACAATCATGAAAATTAGTGGTGGGCGTTTGTTGCAGCATGCAGTAAACCACATGTCTCTATGATGAAGGCTCACCCTGAGCACCTAAGAGTGCTTAGAGGTTAATGTACACTCTGCACCCCATCTCGACATATTTTTGGTAAGCTATTAAACTGAAATATCACATGGCCATACTTATTCAAACCCTTTGCTGTGATGATCATATTAAACTCACATTCTAATTATTTCGTCCTCTCTGCGGTCGTTCTACTCCTTCATTGGATTCTAGTTGTGTTTATTAAAATTGATGGGACTTGATTAGGAAATGTATACACCTGTTTACATAAGACCTCATAACTCACAGCGCATGTCAGTGCACTTGAGAATCATGAGGTCTAAGGAAGTGCCCAAGGAGCTCAAAGACAGAATTGTGGCAAGGCACAGATCTGGCAAAAGTTACAAACAAATTTATGCAACACTCAGAGCACAGTGGCCTCCATAATCCTTAAATTAAAGAGGTTTGGGATGACCACAGCTCTTCCTTGACGTGGGAGAAGAACCTTTGTGAGAGAGGCGAAGAAGAAACCCCAAGATCACTGTGGCTGATGCAGTAAGGAGATGTGACAAAGTTCAACTAAGTCAACTATCATTGCAGCACTCCTCCAGTCTGTTCTTTATGGCAGATTGTGCCAACAGGGTGGCAGAATCATGCTGTGGGGTCAGGGACAGGACAACTGATTGCAATTGAGGGAAAGATTAATGTGGCAAAGTATAGAGATGGATGAAAACCTTCTCCAGAGTGCTGTGAACCTTATACTGGGCCTAAGGTTCACCTTCCAACAAGATAACACAGCTAAAAGAAACAAAACAGTGGCTTCAGAACAACTCTGTGACCATTCCTGACTGGCCCAGGCAGAGACCAGACCTAAACCCAATTGAGCATCTCTAGAGAGACTTAAAAATGTCTTCCACCAATGTTCACCATCCAACCTGAGCGACCAGGAGCGGATCTACTAGGTAGAGGCAGAGGATCCCCAAATCCAGGTGTAAAACACTTATGGCATCATTCCCAAGAAGACTCCTGGCTGCACCAGCTCCAAAGCTGCTTCTACTCAACACTACTCTACTCTTCCCATATATCACATACTGTACCTTCAGATCTGCCTATATATCATGGCGACTATAAAAATTATGCTTCAAATAGTCTCCTAAAATTATATCCTTGACCACTTATACATACGTGGATATGTCTACGCAAATAGATATCAATATTATTTCCCACATTAATAATCATTTCATATTTGTTTGAACCTCTATAATTACATAGCCAATCGATCTAATAACATAGTCCTAGTAACGTCACATTATAAAAATTATGTTTAGTTAGCTGACCCATTATGATTTTTCTCTTTATATAGTTTTCCTCTATAAAATATATTTTACTTCATATCTCCCCCTATTTATCAATCCAACCCAAACAGGTTTCTCTGAGTAATTTACCCAAAATAAAACAATATTACTATAAATGATTTTTATAAATTTTATACACATTACCTGGCTCCCTGCCAGCAGCATGTGGTGAGTCCCAGGGGAAGGGCATATTCAGCATGTGTGCACCTGTATCTCCTCATGCATTCCAACACTCCTCCACACCATCCCTCCCCTACCTGCTCAATGCACATGACGTAAAATGGAGAGGAGTTAGTAAGTTGAATAAGTTTAAAGGAGAGGAGACTGACACAGGCTGTAGCTGCCCCCTCCCCTGGGAATCACCACATGCTGCCAGAGAGCAATGTTATATGAAATAAACTTATATAAAGTACTAAAATGATTCAGAATGCTGACATTTTCAAAGGCATTTTCCAAATCAGCATAGCTTCAGCCAGTGGTGGCGAACCTATGACACGGGTGCCAGAGGCGACACGCAAAGCCCTTTTTGAGGGCATCCGGGCCATCGCCCCAGCACACCAGACAAGACTCAAAGAATCTTCCTGCAATTCCAAGCAACTTAAAAGATGCTGCTTTCAGTCATATTTTGATACTGACTTCACTACTTGGGACTGTAGGAAGAGGGAGAATTAGACAGGGTCAAATTATTTTTGGAGGACCTCCTGTTGGCCCAACGATTCTCTGTGTACAGAGGGAAACTGGAAAGAAGCTAAAATATTTTCCATCTTTCTACTGTGTTGCTATCCTCAAGGGGGCCAATGTGTTTGAAAGTTGTTGAACAGGGTGCAATAAGTTACTGCTTTAATTTTTGGTTGGCACCTCGCAATAAATATGCAGGATTTTGGGTTATAGTTTGGGCACTCGGCCCCTAAAAGGTTCGCAATCACTGGCATAGGCTATTGGAACCCATCACCAACTAAAATGACATTCCTGTTGTCAGGTTCGCTTTAAACTGTAACATTGGTTTGAGAATTGTCTCAGTGTAATACAATTTTTTCTGGTACTGTGTAATTAGCTTGGTTCTGGTATCAGATTTATGTAGAAAACTTTTTATGATACCATACCTGCACCATGCAGAGCCAAAGCGTAAAAAGTAAGTAAAACGTTTTACAATCCTTCAGAGTCTTCTTTTTTGGCGGGAAATACTGTTAAAATCTTTTCTCATCATGAAGAGGGGGGGCACTTTACCTCATGTTATTTGTAATGTGTGTATAAGTGTGGGAACAGGATATTAGGTAATTTACCAATATACATCTATTAAGTCGGACATTCCTGTCCATAAAATGGCTGCAGATGCAGGGTCATGTGATCTCTATCTGTCTGTAAGCATTCACCCTGCCAGGATCTTATGATAGTATTCATGAATATAAGATTAAGGTCCTGGCAGGGTGATTGCTCATGGACAGATAGAGATGGAGACCCTCCATCGCTACCATTTTGTGGTCAGGAATATCTGTCTGATAAGGTAAAAAACAGGAAGCTTATCTCTTAGAGTTCATACTGGTTCAAGTTCACCTTGTTATTTTGTAATACACTTGAATTTTCCAACTTTTTCCTCTTTCTATGGTTAACCCTTTGTTTTATGTGAGGTATTCATAGGCAGAGGCTGATGCAGGGGGAGGGAGGGCTCTGACTAAGGAGGAGAGGAAGAGGTATTGAGGAGAGGACTGGTGCTTTTTGAGCGGCGCCTCCACCGGACTCACCACACGCTGCTGGCAGGGAGTCAATTGAGTCAAAACAATTGATTAAAAAGCACTGGATGTATTCATATGTCTGACAAAGGCATTTTGAAATGAACTTGCCATTAGCTATTGGAATTTGTCTTTGGGTAAAAACTACCTCCCTGATGACAGGTTCTCTTAGAGCATTAGTTGCACACCTCAAACTGTATGACCTTTACAAATCAAAATGTAATATTAACATAAAAACCCACAGCAAAAGGTCGGCAGTTTTAGGTCACATCACACAGTTCTTGCTGTGTTTGAACTTAACCTATAACATTTACATCTGAATAAGTTTTTAACCAATTAAATGCAGCAGTGACACATCTGGAAACTTTTTAAATCTCAAACCGAAAGTTTACTTTCTTAATCCCAAAAGATACATTACATTTTGAACTAGAAACATAATGAGGCTTATATTGAACTAACAAAAGACATAAACAAGCAGAGCTTTTCCTTACATCAGGCCCCTGAACCTCCACCTAAAAAGCTTTTTTTTAAATTATTATTATTATTATAGAGGATTTCACTTTTTATAATGGAGATTTTATTTCTTACTTTACAAGTTTATTATTTACCGTATATACTCGAGTATAAGCCAACCCGAGTGTAAGCCGAGACCCCTAATTTTACCAACAAAAACTGGGGAAAACTATTGACTCGAGTATAAGCCGAGGGTGGGAAATGCATTGGTCAACCCCCCCCCCAATAGTATACAGCCTGCCAGCCCCCAGTAGTATACAGCCTGCTAGCCCCCAGTAGTATACAGCCTGCCAGCCCCCAGTAGTATACAGCCTGCCAGCCGCCATGTAGTATTTAGCAGCCCCTAGTAGTATACAGCAGCCACTAGTAGTATACAGCAAGACCCTAGTAGTATACAGCAAGCCCCTAGTAGTAAACAGCAAGCCCCTAGTAGTATACAGCATCCCCTAGTAGAATAAAGCAGCCCCTAGTAGTATACAGCAGCCCCTAGTAGTATACAGCAGCCCCTAGTAGTATACTGCAAGCCCCTAGTAGTATACTGCAAGCCCCTAGTAGTATACTGCAAGCCCCTAGTAGTATACAGCAGCCCCTAGTAGTATACCTACAGTATCCCAGTAGTAACAGGCAGCCCTTATAGTATAACAGCAATCCCCTAGTAGTATACAGCAGCGTTCTACCCCTTATAGTCACGTAGTAGATATCCCCAAGCTTTAGTTACCCCCCTATGTATACACAGTATACATGCAAGCCCCTAGTAGTATACTGCAAGCCCCTATTAGTATAACTGCAACAGCCTAGTATTTACATGCAAGCCCCTAGTAGTATACGCGCACCCCTAGTATTAGACAAACACTGTATAACACTAAGCCCCTAGTAGTATACTGCAATGCCCCTAGTAGTATACGAAGCCCTAGCTGTATATAACACCCCAGCCCAGTATACAGCAGGCGCGCCTAATAGTCTACCAGTAGCCCTAGGAGTATACAGCAAGCCTTATTAGTATCAAGGCAATCCCCTATGTTAACTAGCAGCCAGCCTAGTAGTATACAGCAGCCCCCTAGTAGATTATCTGCTAAGGCTAGTGTATACTGCAAGCCCCTAGTAAGTATACAGCACCCCTAGTAGTATACAGCAGCACCTCGTAGTAATACTGCAAGCCCCTATAGTATACTGGCAAGCCCTATAGTAGTATAAGCAGGCCCCTAGTATGTATACAGCAGCCCCAGGAGTATAACGCCAGCCCTAGTAGTATACTGCAAGCCCCTAGTAGTATACAGGCAGCGCCCCTAGTAGTTAATACAGCCAGCCCCTAGTAGTAACTGCAAGCCCCTAGTAGTATACAGCCGCCCCTCAGTAGTATACAGCCAGCTACTCCCTATTGTATAAAAGCCAGGCCCCTAGTAGTATACAGAGCAGCAGCAGCCCCTAGTAGTATACAGCAGCCCCTAGTAGTATACAGTCAGCCCCTAGTAGTCCACAGTAGCCCCTATATAGTCCCACGTAGCAGCCCCTAGTGGTATACAGCAGCCCCTAGTGCTATACAGCAACCCCTAGTAAGTATACACAGCCCCTAGTAGTAGTACACAGCAGCCCCTAGTTGGTATACAGCAGCCCCTATTGGTATACAACAGCAAGCCCCTATTAAATATACAGCAAAGTCCCCTAGTTAGTACACACACCCCTATGATACAGCAAGCCCCTAGTGGTATACGCAGTCATCCTAGTAGTATACGCAGCCCCTAGTATCTACCGCACCCCCTAGTAGTATACAGCAGCCCCTAGTCTACACTGCAGCCCCTAGTAGTACACAGCAGCCCCTAGTAGTTACATCAGCCCCTAGTAGTATACAGCACCCAGATTCAGCCCCTAGTAGTACAAGCAGCAGCCCCTAGTGGTATACACAAGCCGCTAGTGGTATACATATCACAGCCCCTAGTAGTATACAGGAGCCGCGCTAGTAGTCTACAGCAGCCCCTAGTAGTATACAGCAGCCCTAGTAGTATAAACTGCAAGCCCCTAGTGTAACTGCAAGCCCCTAGTAGTAACAGCAGCCCTAGTAGTATAACACAGGCAACGCCCCTAGTAGTATACAGCCGCACCTATTAGTTACATGCAAGCCCCTAGTAGTATACTGCAAGCCCCTAGTAGTATACAGCAGCCCCTAGTAGTAATACAGCAGCCCCTAGGTATACCTGCAAGCCCCTAGTATTATACAGATCCCCTAGTAGTATACGCAGCCCCTATATAGTATACAGCAGCCCCTAGTAGTATAACTGCAAGCCCCCTAGTATATAACAGCACGATCCCCTAGTAGTATAAAGCAGCCCTAGTAGTATACTGCAAGCCCCTAGTGTATACAGCCTCCCCTAGTAGTAATAAGAGCAAGCCCTTAGTAGTATACAGCATCCACTAGTGAGTATAAAGCATAAGCAATCCCCTAGTATATACACAGCAGCCCCTAGTACTACAACAAAAGCAGCCCCTAGTAGTACTCAGCAGCACCCCTAGTGGTATAATGATAGCAAGCCCTCTAGTACTCACAGCATCCCCTATGTACGCACCTAGTAGTAAGCAGCAGCCATCATAGTAGTATACAGCAGCCCCTTAAGTATACGCACCTCAGTAAGTTACACATCCCTATAGTACACACAGCAGCCCCTAGTATACGCAACCCCTAGTGTATACAGCAAGCCCCTAGTATATAACATCAAAGCCCATAAGTATATACAGCAGCCCCTAGTAGTATACAGCATCTAAACAGAGCACCTAGTAGTACCACAGCAGCCCCTAGTTATACGCAAGCCCCTAGTGTAGTATACGCAGCCCTAGAGTACAGCAGCCCCTAGTAGTCTACAGCCCCCTATGTATTACAGCAGCCCTATTATTTAATTCAGCAAGCCCTTAGTATCACAGCAAGCCCCTAGTCGTATAGACAGCCGTCGCAGAAGCAAACCCTAGTATACACAGTATACATCAGCAGGGCCCCTAGTAGTATACTGCAAAGCCCCTAGTAGTATCATGGGCAAAGCCCCTAGTAGTCACAGCAGCCCCTAGTAGCTATACGCCAGCTATCCTCGTAGTATACTGCAAGCCCCTAGTAGTATACAGCAGCCCCTAGTGTATCCAAGCCGCTAGTCCCCCCTATTAGTATAAACAGCAGCTTCTAGTATAACAGCAGCCCCTAGTAGTATACAGCAGTCACCAGTAAGTATATACAGCATGCCCCTAGTAGTATACAGCAACAGCACCTATAGTTATACTGCAGCCCCTATAGTATCTGCAATCCCCCTATTATATACAGCCGCCCCTAGTAGTATAAACCAGCCCCTAGTAGTATAAGATAGCATCCCCTAGTACTATACAGCAGCGCCCTAGTAGTATACAGCATCCCCTAGTAGTACCACAGCAGCCCCTAGTATCTACAGCATGCCCTAGTATGTACACATCGCCCCTATTGTATACAGCAAGCCCCTAGTGGTATACAGCAAGCCCCTAGTAATATACAGCAGCCCCTAGTAGCACACAGCAGCCCCTAGTGGTATACAGCAAGCCCCTAGTGGTATACAGCAAGCCCCTAGTAGTATACAGCAGCCCCTAGTATCTACAGCAGCCCATAGTATTAACAGCAGCGCCCTAGTATATATACTGCAATGCAGCCCTAGTAGTATACCAAGCCCGTATTATACAGAAGCCCCTAGATACAGCAGCCCTAGTAGTATACTGCAAGCCCCTAGTAGTATACTGCAGCCCTAGTAGTAACACAGCCCTAGTAGTATACCAGCCCCTGTGGTATACTGCAAGCCCTAGTATTTACGCAAGCCCCTAGTAGTATACCGCTACCCCTAGTAAGTATACAGGCAGCACCTAGTGTATACTGCAAGCCCCTAGTGTATAACTGCAAGCCCCTATTTATACACCGCCTCACCCTTTAGTATAACAGCAAGCTTATAGTATCCAGCACCCTAGTAGTATAACACCTAGGTTCAGCCCCTAGTATACGACACGGCACCCAGTTAGTACACCAGCTCCCCTAGTGGTATAACAGCAAGCCCCTATAGTATACACCGCATCCCCTAGTATTATAAGCAGGCCACTCGTAGTATACAGCAGTCCCCTAGTATATACCAGCAGCCCAGTAGTATACAGCAGCCCCTATAGTACACAGAGCAAGCCCCTAGTGGTATACTACATGCAAGCCCCTAGTTTAACGCAAGCCCCTAGTAGTATACAGCAGCCCCTAGTTATCTACATGCAGCCCCTATAGTATACATGGGCGCCCCTATACTACACAACACAGCCCTGAGTAAAGTACACAGCAGCCCTTAGTGGTATAAGAGCAGCCCCTAGTGGTTATCAGACAAGCCCCTGTATATATCAGCAGCCCCTAGTAGTCTACAGCAGCCTCCGTAGTCTACAGCACCCTAGTAGTATACAAGCAAAGCCCCTATTTATAGTATACAGCAAGCCCTAGTAAGTATACAGCAGCCCCTAGTAGTTATACACCGCCCCTAGTAGTATACTGCAGACCCCTAGCGTATTCTGCAGCCCCTAGTAGTTACAGCCCCCTAGTAGTATAACAGCAGCACCCTCGTAGTATACTGCAAGCCCCTAGTAGTATCTGCCAAGCCCCTAGTAGTATACAGCAGCCTTTAGAGGTATACAGGCAGCTTCTAGTATATAACAGCAGCCCTAGTAGTATACACAGCAGCCCCTAGTAGTATACTGCAAGCCCCTAGTAGTCATACAGCCCCTGAGTAGTATATCTGCAGCCCCTAGTAGTGCAATACAGCCTCCCCTAGTATATACAGCACCCCTAGTAGTATAAAGCAGCCCCTAGTTAGTATACATCACCTAGCCTAGTAGTATAGCAGCAGACCTAGATAGTAGCAGCCCCTAGTGTTAGTATACACGGCAGCCCCTAGTATACACAGCAGCCCCCTATTGGTATACGCAACCCCAGCATTGGTGGCGAACCTTGGCACGCGTGCCGAGAGGGCAACCGCCCCTCTCTGTGGGACTACGGTACCATCTCCCCGCTGTCCATATATAAATCATAGAACTCTCCCGGCAGGCAGGAGTAAAAGCTGCCGACTGCCGAGAGCTCCAGTGATCTCTTTCACTGCCGGCTGCATCAGACGCGCTCTGTGCTCATTAGTCGCCTAGAGACAACTGCAGCAGGTTCGTGCCCGCCCCTCCACCCCCTCCCCCTTCAGCCCGGAACATGAGAGAAAATAAGAGACTGCCGACACGCAGCCGTTTGCACAGTTGAGTACAACTGTCAGCAGAGGGCCGGAGCTGCCTGTGTGTATTACACGGCAGCTTTGGACACTGACAACTGTAGGTGCTATTGTTTTTCCCAACCTGCCCTGATGGGGGTAGTGTTCCTCACTGGATTGGGTAGTGCCCTCACTGGATGGGGGTATGGCTCCTCAATGGTTGGGGTAGTGCCCTCACTGGATGGAGGAGTAGTGTCCCTCCTCTGGAAAAATGGGGGTAGTGGTCCCTCACTGATATGGGTAGTGCTCCTGCACTGGATGGGGTAGTGCTTCCTCACCTGGATGGGGGTAGTGCTCCTCACTGGTGGGGTAGTGCTCCTCACTGATGGGGTAGTGTGCTCCTCCTGGATGGTGTAGTGCTCCTCACTGGATGGGGGTATTGCTCCTCCCTGATGGGGGTAGTGTTCCTCGCTGGATGGGGGTATGTTCCCCTTCGCTGGAGGGGGTAGTTGTTCCTCTCTGGATGGGGGTAGTGTCCCTCACTGGATGGGGTATTGCTCCTCACTGGATTGGGGTAGTGTCCCTCACTGGATGGTGGTATCTCCTCCTGGATTGGGGGTAGCTCTCACACTGGATGGGGTATGTCCCTCTCTGGATGGGGTAGTGTCCCCTTCTGATGGGGGTAGTGTCCCTCGCTGGATGGGGTATGTGTCCCTCGCTGATGGGGGTAGTGTCCGCTCTCTGTATGGGGGTAGTGATCCTCGCTGGATGGGGGTAGTTTCCTCGCTGGATGGGGGTATGTTTCTCCGCTGGATGGGGTGTAGTGTTCCCCGCGGATTGGGGGTAGGTCCCTCTCTGATGGGGGTATGATCCTCGCTGGAGGGGTAGGATCCTCGCTGATTGGGGGTAGTGTTCCCTCGCTGGATGGGGTAGTGTTTCCTCGCGATGGAGGGGTAGTGGTTCCCCGCTGGATGGGTAGTGATCCCCTCTGGATTAGTCGTGGTGTGGTGTGTTCCTCGCTGGATGGGGGTAGTGTTCCCCGCTGGATGGGGTGGTTCCCCGTGATGGGGGTAGTGTTTCCCCCGCTGTGTAGTGTCCCCGGGTGGGTAGGTGTTCCCCGCTGGAATGGGGGTAGTGTCCCTCGCTGGATGGGGGTAGTGATCCTCGCTGGATGGGGGTATGTGTTCCTTCCCCGCTGGATGGGGGTATTTTCCCCGCTGGATGGGGTAGTGTTCCCCCGCTGGTGGGGTAGAATGTTCCCCGCTGGAGTGGGGTAGTGGTTCCTCGCTGTGATGGGGGTAGTGTTCCCTCGCTGGATTGGGGTAGTGGTTCCTCGCTGATGGGGGGTAGTGTTCCGCGCTGTATAGTTGCTCCTGCTTTGTGATATAATTGCTGATGTTGGTTCCTTTCTATGGTGGTCTGTTTATTTCAGTATGGTGGTATTATCTGTGTACTGGTAATGGTCATCATGTAGCAGTAATTTAATGGTCCCCCTTTATAGGTGGTGTGGTGTGATTTTTAAGGCTAAATTACGTGTTGGCATTTGCGATGATTACAGGACTTTGTTTGGAGTTTGGGCACTCGGTCTCTAAAGGTTCGCCTATCCACTGCCCTATGGTAATACAGCAAGCCCTAGTATATACCAGCAGGCCGCCTAGTAGCACACAGCAGCCCCTAGTGTATGACCGCAAGCCCCTATGTAATACACACAAGCCCTAGTAGTATACGCAGCCCCTAGTAGTCTACGCAGGCAGCCCCTAGTAGTAACAACAGCCCTAGTACTACAACATCAAACGCCCCTAGTAGTACAACAGCGCCCCCTAGTGGTATATCAGCAAAGAGCCCCTAGTGGTATACAAGCACGCCCCTAGTAGTATAGCAGCCAGCACCCTAGTATGCGACAGCAGCCCCTAGTATCTACATGCAGCCACCTAGTAGTAAACAGCGCACGCCCCCTAGTAGTATCTGCAGCCCTAGTAGTATACTGCCCAGCCAATATCGCCCCTAGAGTATCAGCAGCCCTCAGTTAGTATCAGACTAGAAACTGCAAGCCCACTAGTATACTGCAGCCCCCTAGAGTATAACAGCATCGCGCCCCTAGTGTATCACTGCAAGCCCCGTAGTTAGTTATACAGAGCACAGCCTATAGTATACTGCAAGCCCCTATGTTACAGCATCGCCCCTAGTAGTATACGCGCCCCAGTAGTATACTGCAGCCCTAGTTAGTATACAGAGCCTGCCCCCTATTAGTAATACACAAGCCCTTATTATATCTCAAGCATCCCCTAGTAGTATAAAGCATGGCCCCTAGAGTAATCAGACCCCCTAGTATCACACATAGCAGGCCCCTCAGTGTACACGCACACCCTGATTGGTATGAAAGCAACCCTAGTGGTATACAGCAAGCCCCTAGTAGTACTACACGCACCCCTAGTAGTCTAACAGCAGTCCCCTATTAGTATACAGCAGCCCCTAGTAGTTACACAGCAGCCCCTAGTAGTAGCACGCAGCACCCCTAGTGGTATACAGCAAGCCCCTAGTGGTATCAGCAGCAAGCTCTGATAGTAGATCAGCACCCCTAGTTAGTCTAACAAGCCAGGCCCTAGTATCTACAGCAGCCCCTATATATACAGTCAAGCCCGTAGTAAGTGTAGCAATCATCAGCCCCTAGTATATACAGCAGCCCCTAATAGTATACAGCAGCCCTAGTAGTATACTGCAAGCCCCTAGTAGTATACGTCAGCCCCTAGTATATACCAGCAGCAACCTTATTATACTGCAAGCCACCTAGTAGTATACTGCAACTCCTAGTTTAAGCACCTGTGTACCATCAGCCCCTATAGTATACGACCCCTAGTATACACTCAGCCCCTGTAGTATATCAGCAGCCCCTATATTATGCAACGCCCCCGTATTATACCACGAGCAACCCCTAGTATACACAGCAGGCCCTATTAGTATACGCAAGCCCCTAGTATATACAGTCGCCCCTAGTAGTATACTGCAAGCCCCTATAGTATACAGCATAATAACCAAGCCTTCGCTAGTAGTACAGCAGCCCCTTAGTACCTGACCCTATAGAACATCGCCCTAGACTCACGCCTAGTATTATAAGCAGTCACCCATATGTATACAGCAGCCCTAGTTAAGTATACGGCACCCCTAGTAGTATACCATGCCAGCCTGTGATACACCCCCGCCCACTGACTTAAAAAAATAAACTTAATACTCAACCCTCCGATGTCGTGCGGCTCCCCGATGTCGCGCGCGCTTACCGATGTCCCGATGTCAGCGCTCCCGTCTTCTTCTTCTCCGCGGCTCTTCCTTCTGCTCATTCGGCATGGACGCGCGCCATCTTTTCTTCTAGCATGCGCAACTATGACGTTGCCCCTGCTGACGTCATAGTATGCGCGTCCATGAAGAATAACATGGCAACGTGCAATGCCGTAAGAAAGAAGAGAAGAGGAGCCGAGGAGATAGAAGAAACAGGACTCGATTTAACACGGCTTCTAATGGGGGCCATGGTCTAGTTGCACTTATTTGTCTCCGATCACAGCCCCCATTTATTTCTATGGCTCCATGTCAAGGCTTGGTGATTACTTGTTCATGCTCTTTAGCCTAGGAGATAAGAAGGGTGACAGTGGGCTTCCTGTGCTCGCAAGAACACTTATGACCGACCGATATTCAGTCTTTGTGACCTAGTGTTCCCTTGCTAAACGACTGTATGTATTATATTTACTTTCCCATTTTGCATCAGTTTTTAGTTGTTCCCTATGTTCTTTCTTTCTTTTTTTTAAAATTTTTATTGAATGTTTTCCACAATATACACAAGGTAAGACATACCGAGTCTGACCAGTGGCCCCATACAATCATAGCAAACAAATGAGCACGGTCATATTAGCTCCAGATTTTACACTTCACACTTATTCTTGCTAATCATTAGCGTTCATTTGTTTATATTCCCCTTGATAGACCCCTGTATTTGACCTTACGACACGGTCCAAGGGGAGTCCGCAGCGAGAATTCAAATACTTTAACTCTAACTTACATCATTTCCATTAGCCTTTGGAGGCTCATAAAGTTCAGTATTGTTTAATACTTTAACATAACATATATTTAGTAAACATTTAGACAACATTTACAACTATTAACATATAGTCGAGACAAAGTTGGATTAAGTTCCTTGTTTATTCTGGTAAATGGGCTCTGTGTTCACTTGTCCCTTGGTGATTGGAAAAGCTTTATGCTTATTTGTTTGAATTGCTATGGCTTTTTCGTATCCACATACCCTGTTGACCTGTGTACATTCCCCCACAGGTTTTGGACGTTATTCGATTCTTTGCCAATGTCTTGAGTACCATTTTTAGTAGCAAGAATATATGGTCCGCTAATGGTCGGTTGGGGTGGAATTCTTTATAAATAAACCCTCAACCAATAATTGCCTGTTGGCATGGAAATGTGATGTTCTTATTCCAGATTATGGAGTAGGTCAAAGGATTAATTCCAATCCCTGGATTTTTGGGGCAATCCATAAAGTTGTAGAGGTTCCCTTTTGTCCCAAATACCCCATCAAATCCGGGGGGGGGGGGAGACATGAAATATTTTACGTTAATCTTGCCTGGGTAAGTAACCACCCATCATTGTGAATTTTACTACTGCCTCTAATGGATATACTGCGAAAATGACTTGGATTCATAATAGGGTGTTGTTGGCCATTGGTTAGTTGTATATGTGGAGGTAGATCTTTTCCTTCATGCTACATATTGGGATTTTCCCCCCCCATTTTGTTCTTATTCTCTAGGCATTTATGAAGAAGATATGTCCCTCTTTTCTCCAGGGCGTTCCCTAACCAGGAGGGACTGTTCACTAACACATTTTTTGTTTGCTTAATTATTTTGCAGGTATTTGCGGATTTTAAGAAGTAATTGAATACCCCCTCTTTGCAATTAAAATTCCTGCTATTGAGGTGAAAGGTAAATTTTCCCTTCTTCAATCAGAGCTCTAAGTTTCTCAATCCCACTCGTTTTCCCCAATTACTAAATTTTCTTCCTGAATGTTGTATCTAAGACAGGTGAATGGGGGAAATTATTTTAGTGAAAGTTTTTTATCCCTTTGGTTTTGTATTAGGTGTTTTTCCATGCTTATTCGCGTAGCTTGAATTGTGACAATGGAGATGGGGGGGTTTATTAATCTGCCATAAGATATTGATACTCTCATTGTATGGGATTTTTTGTTTAGGTGTTTTGGACATTGGTTTTGTTGTCAGAGAGGTTTCCCCATGTCTTGAATTGATCTAATTCCGCGCACGTATGTAGTTCCTTTAATTTCTGGTACTCTAATCCTCCTTCATGATTTGGGTTGATTAGGTGTGAGCTAGAACTCTGGGGTTCGTATCTTCCAAATAAATTTTCTAACATAGTTTCTACTTTCTTAAAGTAGGTTTCCGACACAGCTGGGGAGAGTCTAAATAGATAGAGGATTTTGGGAAGGGTCATCAATCTTGAAGCTGCTATCCTTCCACACCAAGATAAAATTCCTGAGTATTCTGCCACTTCTTTTCATATTTTATCTAGGCATGGGGCATAAAATTGTTGTTTAACCAGATGGCCGTTGATATGCCCAGTTCAAACCCCGTATTAATAGTGTTCCTTTTGCCAATCTATAGAAATAGTCGCTTTTTAATTTTTTATTTTGTTGGGTGTATTTACCCGTAATATTTTGAGTTACTTTTTATTTACCTTTAAGGCACGACGATATTCCCAAAGGCATTTACAATTTCAAAGATATGTTTTGTAGGCGTGTTTCCGGGTTTTATGTTCCTATTTGCCGATTTTTATTCCTGAGATATTTTTGTTCATTCTGATGGCTTCCACTAATGGTTCAATTGTTAAACGAAAATGATATGGGACAGGGGGCACCGCTGCTGCTCATTCGACACGGGTGAAACGAATTGGGATAGCGTGCCATTAATGACACTCTTGCTGATGGCATAGTAAAGAGCTCTAATAGGCCATCAATGTATTGGCCTTCAGGCCAATTTATGTAGCACGTGAAAAACATAGTTCCCGTTCCACACCCTGTCAAACGCCGTTCGGCATCTATTGTGAGAGATGGGAATTTAATTTTCCCTCAAATTTGGAGGATTTGATGCGTTTTCTTGTGTTGTCCTGAAGCTTGCCTACCTGGGGTGAAGCCAGACTGGTCTCAGGCTATAGCCTGGTACCGAATTTCTTAAGCCTATTTGCTACATACTTTGCATAAGCTTCAATGGTCCGCGTTCAATATGGAATGGGATGGACGTTACACGGTTTATCTATCCGCCGGTTTCCCTTTTTCGGGAGAGCTCTATGAGTGCTGACAGCAACATGTTGTTCATGAAATTTCCTCCTTCGGACGCTTTTTTTCATATACTCTATACTTTTTTAGTTTTATTCGCTAAATAAAGCGCCTGCCTTTTGGTCAGGTAATAAATTTCATTTTTAAACATGTTTGTAGGGAACTGTATAATTGTGGTTCCCTTTCTCTGTTTAATGACTCTATCAGTGATTGGGAAATCGCTTGTTTATTTTTTTTGTCTAACAGTGGATTTTATAGTGTGGGTGTTATTTCGTTCTCCTCTTGCTTCTTATTTCTGCTGTTTAGTTTAGATAGAATCATCTTTCATATGCCTGTTGTGTGTAATCCCATTTGAGAATAATCTGCCTTCTCCACTTGTCATTTAGGTGTAAAATTCCCTAAGGGCTACTTCTATTTTATCCGTTGTATTGGGTATGAATTGTAAATCTGGCCTTCCAGCTATAATCATTACATTCGGGAATGAATCTGAGAGGGTGATCTCACTGGAGCGTGATCAGTACCACTTAAATCCAACCCAGACCAATCCTTCTTCGCTGATAGTTGCCCACCTTATCCTCTAGATTGTTATGAAGTCCTACAGTTCATTTGAGACGTTACAAAGAGGCTAGTTTATCTTAGCTGGTAGCGACATCTTGTCAGCTTTTTTGACAATCGCTTGAAAGGTTTCAGCAGTATGTTATTCTCTGCGCATGAGGATCTTAGTGCTTCTAGCATATTTTTAGGTAATTTTCAGATACCACATTTGTCATGTGTCGGAAAGCTGCAAAAGCTTTTGTGAGGAAGAGGAGTTTTCCTGCCTCTCTCGCATTAGTGGTAGAAAAATCTCTTCAGTTAAATGAGTCTCCTGTTGCTTTGCTTTTTTCTTGGCAGGGCTACCTGTTGGGCGTTCAGCTCCCCAATTATATTGTGAGTAGGTAGTAGATTGGGAAGAGTTGCTGTCTAACGCAGCATTAGGGCAGCATTGCTTACTGAATTTCCCCTAGTCTCTGGGGATGATAGCTGGGGACTGTGTGTCAGAGAGCCTGTTCCTATGCCCCATCTTATTGGTGCCATCAAAGCTTATAGGGGAGATTTTGCCTTCCTTTAGGGATTCATGCTGCTTTGCTGGCAGTGTAATGTGCCGGCAGAGCGCGGTGCTGCGTGTGCCTGCGCTGCAACTTCTCTCCCCTCGCCATCTTTGCCGCGTGGCGTTCCGGCTTGGGGAGTAGTGGCTTAAGCCTTACTTGCGGTCTCCTCGTCCGCCGTGTTCCTCCCTTTGTCCCCGGGTGCTCCGGGACCCGAGTTCGCCGGTCTCTGCCAGCATTCTGCCTCCGTGATCTGCGGTGAGTCGCTGGTCTGTGCGGATCGTGTCGGAGCTCCTTCCTCATGCGGCCATCTTCCTCACGGCCAAGTTCACGCCCCTCACTTTCTTGTCTTTTCTATGTCACATTAGGCCCATTTCAAAATGAGAAATCTAAAATAAAAAAAAAATCTGAGACCTGGCCCCATTCTTGAGTCGAATATCTCAACTGTAAAACTTATCAGGGAGAAGAGGAGTTCTGGATGGTTTGTTTTAGAGTGTAAGAGCTTAGTTGTTTGGATTTGGTTGTATGGGTTCGTATGTTTTTCTTTCTACTTTCTGTTAGTATTGCTGTGAACGGCAGACTGTGAAGGTGATGGATTTTGGACACCACAATCTGATTAATTAAATTACCTATGCTTAGGATAGTTCGCATTATTCTCAACAGCTTAACCCCTTAAAGAAAATCCCCAGCCCTTTTTTTCGTTTTGCATGTTCATTTTCACTCCTCGCACCTTCAAAAATTCTAAACTTTTTTTATTTTTCCATGTACGATCTTGTTAATGGCTTATTTTCCTGCGTAACAAATTACACTCCAAAATGGGTTATTTAATATTCCATGCCATTTACTGGGAGTGCGTGAAAAAAAATTCCAAATGCATTGAAATAAAAAACACATTTGTGCTGTATTTTTGTGGGCTTTGGATTTTATCGGATTGTCACTGTAGCCTCCCAATGAGCATGTCTACTTTATTCCTTTGGTCGGTATGAATTACAGAGATAACCATTTCTATATGATTTTATAATATTTCATACTTACAAAATTAAAACCACCTGTACAAAAGAATTTTTGGGGATTTTGCCATCTGCTACACTAAAACTTTTTATACTTTATGTGTGCCGGAGCTTGGAGGTGTCTTTTTTTTGCGGCTTTTGATGACGCATGATATTTTCGATTTTTCAAGACTCCCTAGGGTATTTACAACTAGGTTTGTCTATATACGATCCTATTATTCCTGCCATACTAAACAGTATGGCAGTTAGGGGATTTTACTCCTCCATTCACTGGACAATGTGCCTGATAGCTGATGAATACGTTAACCCGAGTCCGCCCTCGGGTTTTTCGAAAGCCCCGAGGCTGCCATGTCGACAGATTCCCTCCGCTCCCCTATGGACGTCACGGTGGAGCGCCTCGTCCTCAGATGATGCGGCCCCTGCGTTTACACAAATCACATTCGGTAAGGGGTTAAAAAATGAGCAAGTATCCAGCGCCTCAATTAACAGTTTGTTCTTGTCATCCTACTGACTGACGTGTTTTGGGGGACTAAATTGTGTGCCCTTAGTCATTGCCTATTATTTCAGCCAAAAATCTTCCACATTTTCAAGTACAATGACCTGATGACCATTTTTTGGAGATTTGAAAACTTTGTTGAATTTAATACTTAACTTTTTATCCCAATTAATGACACTTCATATTTCTTTTCTCGCTTCAGAGATATTACATTAACACTTGGTTATAGAAAGTGTCTGAGATTCCATCACGTCAGGCAATCCTGCATCTTAGGCTTCTTTAAATGTTAAGAGTGCATGTACACAGGTAAAGTGACCTATTTGGTTTTGCTCAATGCTCTTTGATTCTAGTTTAATATTGTATTAATGTGCAATATCTAAAATCTACCGAAAAATTGCATTCAGTGCGTTTTAAATTTAACATTAAAAAATATCTCATCAGAAATCATTTTTCACGTGGGAGTAAGCTGCACAGGGCATATTAACCTCTCTTAACATGGGTGTACTGCCACCCTTAAAGTCTGGCTGTATAATATAACCGATGTACCTCTTGTGTCACCCCTCCATCCTCCTAGACTGTAGCTCTTTTGTCACCCCCTCATCCTCAAGACTGTAAGTCTCTTGTGTCACCCCGCATCCTCACAGACTGTAGCTTCTTGGTGGTCACCCCCTTCATCCTCATAACTGTTAGCTCCCTGTTGTCACCCCCCCTCATCCTCATGAGACTGTAAGCTCTTTGTGCCACCCTTTCTCCTCGATAGACTGTAAGCTCTTGTGCAGCCCTCATCCTCATAGACTGTAAGCTCTTGTGTCACCCCCTCATCCTCATAGACTGTTGCTCTTTGTGTCACCTTCACCCCTCATCCTCATAGACTGTAAGCCTTTGTCACACCCTCATCCTCATAGACTGTAAGCTCTTGTGTCAACCCCCCCACCTTCTCATAGTCTGTAACTCTTGTGTCACCCCCCCTCTCCTCAGAGACTTGGTAAGCTCTTGTGTCAACCCGCTCATCCTCACGACTTGTAGCTCTTTTGTACCCACCCCACCTCATCTTCATAGATTGTAAGCTCTTGTTGTCGCCACGCCCTCATCCTCATAGACTGTAGCTCTTGTGTCACCCCCACCCCCTCATCCTCATAGACGTAAGCCTTGTGTCACCCCTCATCCTCATTGCTGTTGCTCTTGTGAGCGTGCCCTCACTCCTATTTTTTTAATGTGACGTCTCTCTAAAATCCTGATGGCAATATAATATATAGACACAATAGCAAAACCCTACAATTTTGTCAACAACAACCACAGGGTGACCACAATGGTCCAGTGGGATAGAATCGACAATATTGGGTAACAAATTATCAATCAGTGTATAAAAAAATATTTTAAAGACTTTCAGCACAATGAGTCAAAAACCATTTATGCCACCTCCCATGATTGTTAAATATTGTGAAGTACCAACAATACATGCTAGGAACGACACCAAATTTATGTCTTGATTTGGTGGGACCTCTCTTTTGATCTTTCTTTGACTGTGTCCAGCAGACGTATCATAGCTTTGGCCGAAGATTATTCTTTTGGTGAGTGGCTTCTATTTACATGCAAGAATCCGCAATGTGATTTTTTTGTGCCTTTTTTACCATGAAAAGCCGCTCGTAAACTGACAATTAATGTTCCTTTGTGTGGTCTAGCTTTTCCTGTCCAACCATTTTATATGAAATAGTCCATTAAATCTGTGGAGAATGTAAACAGATGATAGGAAAACCCCTGTTGTTTTTACAAGCTGGGGGGTATTCATATTGACTTTCCGACCATTTTTTTTTTTGTTTTTTTTCTTTTTACCTTGCCTGAGAATGTTTGTGCCAATTTTGGCAAAGCTTTGATATTCCGAACCCCACTTTTTCCGCCTTCTATTTCCCAACCTTTTTTGGGCATCAATTTTTACTGCAGCACACTTAAGAGCTGCAAAAGCTGGCCCACAGCTATCCACAAGCGGTCCATATGAATTGTTAGTTTCAGTTTAGTTCAGACCAATTTTGGTCCTGTGCCAATTGTGCCACAAGCTAATGTCCTAAGTGTAGAATAATGCATGATTGTTTCACCAAAAACAGTGACCCTCTTGCTTCCAATTTGTGCATTCTCCTCCTCCTCTAATCCATGCTAGAGGCTTAGGAAACATTAAGTTTAACTCTTATAGTCTCATCTAGCAGTCTGAACTGGGCTCTAGTTGCCTGACTTTCCCTAATACTGCTGCATATCTATTCTGTAACTCTCCTGTATCGTGGCAGGAGTACTGTAACTCTGTGTACCTGGATCACATCATCAGTCTGTGTAATGAAATGAGAAATAGCCTCACGCAACCAGGTAATATTATTGGCTTGTGATGCCCAATGCACGCAATCTTCTTTTTGTTCTCTGATTCTGCACCTACTCCATACATATATGGAACCTACCAAGGCTAGAAGTTACCATGTTCCTTATCCAGGACAAATTCTGGATGACGATTTTATTTTAATTTTGAATCAACATTTTTTTGCTGCTTTCCCAACGGAGCTTAGATGTATTAGGTTCTACTAGTTTTATTTGTGGACAACCAAACATATTCTGACATTTGGCTTCTCTCATCAATGAACAGAATGGTATATTTATTGGTTTCCCTTCTCTTACTGCTATATATTTTTTTGCCTAAGATGGGGCCTCAGATTTTGATGGTGTTGAAATTTGTTAATCGTGCCCTATATTGTCACAAATCAAATTAGGGGAAATGGTTATTGGGGGATTTTAGGAAAGTGCTGGTGAATCTACCAGTGGCATGCAGACTCCACCGTTTTTGTATCTGCGCCAGATAAATCAAGCTGGATGATTTATCTGGATTAGTTTGGACTATGTGAGTCTAGCTTTCTAGTGGTCAAAAGCACCAGGATGAAGCTACACATTCTAACCTGACCGGGCATAGATTGTGGTAACCGTCCTGGTATTCAGTTACTTTGGATAGCAGATAATTTAAAATCTGCCAAGAATAAATGGAACAGAGTAGCTCTCCATCAAGATTGGCTTTAGATTCCTATTATGTAACACGAACTGTACTGCTGTAAGTCAGGGGAAAATATTAAATAATATTTATAATCCAACATTTTTTAAATCCAAATTGTCAAGAGACTAAAAAGTTTTGGCTGTGCTACAATTATAAAATAATACATTCTGACTCGCATACAAATTCAACTTATGAACAATCCTAAATACCTTCTTATCTTTTACCTTAATAGTTTAATATTTTTACACCAATATTCATTGTCCTTTCTCCTAGCTTTTTTCTGACTGAAGTGCATGACAAATCTGCATCCACCCAGTTCTACAGCACTATGGGAACTACACTTTTAACCAATTTTTCTTCCAGTCTTTACTATCCAATTGATATTCAGTTTCGGCTACTACTAACTCTGGAATAGAAACTTGAGGTGACACAGCAAAAGCAAAAAAGAGAGTAGCAACAAAAAGCCACAAACAACCTAATCTCATGGACCAATCTCTCCATTCCAGATCTTCAGAATATAATCTGTTTCTTCTTTTTGATCAGTTTTTTAAAAACATCTGTCTGAAAAACCACAAATTTTTAAAAATATAACTTTACATCTGAGGATTCAAGAATACTACAATTTCATTTTCCGGTTTCCATTTTTCACTATATAAAGAAATCAGAAGTTAAATGCAATTGTCGAATCATAATCCAGTGCTTCACACCGCCTATTCTCATCTTCCAGCCCTAGTTGGGTCTTTCTTCATTATCTACTTTTGATAATGTGTTGGAAACTTGACATTGTGGTTGTTTATGATCACCTCTCTCGCCTTCATACTCTATGTATATATTTTTAAGTAATCTTTCATTCATTGATATTGCTCAACCTCAATATTCTACCCAACTTACTGGTTATACTCCGTACCAAAAGAAAAGACCATCTCGTTTTGTAGGAGGTATAACAAAATGTATGTTTTTGTGTCGTGTCTTGTGTCGAGTTCATCCTACTATCCGCTATGGCATATGATCGTTATGTAGCAATATGTCATCCTCTTTCATTATTTTTTCTCTCTGCCTTTCATAACTAAGTGCTGTTCTATCATTTGGGTCATGGTTTGTTGGGTTCTTAGACCCTGTTTGGACATGCTGTATTCATATCAAATCTATGTTTTTTGCTCAGATTACTATTTAATCATTTTTTCTGCGACATAACCCCCTCCTAAAAATCTCATTACAGACACATCTCAATGTCAACATGCTAAATTATGTATAGGAACATTGATAGCATAACAGCCTCAGCTCACTTTGATATCATATATTTTAATTATCGTCATTTCTAAAGTAAAATCATTGAAAAGGAAAAACAAAAAGTAAGCATTTTCGACCTGTACAGCCTACCCACCTGACTGTGTCTGCCTGTTTTATGGGACAATCCTTTTTTATACTGAGACCCACATCAAGCTTCTCACCGACACAGGAATAAGTAATTTTCTCTGTTGTTTATCGTGCCCTTCTTCCAATGTTAACCCAGTGATTTATAGTCTTAAAAATGAAGATGTTAAGCAAGGTTCTTGAAGATCCTTTAAAATCACTTTTTTTAATGGACACTGTCACAGATTTTTACTTTAACCCCATTAAATACTAGCCCCCATTTTAAGGGATAAAATGAGTGAGAAGAATCAATCTTTTACTAGAGATGAGTCACTTTTAAGGCTGGAGCGGGAGTGCCCACTTCAGAGACCACCTTTTTCTCTGGATCTAGATTACCACTATCCCTTAGGTTTTTTTAGCGAGCTGAAACATGTTTTTAGTGTCTTAATTATTTAAGGATCTCCTCTTCATGCACATCAATCTGTGGGTTTTGGAAGTTATAATCCATTTTAGAGACTGCCAGGAAGTATCACTTTGACATTATTATGTAATTGAAGCTTCTAGGTAAATCTATATTGTCTGGATTTCCACAACAAATTTTTTTATTTGAGCATGACCCATACAAAGGAGTAAATGGTTTGACCATCTGAATTGTTACCCCCTTAGCCTAATTCTAGTTCTTCTCCATTATATAAATGAATGGAATTACATTTGTTCTGTTGCTTGGGGGGGGGGGGGGGGGGGGGGGGGGGGGGGGGGGGGGGGGGGGGGGGGGGGGGGGGGGGGGGGGGGGGGGGGGGGGGGGGGGGGGGGGGGGGGGGGGGGGGGGGTGGGTGTTCAAAAATGCCCAAATTGACAAAGCCCCTGCACCTATTTCCTCTCTGACTTTGCACTTTCTTTTCAGTGTCAAATTGCTTGCACATGTATTTTATAACGTGTCTGTGACACAATTGTTGCACTTTATATGGGGGCGCCTGCTGCCAATTGGACCAATACACCACATTTATTACTGCAAATTTCCATCGCCTAGTAATGTTTACAACGATAAAGCTCATTTTCAACCCTTAATGACCGCCGTACGGCTTTTTTACGTCCGGTCTGAGGGTACTCCTTCTGGCGCGTCAGAATAAGATTTAGGGAATTGGCTCCTGCCAAAGCCTGACCCGCGCTGCGCTTCTCTCCCCGCCGGGTTCCGCCTCTTGGCAGGACTGGTGTATGTAAATGAGCAAATCTCCTTGTATTGCAGTGTAAAGGCTTTTAACACGACGGAGGATCAAGCCAAGAGGTAAAAATGTAAATAAAGTAAAAAAAAACACGTTAAGTTTTTTTATAATAAAAAATAAATAAATGAAATCAACGTATCATAATCTCCCCAGTTACACATAAAATACAAAAGAACTATTAAAGACACAAAAACACTTACCTATTTGGTATCACCGCGTCTGTTATCATCTGTGCAAAAACTAAATCAATATTGACCTACCCCTTGGTGAACGATGTAAAAAAAAACTACTCGAAAAACTTCCGTAATATACCATTTTTTCATCAAACAATCACAAAAAATGTTCTAACAATTGATCAAAAAGTAATATTCCATAATATGATATGACTGAAGACAACTCTTTTGCAAAAGAAGCTTCAATCAGATCTGATAACCCGAAAATACAGAAGTTTGGCCCTGAAAAGTTGTCAATAGTAAAACAATGCAATTTTTCTCCATCTTGGTTTTGTATAATGAAAATTGAGGCAAAGATAGGAAAAACTATATAAATGAGGTAAAACCGCACATCGTAGTGAACCAGAGAATAAGAAAATAGCATTTTACGTTACAGTGAGCAGGGGGAAAAAATGCTAAAAATCCAAGATAAAAATTGATGATTTTTTTTGTGCCCCCCTTGAAATAGTTAATAAAATCTCATGAATGAGCTTTAGAATACAAAATAAAAATTTTCTTAAATTGTTAATCTCATCCCATAAAAAATAAGCCCTTAGATTTTTTCATTACACCAAAAAAAAAAAAAAAAAAAATGTAAGGTCGTACAATGTGACAATACAAATCTGCTGTGGACGGGCGCCTCCATTCATTCTATACTCAGCCTTGCGCCTGTACAGAAGTTTCCACCACATATGGGGATCAGTACACCGGGAGGAATTGGCATCAAACGTTGGCAGTGCGTTTCATCATTTAAATATATCCTGAAACGTCAGTTTGGCCTAATGTTTGTATTTTTCAAAAAAATTCCCTAGTTTTTCTAAATCGCAGGTCCCATTGTTTAAACCCATGTGAAACACTTAAAGGGTTATATACATAATGAAGTAGTTTTTACAACGTGGGGGTGAATTTTTTATAGTGGGGTAATTTATGGGGTTTTTAACTATATTTAGGCCTTTCAAAGTCACTTGAGAATGAGAAAAATGCCACCTAAATTCTGCACCCCTCTTAACTCCTAAAAAATGAGAGGGTCACATAAAATATCCAACATACAGCAGACATTCCTTAAATGTTAATTATAAGCTTTTTGGTAGTTTCCTTCCTGTTCGGAAAGCAAACATTCAAACTTTTCAACTTTTTTTTCAGAACAAAACGCAAAACTTATAACTTAAAATTTATAACTAACTGACTTACTGCAATCATTACATTCAAAACTTCTCAAAATCACCGGATTTTAAAAAAGCGCTCCGAGTATAAGCAGAGACCCATAATTTTACCAACAAAAACTGGGAAAAACTACTGACTCGAGTATAAGCCGAGGGTGGGAAATGCATTGGTCAAACCCCCCCCCCGTATTTAAGTTTATTTTTTTTAACTGGGTAATTTTTTTTTTATAATAGACTCGTGTATAAGCCGAGGGGACGGTTTTTTCAGCACATTTTTTGTGCTGAAAAACTCGGCTTATACACGAGTATATACGGTACTTACCTCCCAGCGCCCCGTGCTGCCATCTCTCCAGGCGGTGCCCCATGTATACCAACAGGGGCATGGAAGCCGCTCTGCATTCAGCTTCCGGCTGGTTGGCCCTATCCCAACAATATATATGCGGGACGGGTGGGCTTGGCGACTGAGCGCAGCATGGCTTCCGTGCCTCTGTTTGTTTACATGGGGTACGGACTGGAGAGATGGCAGTGCGGTACGCCGAGAGGTTTTTTTAAGCAGCCCCCACCTGGGCCACCAAGGTTGTTTTTTTATAGTCTCAGACAACCCCTTTAACTAATCTTGCAATATGCTTTTTTTTTTTTCCAACTTACATTTTATTGAAAGATTAAAATGTCGCAGGAATAAACAACATTACATTACCGGTAGTAATTATACAAGTGTGCAGAATGTGTATGAATGGTATTAGCAGTGGTCTGCCCTGAAGATATGCAGAGTTTATGTCCTGGTGAACTTCCGCCAATATCAAAAGGCTAAATGTAGTGAAAAATGGTCCTACTTGGTTACCATTAGGTAACAGCTTCATACTATTACCCTTCATAAAATAAAAGGATTCACATCCATGAATTAACACAAAAAAATTCAAGAAAAACAAGGTAAAAACACACCCATGGGTCTCTACATGTACAAAAAAAAGATATAAGTCATAACTTTTACAATGTTACGATAGGTCATCTCCAATAGCGTCCTAGAGGGACCAGACTTTAGTGAACTGGTCTGATTTTTCATGCAGAGAGGCCGTCATATACTCCAATGTTCTCATATGACGTATACTGGAACATGTCCTGTGACCAGGGTGATGTCATCAAAGGTTCTGTACCCTTTGCATTTGCAACATTTACAATGTATGTGTACAGTTTGATAATGTTAGGAGGCTAAAGGACCTGAGATGAGGTCACTCTGACAGCTCTGCCTTGTGTTACATTTATGTCATGTGACCAGTCAAAATAAGGGTGCATGGTTAACTTGCAACCCAGGAGAGAAGAGAAGAGACAACGCCAGCAGACATGAGTCAGAAAAGCCAATTTGCCTCTTTCCTGCTGTTGCCACTCTTTCCTGCTGTTGCCACTCTTTCCTTCTGCAGCCACTCTTTCCTGCTGTTGCCACTCTTTCCTGCTGTTGCCACTCTTTCCTGCTGTTGCCACTCTTTCCTGCTGTTGCCACTCTTTCCTGCTGTTGCCACTCTTTACTGTTGCAGTTTACAGCCCTATAGAAGGTCATGTAAATGGAGAATAGTCATTCAGTACAGGCCGCTGATGCTCCAGTCTCCAATGGCCTGAGCTGCAGCAGTGAGGAGTTCTGGCCGTTACCCATGGCACCATGCGTTCCTGCAAACAGTAGCATCGCCAGGATCGGGCTGTCACATCAGTTCAGAGATTTGCTTTACTGCAGATTTATTATGATAACGGAGTTAGTCGAGGAAAATATTTTACAGTGTGCACATTTTGTTTTGAAAAAAAGCAACATTCCCAACCCGTAATGAAGCCACAGGTTCTCAGCAGTACATATTGTGCGACTGTGAATTGTTCGAACAGAGTATTGATTTTCTGAATTCTTACGGAGACGCAGTGAGTCAGATAAGACCTCTGCTTCCTATAGAGCAAAAGAGCAGATTTTCTGAAGAAATTAAGCAAAATATTTCAAGGTCTCCGCTTTGCAGTGACTCAATAACTAGATGGCATGTTTATAATTTTTGTGATTTATTGCTTTACTGAGATTCCTATCTCACATTGTGCCGGAATGCTTTTGCGGCTATGTCATTGGTAATTGGCAGGACTGTTTTCAGTTGATTATAGAGAGGTTTCCCTCCCTTAGAAGAAGAGGAAATAGGTAGTGGATGTTTATTCTGCTGGAATACGGAGTTTGTGGGAGAGAATGGATACTGTGAGAAAAGTTATCAATGTTAAATTATGTAGCTTGCTTTGATAAGAAAAGTTTCCATCATGTATAACCCAATGGGGAAAAGGTAATAAAAGCTTTCAATACACACAAGATAAAAATTGGACATAGTATAAAATATTTCCATCAATGGTTGGCCTACCGAGTGTCAAGTTGTAAAATGTATGACCTTGCTTGGCTAAACTACTTGGCTCTGTTTGTTGTATATGGTGGATCAGGTACGGCTCTGGGCAAGCAAATTGCCTTGGTATGTTGGTGGTGGATGGGTTGGATGGTATCACGATCACTCTGCGCTTGGTCAGCTCTAGTCATCCGGAAATTTTAAATCCCTCTTCAACTATGATTAAAAATTTCCCTTCTAATGAATACTGTATTTATGCTCAAGTATTTCCAGACGTTCTATACACTGTAGTCTTAAAATTTTTTTTTAAAGGAATATACCACTTAGTAAAGGGCTTTTTTAACTAAACATTCATCCAGACAGCATTTGTTATGCTCATGCAGGAACTGATCTTGGCTTCTAATGTTACTAAGCGTTTCTGCAAAAAAAAAAATCGATCATAGGTTTATGCACATATACAGGAAGTCATGTTGCAAGATGGGTTCTGTAGGTTTGTTCTTAAGTTGTAAGTCGGAACCCCAGCCAATTTTTTTTTTGTCTCTGTGACAATCGGGGGTTCATAAGAACCAGGATTAACAATTATAATAATAATTCCTTTATTTATATAGCGCACACAGATTACACAGTGCTGCACAGAGCTTGCCAAATTGGCAACAATAAAGTTTCATTACAGACACCTTTGATAACTGTTACAGCGGATCATTGTAGGCTGGGACTAAAGTACAGTAAATTATCAAGATCCAGATGTCTGTTTGTAACTAGGGGTTGGGTGTTCTTAAGTCGGGGACCGCTTGTACTCTAGCGCTCCTCATGCCGTCACACAGATGGCCTGACACTGTTGTTATTCTAATTATGCACGCCTCCAGCGTGCATGTCATAGCACAACCTGCCTTCCTTTTCCCCACCGATTCTCAGGACCTGTAGCGCATATGAACTAGTACTTGGTTGGTTGCAGTCGTCTGCTTTGCAGTGTAGAAGACTCCGAATTGACGGAAGCCTTCGAACCAAGTGCTAGCATTTGGTGATGTCACCGGCTTTTGGGAATGGGAAAAAGGAGGGCGGGCTGTGCTATGACATGCACGCTGGAGGCATGCATAATTAAAATAATAACAGAGCTACGAGCCGTCTATGTGACGGCATGAGAAGAGCCAGAGCAAAATTTGCTTAAACTTATAATTGTTTATTTTTATGCAGAAACATTTAGTTACAGTAGAAGCCAAGATTAGTTTCTGCATCGGCATAACAAATGAAGGTATGTATGTTTGGTTAAAAAACCATAAAGTGGTAGATTTCCTTTTAAAGCTTTTTTGGACTCATCCACTGAAATTGTAAGCTCTTACAGTAAAGAATCCTTTTATGGTGCGTATGTATGTAAGTGTATAACCTTAAGGCCATCTCTAACTGGGTGTAACAATTGCTGTAAGACTATGTACCGTATTTTTTTTAGATGCACTAAAAATCCTTTGATTTTCTCAGAAATCAAAGATGCGCCTTATAGGCCAGTGCGCCTTATATATGAACCGTACTTACAGACAACAGCTGCCTTGAACTGTGCACAGGTCTGCCACCTGCTGGTCATTCATCCTTATAATCAGGTGCGCCTTATACTCCGGTGCGCCTTATATATGAACCTAGATGTTTTAACAGGCATTTATTGATGGTGCGCCTTATATATGAACCTAGATGTTTTAACAGGTGCGCCTTATAATCTGTCGCGCCTTATAGTCCGAAAAATACTGTACAAAAGAATTTCTCCCCAGGGGATCAATAAAATTGTATTGTATTGTATCGTACTTTTGGGAATGAGCACCATGTGCTTGTTCCTGATCGCATGCGTTCCTGTTAAAAAACATATGCAATCCTGCCAAGCCCTTCCCATTCCAAATGACTTTCGTTTCTAAAGAGAAGTCAACCTGGAATGTGTCAATGCAGCTTTACTTCAGTTAACAAGTGCACTTTAGGTCTTTGGAAGTGACCTTTAAATGAGTTTTCCCATGAAAGAAAATTATAATCCCCTAGTGACGTTTACACAATTAAGATCATTATTAACTCCTTACTTTACAATTTTACTCCATGTTATTGCTGTTATAGCTCCTATCGAACTGTGATGGTTCAAGATTCCAGAGTGTGGGCAGGGACTTTCTAAGTAGACACTTCATGATGCCTCTAGTGCTGTGAGATACAGTGTGCTGACAATGTGGTTAGATTATCAGAGTCCAGGTTTATCTTCTGAATATTCTACTAGTATCCGACACATAAAAAATAGACAGATCAGAGATGAGGAGATCCATGAGATTCATATTACACATGACTACTATCAGAGGGATAACATACACATCTCTGCTATATCTCACCTGTAACACATACTGTCAGATTTGCTGTGCCTTCCTCGGATAAAGATCTTATCTGTCTGTAGCTTTACTCTCCTCATGCTGTTACTTGCTGGCAGTAAGTGAGTGAGTGTGTGTCTGTGTGATCTCATCCTGGTTTGCAAGTGTGGGGGCTAGAACCAGAGAGCAGCACAGCACAGCGTCAGACAGAAGAACAAGATGCCTGCCGACCCTGAACTTAGAAGATACAGGGTCGCATCTACACCAGGATAGAGACATATTGGAATTATATCCGTGAAATGCTGTATTTTTGTTAATAACAGTGAATTAGAGAATGTGTTATTTTGTTATCCTGAGTACATTTAAGAAACTTGTCTTTGTGGGAATACCCCTTTAATTCCGTCACATTAAAGAGAGCCTACCAGGAGTTTAACAATACAACGCTGCAGACAGTGTAAAGTATCAGTCCTTGATATCTGTGTAACCATAGGAATGTGATGATCTATTTATATTGTCGCTGGACTTGGAACTGCTCACACTGCTGTGATTTTACGCTTTTAAACGGTTTTCTAACTCCTCCCCATTGCTGTAATATCTAACCAGATGCCTGCTTGTGCTCAGGACAGAGGGAAGGGACTGTGCTGTGAGATATCAATTACCAGTTCACCATATTGCTCCAAGCCCAGCTACAATCCTGAATTATAAATGCCTTTTTTCACAGAAAAGTATGATCACACGAATCTCCAGGGCCAATGCTTTACACGGTCTGAAGGTTTGTATGTTCAAAAATGCTAGTATACTCTGCTGTTATGTGTTTTGTGGATATGGCCACCTTTTGAGGTCATGAGGGATCTGGATAATGTTTGCCACCTTTAGTAGATCTTGTGGGTCCAACTCCCCCACTTCTGTTATTCAGCTGTTTTAAAGGGATACTTCCTTTGTGATACTTTTATTTTAGTGAATTAATTCCTGAAATTCGATAAAAAATGATTGCCGCTCTCCTACCGCTGTACTGAACGGATGGATGGGGGTTGCTAGCTTCTGCGCCACCTCTAATCATATGGATAGTAGTAACTTTATGATATATGAGCACTTTAAAGGGAACCAGTCATCAAAAATTGGCCTAATAAACAACTACCATTTTCTTGTCAAACAGCTTCTAGATCATGGTTTTTTCATGGCCCAGCTTGATGGCATCATCCGGAAAATCAACTTTGAAGAGAGATGTAAGTTAGATGTATAAAGTCAGGGAGGTGGAGAGTTTAATACTGAAGTCAAGCTCACCCTCCCTCTGAACACCACCTCCCATGTGATTGACATCGTGGGCAGGGCTTCAGGAGATCTGATAAATTATTTCCCTGGACACAGGACCAGAACCATCAATTACAGTCAAGGGGGCGTTCTAAGGCAGGGAAAGCTTGACTTCAGAGTTAAACTCTCCGCCTCCTTGACTTCATAAAACCAATTTACATCTCACTTCAAAGTTGATTTTCTGGATGATGCCACCACATGAGGCCAGAATAGAAACATTTTTTAGAAGCTGCTCAGCTGCTTGACAACATAATCATGGTGGTTTATTAGGCCAAGGTTCCCTCTTAACTGCTCTTAATGGTCCAATGTGAACTGGGTTTTTTTTTCATTCAGTTTACAGATTTCAGTACCAAAAATGTTCTTTTGTTCTGCAAACAATATTGAAGTCACTTTCAGATAATTTCCTGCAGTAATCAGCGTCCAGGGGCCACTCTTTCCTGCTGTTGCCACTCTTTCCTGCTGTTGCCACTCTTACCTGCTGTTGCCACTCTTTACTGTTGCAGTTTACAGCCCTATAGAAGGTCATGTAAATGGAGCGTAGTCATTCAGTACAGGCCGCTGATGCTCCAGTCTCCAATGGCCTGAGCTGCAGCAGGGAGGAGTTCTGGCCGTTACCCATGGCACCATGCGTTCTTGCAAACAGTAGCATCGCCAGGATCGGGCTGTCACATCAGTTCAGAGATTTGCTTTACTGCAGATTTATTATGATAACGGAGTTAGTCGAGGCAAATATTTTACAGTGTGCACATTTTGTTTTGAAAAAAAGCAGCATTCCCAACCCGTAATGAGCCACAGGTTCTCAGCAGTACATATTGTGCGACTGTGAATTGTTCGAACAGAGTATTGATTTTCTGAATTCTTACGGAGACACAGTGAGTCAGATAAGACCTCTGCTTCCTATAGAGCAAAAGAGCAGATTTTCTGAAGAAATTAAGCAAAATATTTCAAGGTCTCCGCTTTGCGGTGACTCAATAACTCGATGGCATGTTTATATATTTTTTTTGTGATTTATTGCTTTACTGAGATTCCTATCTCACATTGTGCCAGAATGCTTTTGCGGCTTTGTCATTGGTAATTGGCAGGACTGTTTTAAGTTGATTATAGAGAGGTTTCCCTCTCTTAGAAGAAGAGGAAATAGGTAGTGGATGTTTATTCTGCTGGAATACGGAGTTTGCGGGAGAGAATGGATACTGTGAGAAAAGTTAGCAATGTTAAATTATGTAGCTTGCTTTGATAAGAAAAGTTTCCATCATGTATAACCCAATGGGGAAAAGGTAATGAAAGCTTTCAATGCACACAAGATAAAAATTGGACATAGTATAAAATATTTCCATCAACGGTTGGCCTACCGAGTGTAAAGTTGTAAAATTTATGACCTTGCTTGGCTAAACTACTTGGCTCTGTTTGTTGTATATGGTGGATCAGGTACGGCTCTGGGCAAGCAAATTGCCTTGGTATGTTGGTGGTGGATGGGTTGGATGGTATCACGATCACTCTGCGCTTGGTCAGCTCTAGTCATCCGGAAATTTTAAATCCCTCTTCAACTATGATTAAAAATTTCCCTTCTGATGAATACTGTATTTATGCTCAAGTATTTCCAGACGTTCTATACACTGTAGTCTTAAGAATTTTTTTTTTAAAGGAAAATATACCACTTAGTAAAGGTCTTTTTTAACTAAACATTCCTCCAGACAGCATTTGTTATGCTCATGCAGGAACTGATCTTGGCTTCTACTGTAATTAAGCGTTTTCTGCAAAAAATCAATAATAAGTTTATGCAAATATACAGGCAGTCCCCGGGTTACGTACCAGATAGGGTCTGTAGGTTTGTTCTTAAGTTGAATTTGTATGTAAGCCGGAACTGTATATTTTATAATTGTAACCCCAGCCAAATTTTTTGGGGTTGTCATAAGAACCAGGATTAACAATTATATAATAATAATTCCTTATATAGCCCACACAGATTACACAGCGTTCCACAGAGCTTGTCAAATCGGCAACAATAAAGCATGATTGCAGACACCTTTGATAACTGTTAGAGCTGTTTATTGTAGTTTGGGACTAATTTACAGTAATTTACTAACATCCAGAGGTCTGTTCGTAACTAGGGGGTCATATGTAAGTCGGGTGTTCTTAAGTCGGGGACCGCCTGTACTCTAGCGCTCCTCATGCTGTAACACAGACGGCCTGGCACTGTTGTTATTCTAATTATGCACGCCTCCCGCGTGCATGTCATTGCCCAGCCTGCCCTCCTTTTCCCCACTGACTATCAGGACCTGTACCGCAATAGTGCTTGTTAGGTCACAGTCGGCTGCTTTGCAGTGTAGCTGCCTCCGAACCAAGTGGTAGCGTTTGGTGATGTCACTGGCTCTTGGGAATGGGGAAAAGGAGGGCGAGCTGTGCTATGAGATGCACGCTGGAGACGTGCATAATTAGATTAATAACAGAGCGAAGAGCCATCTATGTGACTGCATAAGGAAAGCCAGATCAAAATTAGCATATACTTGTAATAACTTGCGCCTGTGCAGCTACTCCACGCCCCAGTAGCCGCATAAGAAAATTTGAATATAAAGACAATAAATGTTATCGAAACCGTGTGTGGACGTGAGGATTAGCCCGTAAAAGGGCTATCCTCACGTCCTATTGATCCACCTACCCACCCAATCTACCTTTGTAGGTAGATTTGTGGTGGTAGGTGCCCTTTAAGTAGGGGACCGCCTGTATACTCTGCTGTTATCTATTTTGGGGATATGACCACCTTTTGAGATTTTGCGGGTCCAACTCTCCCCCCTTCTTTTATTCAGCTGTTTTGAAGGGATACTTCCTTTGTGATACTTCTCTTTTTGTGAATTAATTCCTGAATTTAGATGTAAAACTACAACAGCTCCCCTTTACTACTGTACTGAGCTGACGGATGGGGTTGATAGCTTCAGTGCCACCTCTAATTGTATGGATAGTAAAGGAGTGTAAAAACCAAAAGTTTTATGTATCAAGCTTTTCCATCTTTGTGAAGCAGGAAGACCCTTGGTAACTTTATGCAATATATTAGCATTTTAAAGGGAATCTGTCATCAAAAATTAACCTAATAAATCACTGCCAGTTTGTTGTCAAGCAGCTGGACAGCTTCTAGATCTGTTTTTTTCATGGCCCAGCTTGATCGCATAATCCGGAAAAACAACTTTGAAGAGAGATCTAAGTTAGATGTATAAAGTCAGGGAGGCGGAGAGTTTAATACTGAAGTCAAGCTCTCCCTCCCTCTGAACACCACCTCCCACATCGTGGGCAGGGCTTCAGGACATCTGATAAATTATTTCCCTGGACACAGGACCAGAACCATCAATTACAGTTTAGGGGGCGCTCTAAGGCAGGGAAAGCTTGACTTCAGTGTTAAACTCTCCGCCTCCTTGACTTCATAAAACCAATTTACATCTCACTTCAAAGTTGATTTTCTGGATGATGCCACCACATGAGGCCAGAATAGAAACATTTTTTAGAGGCTGCTCATGGTGGTTTATTATTGGTAGGCCAATTTCTGATGACTGGTTCCCTCTTAACTGCTCTTAATGGTCCAATGTGAACTGGGTTTGGTGGTTTGCATTCAGTTTACAGATTTCAGTAACAAAAATGTTCTTTTGTTCTGCAAACAAAATTGAAGTCACTTTCAGATAATTTCCTGCAGTAATCAGCGTCCAGGGTGCAATTTCTTCATCTCCCAGTGCATCTCTTTTCCACATGTTCACTCCATAAATTGCATTTATTATGCACAAACAATTTCTTACAGTTTATGAATTGCTTTTGTCTGTGGATGGCAAATTGTTTGTTCTTCTGCAAATTGCTTGTCTGCTAGGATAAACAATGTTTACATGGCTGCGCTGGATGTGCCACATGCATATATAATAAGCGGGGATGTCTCTTCTTATTCTAGATATGAACATGGAATTTAACCCTTCAGATCATCCGAGGGCAAGCACAATATTCCTCAGCAAATCCCAAACAGATGGTATGTACCGACTTCTGAACGGGGACCCCTTCCCCCTTAAATAATGAACATATTTGTTTACTCACACATGTGAGTTACAATCACAGACTATATATACACCATGCATGCCTACATACATGCATACATACATATATACATACATACATACAGCATACACATACATACAGCATCATATACACCTATGTACCATATACACAGACATTTACCCTATACACATCACATATGCACACACATATAGAACATATGCACATCAAATATACACACATACAATAAATACACACATACATACTTTACCATATACTCACACACACATAGTACATACACACACACACATACTGCATATACACACCCAGCATCCTAGATGTTGTGGCCCCCTGACACTGTTGGCCCCATGGCAGCTGCTACGGTTGCTACCCCTGTAATTATACCCTTAATTCCCTGTCTACAATGTATTCTATCAGCAATTCCGACCATACAAACATCTTCTTGAGGTTTATACAAGCAATGTACATCTCACTTCAATGTTGATTCTCCTGATAATGCCACCACACTGGGCCTCAATGCTGCCTGTAGGCAGTCTTTTATGTCTGCCCTCCAAACCCTCAAAACTCTAGTTGTGAGTTGGATACGTGTATTTCTACATTTTATTAGTAAACGTTCCAGAAAGCCAGAAAGGGTTAATTATCTTTTTATTGTATGTGTGGGAACCCAAGGTGTTCATTTTCTTATAATATACAGGTCTCTACTAATTAACCAGGTTTTCTCATATCTATTTTTGCAGTGAGAGAAAAGCGGAAGAGCCTTTACATAAACCATGTAAGTAAAAGATACATAAAGAATTCAGAGGATGTAGTATCAGTTTGTTAATTTTGTGTTTTTTAATTTTTTACTTTAGGGAATTTTAAACCAAGCACCCGTAATCTGTCCTGATAACCCCCCACCCCCCCCATCCCGACTTACTACATTTTTGTCTCAGTTCACACCTCTGTCATGGGACTCTTCTATACTCTCCAGACTAAGAGCATTGGGTGAACAGAGGGTACCCCATTTACTTCAATGTAGGAAATTCTTTTTTTCTGCTATTTGATAATGAAAAGGGGAAGGAACCTGCCGAACACAAATGTGAACTGAGCCTTAACTGGCTTTAACTGGCTTCTGCTGACTAGTAATACACGATGTTATTAGTGATGGGCAGTCTGGATTTTTTCGGTTACCTGGATTATTAGGCTCCACTCGCTGAAAAGAGCCGACTCTTTTGGCTCCGGTTCTTGTGCTGGCTCGCTCGTGAACAACCCATCACTAGTTCTTATGTACTTAGCGCCAAATGTGTATCAGCAGCTGCATATCCCCCTGACCACTGGGCTTTCAGACAACCATAATTTTCCATGAGCCAAAAAATGTGAACTAAGCTAAAAGGACATCTACCACCAGGATGAAAGATTGTAAACCAAGCACACTGATATACTGGTGTGTGCCCCCTCTGGCAGGATCTGCTCTTCTTTAAGCTTCTTATGCCCTTGTTTTACAAAGAAAGGCTTTAAAAATAATGTAAATGAGCCAGAGAGGCTCTGTGTTCAATTAACAGCTATGGAGCCCAGAGCCCCTCATTTGCATAATTATTGAATAATTCTTTTTTTTGTAAAAATAAGGGAATAAGAACCTCAAAGAAGAGCTCATCCTTCCAGATGGGGCACAACTCCAGCATGATAGCGTGTTTCGTTTTCAATACTTGATCCAGGTGGTAGATGCCCTTTAAGCTTATAAATTTGGAACCCATAGATGTACCAATCCCATAATGGAAACAAATAACAAACCTCTGTTTTAGTAATCAGTGCCCCTGTATGTAACAAAAATCAACTCTTATTCCATATGCAAATTGTTACCTTGCTATACCCAGGCCATGCCTTTAACTCCTGGAAAAGCACTGTTGCCACCTTCACTGCCGACACCACCTCTTTCATCTTGGAACAGATTCACCTTCTGCACTTCTCCATGGACCCACCTGAATCATTGTGCAGCCACAAAACTCACAGAGGCCCGTGCATGCATAGTACAACCAGGTTTTCTGCCTGGCGTTTCCACACCTACATATGTCGTAGTTGCACATTATTTTGGGCTGGGTATCTGTGAAGCAGAGTGGAAGGCGGATCTAATCTCTGAAGAAAGGGATAGTGTTGGCAAATGATGGGAGTGATTTTCAGCATCAGTGGTGCTTTAGGTGGGTGCACCAAGGTAACAATCTGTATATGGGGCACTGATTACTCACAGAGAGATGTTATTTGTCCAGGTATGAGCTAAGTAACGCTAAAGGTGCTAAATTATAAGTTTAAAGGGAGTGGTAGACTCAGTTTAGAGACCTGCAGCTTTAAAGGACATCTACCACCAGGATCAAGGATTGTAAACCAAGCACACCGACATACTGGTGTGTGCCCCTTCTGGTAGGATCCACATTTTTCTTTAGCTTCTTATGCACTGAAAAGTGATCTCTATAGAACAGGAAGTGTCAGTATATTATGATGCTCAATGGCTAGATTGAGAAAAATCATGATTTTAGGATATTTATCTAAAGAAAATTAAAAAAGCCACCACTGTTTAATATATCTGCCCACACGTGCGTTTCTTCCCCACTTCAGAAACTGCATGTAACATACCTGACATTTGTCTGAACGCACATCTGTGTATACTTTCTATAGCAAAACTGGAGTGATCCCAATCAATACTTTCAGCTTTTCCCAGGAAAGTGGATGAATGGCTACCACTTTACAAAAAAAGGCTTTTAAAATTATGCAAATTGGCTCCATAAATGTTAATAGAGCCTGTAGCCTCTCAGGCACATTTACATAATTTTAAAGCCTCTTTTATTAGAAACAAGGGCATAAGAAGATAATAGAAGAGCGTATCCTGCCACAGGGGGGACACAAAAGTATGTCAGTGTGCTTGGTTTACAATCCTTCATCCTAATGGTAGGTGTCCTTTAAACTAACCTCAGTTAATGTAGTTACCAAACCAATGCTGGAATGATCATCAGTAGATACAAGAGCACCTTGTGACTTGGCCTCACTTTTTCCCTTCACATCCAGATCCCTAATCTTATGTTAAGGTTTGCATATTAAAGGGCATCTACCACCAGGATGAAGGACTGTATGCAAATGAGCCTTAGGGGCTCCAGGCTCCATAGCTGTTAATGGAGCCTGGAGCCCCTCAGGCTCATTTTCATACAGTATTTCATCATGGTGGTAAATGTCCTTTAAATACATAGATAAGGATCACTGAAGAAGACACCTAGGAGGAGCAGAAGTGAAGTGACATTGTTACATGATGTAGAGCAGCCTTCGAGATCTGTTCTCGCTCTGCACGTCTCATAGTGATTAATAATACCTTCTTACAGCCCCATCTGAGAGATTTTCTGCACCATCTAGCACTAATTGAAGGGAATGGAGCTCTGGCTCAGGATGAGTGGCACGGGAGAGTGCTTGTGTATATGCAACTTTATGTGTAATTGACAACCCATAAATAACTTTGTTTTTTTCAGCTGAGTGGACGATTTATACTGATGCATTAATAGTTTGCAGTTGTGCCCCTGTAGGATGAATGAAAATGTCCCCTTTTAAATGTGTTTTTATTCTCTTTAAGAAAAGGTATCACTTTTATTAATAGATTTGGTTAACAGCAGCAACATGGAAATAGTATAGGCAGGGCCGGTGTTAGGGGGTGGCAAACTGGGCATTTGCCCAGGGCCGCCTGTCCTAAAGGGGGCCCCTGATATGGACCGTATTACCGATTGTCCTACCATACTACTGTTTGTAAGCTACAAAGTGTTATTATTGTGCTGGACTAAAGGAACCTCTTACTGAATGTGACTGTTCATAAAATAGTTTTATTTTGGGGCCCCACTTTTAATTTTCCCAGTGCCCCACTTTGTCTAAAATCGGCCCTGAGTATAGGAATCCGGTGTCGGGAGGTGACTTATTAGAGTGATTTTTTTTAAACCATTCCTGATTAATTTTTTACTTTTTCTGTGCAAAAATATACCAGTTTAGATATGTATGTGCAACACATATTTATTGAAAAGGATATATCTTAATAAATGATATTTTACTCCTGCACAAAAGAAATTAAGAAGTAGGATGCTACTCTTAAATGTGAAAAGTGATCTCTATAGAGCAGGAAGTGTCAGTATATTACTGACTAGATTGAAAAATTCATGATTTTACCATATCTATCCAAAGAAAATTAAAAAAAAAAACATACATCTGCCCACATGAGTCTTTTTCCCACTTCAGAAACTGCATGTAACCTACCTGACATTTGTCTGAACGCACATCTGTGTATACTTTCTATAGCAAAAACTGGAGTGATCCCAATCAATACTTCCAGCTTTTCCCAGGAAAGTGGATGAATGGCTACCACTTAGTCTAAATGAAGGTCAAATACAGAGGGCACTTACTCCATTTCAGAATCTACGGAGATGAATGACTGCGAGAATTCTTATTAACCCCTGCCGCCTGTGCTAAAAATATGTCGGCTTGGCTGGTAATCAGTTCATATGTCGGACTTGAAGTGTAGGAAGGGATTTCATTTTTGAGAAATGACATAAGATAGGACCCTAAGGGACATTGTTGAGGAATATTTGAGAGCTGCTGTGAATTTTAGGTATGATCTTATGTGGTTTTCCTAGATTATCAGGATAAGAAAAGGTAATTTTTTTTCCGACAGATGCCGCCACCTTGTCTATGGCTGATACCTGGTATTAGGCTAACTGAACACAAGTCTACATCAAATATGCACAGTTCATAATAACAATTCCTTTATATAGCGCACACGGATTACGCAGCACTGCACAGAGTTTGCCAAATCAGTCCCTGTCCCCAATGTGGATCACAATCTAATCAACCTACTAGTATGTTTTGGAGTGTGGGAGGAAACCGGAGGACCCGGAGGAAACCCTCACACACACGGAGAGAACACACAAACTCTTTACAGATGTTGACCCTGGGATTTTATGGTGGAGATTTATCGCCGGTGTATGAAAGTGGCCATGGCCCCCGTGTCCTGCTGGATACATCAAGAGGCTTAGACCTCTTGATGTAGGAGGCGGCCGGTGAAGCCACTGGGGAAAACTACGCCAGGTCCGACCTGGCCTAGTTTTGCATAAAAAATGTTTTTTTCAAAATTATGCAGGTACTGGGCGGGAACGCTGCTTGCCCACCCACTCAGCCAGCTGCTACACCCCTCTATGCCCCCATCACGCCCACATGGCATGGAGGAGCGTAGTTACTGTAAGAATTTGCGATTCTTTCACTGTTTCCACGCCAGTGATAAATCTCCCCCTATGTGTACATTTTTTATGCAGACATGTTTTGTTTCACCCCATCTGACTTCATTTCAAGTAAAAATCTGCCTCATGATGCGGATTTGAGGCAGATTTTTACATGCCCATAGACTTCTATGTTAAAACAAAAATGAATACGCAAGAAAAATGACACAATCATTATTTTGTTTTTTCCCATGTGGGAATTTTCCAATTTTTTTCCAAATTACATTCACTTTAATGCTGCTGTATTATGCTGTGAATTTTCAGCAACAAAATCGGCGAGGAGAATCCACATAGAATCTGCAACTCTTCAGATATTCTTACTGTTTTGTATGTACAGGCGGTCCCCTACTTAAGGACACCCGACTTACAGACAATCCATAGTTACAGACGGACCCCTCTGCCCACTGTGACCTCTGGTGAAGCTCTCTGGATGCTTTACTATAGTCCCAGACTGCAATGATCAGCTGTAAGGTGTCTGTAATGAAGCTTTATTGATAATTCTTGGTCCAATTACACCAAAAATTTTGAAACTCCAATTGTCACTGGGGCAAAAGAAAAAAAATTGTCTAGAACTTCCATTATAAAATATACAGTTTCGACTTACATACAAATTCAACTTAAGAACAAACCTCCAGACCCTATCTTGTATGTAACCCGGGGACTGCCTGTACATGTAGGATGTTTTTTGGTGCAACTTTACAGTATAGTTTGGACACATTCTTCCTAGTGTATTTCTACCAATGAAACTATAATGGAGACACCAATTTAGAAGCTTAATGAAGGTCTCAAAGAAACTTTTTGGGTATCTGTTCTATAAACTGCCCATTGTACACTACTGGGTGCTCCATGCTTTGTGCAGTTTTATAATGCCCTTATTTGACAGTTTTTTTACATTATTTTTCGTGTATAGCAACCGCCAGGACAGATGAGGAGAAAGTACAGCTCTTGCTCTACAATTTTCCTCGATGACAGCACAGTCAGCCAACCTAACCTCAAGTACACAATTAAATGGTAAGTAATGGATGATTTGTTACTCAACCGAGCAGCCATGTCATTAAAATCCTTTGAATAATATAATGTAGTCCCACCTTGTGCTACCAAGACAGCTTTGACTTATAGAGACGTGGACACCTCTGAAGGGGTCCTGTTGTATCTGGCACCAAGTTGTTAGACGTGTACAGTGATGCAGGACCTCTTTGTATGGGGCTTATTTTTCCAGCATTTCCAAAAGCTGCCTGATGGGATGTAGATCTAGGAGAATTTGAAGGCCAAGTCAACACCTTGAACTGTGGTGTTCCTCAATCCAACCCTAGACAATGTTGCAGTGTGGCTCCCTGTTTTATCCTTCTGTAAGAAGCCATTGAGTAAGGCTGTGAAGGGGTCTACATAACCTGAAGCAACGTTCTGGTTAGGTGTATCTGGCATTTATGTGGATATTACTAGGACAAAGTTTCTCAGTGCAACATTGTCTATAGCATCATACTTCCTAATGTTGTATCCTGGTGCCATCTCTTCCTCACACTTGGTTGGCCACATAATGCAATATTTCTCTATTTATAAGACAAAGTCTTCTTCATCCATTGCTCCATTAGGTGGCAAAAACTTGGTTGCCCCCAGGCGACTGCATACTGAGATCCAGTTGACCAGCCATCTCCATTAGGTGGCCAAAACCCGGTTGCCCCCATGGCACCAAATACTGAGATCCAGTTGACCAGCCATCACCATTCGGTGGCCCTTGTCGCTGTCCCTTAGATCCTTACACTTTCCCATTATTTCTGCATCCAACGCTTCGACTCTAAGAAGTGACTATTCACTTAGTATATAATATAATCTCCAGCCTAAAATCGTTACTCATCTCATCTGGTATTAATATTATGGCTGCTCGGTTTACATTATATTTAAAGAATATTTTTTTAAAGATAAAAAATTATGCAATGATTATGCAACTATTGTTCTGTGTATTAGGAGTCCTACCATATTTTCCGGGCCATTAGGCGCACCGGAATATAAGGCGCATCAGTCTGATGTGCCTTATATATGGAATTTATCCATATATAAGGCGCATCGGACTATAAGGCGCAGGGTGGCCGGGGGCGTGGCGGAGTTCCGGGGGCGTGGCAGAGCGGAGACGGAGCGACCGGAGAGGTGAGCGGGGAAGGGGGTCCTTTCAGGGGGGAGGATGGCAGCGGACCATACTTACATGGGTCCCCGCGACAGGACAGCAGATCTCCTGCGGAACTGCAGACGACGCGGCAGAAGTTGTTCGTGCCGCGTGGGTCTGCAGTTCCGCTGGAGATCTGCTGTCTCCGGTCTCCGGTAGCGGGGACCTATGTAAGTATGGTCCGCTGCCCTGCGCCATACATAGGGCGCACCGGACTATAAGGCGCACTTGGATTTCTAAGGAAATCCTAGGCTTTTATGTGCGCCTTATAGTCCGGAAAATACGGTACTATTGCAAGCTGGGGGTTATTGAAGGGTCTTTTGTTATGAATGGAGATTTTTTTCATTAAAAAAATATATCTATATTAGAGATGAGCGAGTATACTCGTCCGAGTATACTGCTCGGTCGAGTATTAGCATACGCGGACGGTCGTTACTCGGACGAGTATCTCGCCGGTCGAGATCGAGCAGTAAATTAATAAAATAAATTGAAGAAAAGTATTTTATTGTAAAAAAAAAAATATACACATGTTGCAGATGTTTTACTTGTAAGAACACATTGAAATAACACTATTCTTCACTTTCCAGGTGTTCGCGCGTGTCTCCCGCTAAGTTAGGAGATGTGCACGAACATCTGGAATGTGGAGAATAGTGTTCTTTATGTGTTCTGCACTTAAATGGTCCTGTGTTCACTGTTTTTAATGTTTTAATTCTATTCTTCACTTGCAGCTGTGCGCGCGTATCTCCGAACCTATCGGGAGACACGGGCGCACACCTGCAAGTGAAGATAAATAGATTAAAACATTAAAAACAGTGCACACAGGAGCATTTAAGTGCAGAACACATTGGAAGAACACTATTCTTCACATTCCAGATGTTCTGAACATCTCCTAACTTAGAGGGAGGACACGGCGCGAACACTGCAAAGTGAAGAATAGTGTATTTCAATGTGTTCTTACAAGTAAAACATCTGCAAACATCTGGAATTTTTTTTTTGCACTGTTCTTTTACTGTTCAGTGTTTATTAAAAAAATGCTCGGGTCTCCCATTGACTCAATGGGGCTCGTTATCGAGACGAGCACTCGAGCATTGGAAAAGTTGGCTCGACAACGAGCACCCGAGCATTTTAGTGCTCGCTCATCTCTAATCTATATATATTACAATTTGATCAAAATTGTGAAAATTGTTATGCAGCTAAAAAGAAAACAAACAATTTCACAGATGAACTTTTTTGCAGTATTTTATTTGTGTTTTTATCCTAAAAATAATACTGTTTTACTTTTTAGCCGCAACCTTTCTGTTCACAAACCCTTCAAAGAGTAAAACCTCTAGGTCCATGGGTGACACTCGCTTTAATAATGAAATATTAATGGCACTAAGGTCTTTCTATAGACTGCAGAAGCAGGAACAGCTCGTATCACACTTGTGGTTTCCTGTGTGTGTGTGTGTAGGTTTTCTAGATATAAATAGCATTTTGCAATTCACACGTTTTGAAATGTGCGTGTTTCATGTTCATGTTATATTATTACATTTTTTTTTCTGATTTTGTCCTTATTCAAAAAAATAAAATAAATGATGATGTTGTGAACAGGCCATTCATTTCGGGCCCAGTTCAGTAGCTACACTTACTCATAGATCCAGGCACCTCGTTATCCATAGCCTCCTTCCTTCCAAAACCAACTTTTAAAATTAAGCTAAAAGCCTGTGGGAGCCACCAAGCCCCTCTGTGATCTGGCTTTATAGGCTGTTACACTGTAAGAGACTGTTACAGTGTAAAAGCCTGTAAAGCCAGATCACAGAGGGGTTTGGGCTCATTAGTATAATGTTAAAAGTTGATTTTAGAAGGAAGGAGGATAACAAAGGATAAGAAGTGTACCACAGTCACGGTGCCTGGATCTATGAGTAATATCTCTGGATTATCATGATGGATTTAGGTGGTAAATTACCTATAAACTACTAGACCTTCAGGTAAGGTATAACTGTTCTTTCTCAAATTCCCGCTGAAATCTCACCCGGTTATGGCTAACATTTCTTGTTAAAATGAGCGGACAAGAGTCCTTTATAGCAGGAAATGAGTCACTTTTAGAGGCTGGTGTCATATTAAAGATAAGAATCTCAGAAAAGAAAAAAAAAAAAGAGAATTCATACCCTACAGGGGTGAGCTACTAATTTAATGGGGTAAATTCTGGTGAAGAATGGAACTTCATAGGACTTTTGGACCCAAAAAAGTGATACTATTTGCAAATTTGCACATTTTTTGCTAAAGAATTTGTATATATTGGAGTAAATGGATTAATAATAGAATATAACTACAGTAACTATGTAGAATTGTCCTGTAATGATTGTGTGACACATTTACTCTTTCCTTCTCTTTTACAGCGTAGCACTGGCAATATATTACCACATAAAAAACAGGTAGGTAAACATTTCTGTTGTTCCTTGAATGGATCTTTTGTACATTATGGAAGGATTATGTGTGGTCCCTGCAGCTCAGTCACATATTCAGAGATCTGCAGTCACCAGACATGACCTCTACACATTATCCATCACTCTTGTGTACAGTCAATACACTGGTACCTGGTTCCGATGTGCCGTGTGTTCTGGATCCAAAATATGCAAATTAGTTTTCCAGGGAGGGGCAAGGAAAACCTTGGAAGAGATTTATCATTCACGTAATAGCGTATGATAGCAGCCATGCCCCCCAGCTTCATACCCCTAGCAACTAGGCATGGCTGCGATTGGCCATGTCTGTGATAAACCAGGGACACTTACTCATAGATCCAGGCGCTTCTTATATTTGTAATCCATGGCATCCTTCTAAAATCAACTTTTAAAATTATGCTAATGTGAATGAAGGGCCCTCCGGGGTGTTACTAGAGACCCTACATGCTGTAGCTTCACAGGCTGTTATACTGTGCAGGAGTACTTCTTCCCCTAAACTCAAGCCCTGTTGTAATGGTAATTGGCGTCACAAGTCAGGCAATATCTATGAATAGATCTCCATCAAACAAGCAATCACTTGCTCCAACCACACTGTGAAAATGTATAAATATAATTTCAGTGATTTTTCACACAATTTATGCCACCGATGGCACAAGGGCCCTCATATTTATCTAGCCTCTTCGGAATTGATTCAAGACCGAAGCATTAAAGTAGCTCAGAATCACAAGACGAGAAGGCGAACACTAAATCTGTAAAATCTTTCCAAGTCCAGTAATTAAAGCATCACATTTCCAGATATCACTATGATAGGATTGTGGAGGAGACTGGACGGTCCCATAACTCAAATAAAGGTTGATAATATAGCAATAAAGGATAAATTTCCCACGGGAATACCAGAAATGTCTGAGATGGGCAGGGTTGCCTGGTCCAAGTGTGAAAATCGGGAAGATAGAGAAAAATATAGTAGTAAAAAGAAAATACATGATTGTGATGCTGCACATATTTATCATTAGACGGCTCCATGGGCCAGTTTTATGTCTGCCTTTGGAGCTTTGCTGCCCATCAGATTCATTAAAGTGGATTTGCCCCTTTATTAAATGATCTTATGGTTTATTTTCTGTCTGAGGTTTTTTTTTTTTCAAAAAGTCCCAAAAAAGTCTCAGCACATAGATCAGCATGGGACTGGAGTAACTGAGACTTTTTATGAGACTTTCTGAAAAAGTCATGACTCTGGCTTTGCACGATGTTGCACTAGCAGTAGTTTTATGTTTACCAGATTAATTAAGAGGTGTAAAAAATCCTTTAGATGTTTTAGTTTTTAGCAGTGAAAAGTCTCACAAAACCTCAATGCGACTACTTTACGCCAAAAAAGATAAGTAGGCTCCGATTTCTGATTATTTTTTTTTTTTAGTATTTGGAATGTACAAAAACATTCTCCAAGTTAAAGCGGTATTCCAAATCAATAGGTTTTCTATCATCATTATCCGATCAACTTTTACCTTGTCCTCTGAACAGTTGGTATAGGGTATCTGTCAGGTAGTTTGTGACCTCTAAGCTACATTATTGACTTTATACAGCTGGGGTTTAGGGTCACAAACATATTCAGCTGACCAAAACCATGGGGAAAGTTGGCGTTGCTCCGTTGAGATGTGTTGGAATGAGCTTCATTTGTTGCGCTAGATACGGGACCACTGTGCTTGGCTTCCCAAGGTGCACTGCTCCATACCGACCCATCTCCAGGACCCATGACTCCTCACCCGTTATTTTTTTTTTTCTACAATGTGGCAACAGTCAGAATACATTTGGGTCCCTAAATCCCAGGTGTATAAATCTTGGTGGCTTTTTAGTGGTCCCAGACTGACTAACAGGCTGTAATATCTTCATTTGTCCATAAAGCTGCTTGTTCTAGTAGTAGAAGTGTATTGTAGCGTCTTCAAGGAGATAGGATTAAGCTGCAAAACCCTACAAAGCATAAACAGCATTGGAGTAGATGGACTGATGTTAGCCATGTAGAGGATGAAGTGCTATTGTGATTATGGAACTCTCCTTTTAGCATATACGGAATATTTTTGGGATTCTATATAACTACACCCGCCTCTGGATCAATCACCAAGCAGGGATCCAGTGACTCCTTTTCCATAACTTCTCAATATGCTTTACTGTCTAAGATGATGATGGCCAGCAAATATTTTAGGTGATTCTCAAGGACAAATTTTTGGCTTTAAAGGACATCTACCACCAGGATAAAAGACCGTATGAAAATGATCCTGAGGGGCTCCAGGATCCATTAATACCTGAAGCACCTCAGGCTCATTTGCATACAGTCCCTTATCATGGCAATAGATGCCCTCCAGGTCCTCTGGTTTCCTCCCACACTCCAAAACATACTGGTAGGTTGATTAGATTGTGAGCCCCATTGGGGACTGGGACCGATTTGGCAAACTCTGTGCAGCGCTGCGTAATCTGTGTGCACTATATAAATAAAGGAAATATTATGCCCTTAAACTCAGATCGGGAGAAGCGTACGGAGTTATTGTAGTGTTATTCTTCCAACAAGTATTTTGGTGCATAGATCTAAGAAAACTGTTTTGCACAATCTAATTGGGATAGATTTAAAGGACACCTGTCATCAGGTCTCTGCCACTAGTCCTGTCACTACTACCTGTTGGAGCAGCTCACAAGGATCCCATCCCAGCCTTTATCTAGTTATTTCATACATTATTCATTGTAAAATCATCTTTTATCATGTAAATTAGGCTGGTCACATGGTCAGAGGCAGTGATGTCACCCCTGTTACCCCTCCCCTCTCCTCCCCCTGCTCATGTCTGTGTGTAATGTATAGTAAAGCATTGCTAGTGTGTGTGCTGTATCTGCTGACATGCTGCATCCTCCTAATATACAGGTGAGAGACACAGACATCAGCTACACATGAATCTGACATGTTCTGCTGTAACATGGCTGCCTGGAGCTGCTGTATCTCTCCTAAACACATGCACACACAGGCTGCAGGGGGCGTGGCCACCAGCACCAGGAAGCACATCATTATACAGCCTCACACCATTATACAGGCTGTCAGTCATGCACTGGGTGTGTGGCTGTGCCTCCCACTCATGAATAGAGTGGACAGCTTAAATATGCTAATGCTTCATTGGACATTTCACAGGTCATTTGCATACAGCTTTAGGACCTCATTGCTTAGGTTTACAGGCATGTAGAGGGACAATGAAGGGATAGAGGCAATGCTCTCTAATGGCAGTTTATGAAAATATATTTAGTTTAGGGGGTTATTTTGCATGACGGGTTCTCTTTAAGACGTATAAGTGGTTCTCCTGTGTAGAACTCCCCACTATGAACCAAAAAAGCCCAAAGTCATTCAAAGGCTTTAAAGTGGCAATATGTAATACTGTGTTTCACCTATAGCGGCCATTGCAGGGATAATTAGTAGTTATTTTTTTGGCAAAACCAGTTGATTGTTTTGATTAGTCATTAGCCCGGGAGCTCTTCGATTTAAGGACCTATCTCTGCCAAGAAAAATGACACTTAAGAATATCCAGAATTTTAATTATTCTTATTAATCCTCTTTTTTTATTACCATTAGCATAATTATCATGATGGCGATCCTGCCCTGTTTCTGCTTATAAAGAAAATTCCGGACAATGAGTTGGATTTGGAGATTAATTAAATTATGTTAATCAACTCAGATTAACCTACTCAAGGCGGCAGATTTTCTTCATGACTTTTAAGAAACCCCAATGTCTCTGAAATCTTATGCCTGGCCTGGAAAAAAAAAGATGGACACATTAGGAATGTCAGGCTGACAGAGAGATAAATCTCTGTAAAAGCTGTCAGGATTAATTTGTGTAGAAATGTCTCATGAAGTGGGGATGGGTTTGGCAGGCTGTCAGGAATGTGTTACACCATTTATTCTCTCATTGTGCATTATGCCAGTACTTCCTCAGTGTGATACTTATGGCCTCACTTCTATATAAAATCCCAATTAACTAGACTTTACTAGAAATATTTATTCCAGACCGCAGTGCTACTCAGATCGTCGTGATCCCTCGAAATGTAGAAATAGAATTTATTACAGGAAGTTTTTAAGTTGCTGCAACTCATCTGCAAGTAGGAGACATTGGGGGTCATTTACTAAGGGCCCGATTCGCGTTTTCCCGGCGTGTTACCCGAATATTTCCGATTTGCGCAGATTTCACCTGAATTGCCCCGGGATTTTGGCGCACACGATCGGATTGTGGCGCATCGACGCCGGCATGCACGCGACGGAAATCGGAATGGATTGCTCGAAAACCCGATGGATTCGGAAAAATTGCTGCATTAAAAAAAAAAAAAAAGTGTTGCGAAACTTGCACTTACATTCACTAGGAATAGGCCAGTGAACTTGAGTGCATTCTGCGGAACTTCAGCGCAGCAGCGCCACTTGGTGGACGTCGGAGGAACTGCCTTAGTGAATTGCCGGAAGACCCGAATCCACCACAGAGAACGCGCTGCTGGATTGCGAATGGATCGGGTAAGTAAATCTGCCCCATTCAGTCAAGGGACCTGGAATAATGGAGTTTGGGGCATTTTAACAGGAAGTATCTTCTAGATGGACATATGAAGGCACATTTACTTACCCGGTCCTGTCGCAATCCCCGAGGTGCATTGTCCGGCGTGATTTACTAAGATCGTGCGCACGATATCCTGCATGTGTCGCTTCCCTGCTCAGGTCCGCCGGAGTTCACCTTCTTCTTCCCGGTGTATGTGAGTGCATGTCTTGCGACACAATTTGAATTTTAAAACCCGCTCTTAGTTCGAATCAGTCGGGTTGTCCGTCAGCCACGCCCCTGAATTGTGTTGAATGAAAGTTGGCGCGATTGCGCCAAACTCTGATCGCATGCGCCAAAAACCCCTGTTAAATGCGGCGCAAATCGGAATAGTCGGGAAACCCGACGGAAATGCTGTGTGCAGACCCTTAGTAAATGTGCCCCATGGGGTTAACAATAGCAGGCACTCTCTGAGGCTATGGCTTGGTGGAGGGGCAGGCAGTGGCTTTGGTAGTCTAAAAGACTTCTCCCTGCAAGTCAAGGAAACCTGCCATCACGGCTTCTGGTTAGATATTATAGCAACAAGGAGGGGCTGGCTTTGAATATAAAGATTCACAACTCCTCCCCTCTGCTCTGAGTGATTGCTGTAATAGCCATTTGATTGGACACTACTGTCATTGGTCAAACTGGGACAAAACGGGGAATCGGCAGCAGGGAGCTGAGATCATCTTTAGGGAAACCTAAAACAACCAAGTTGAAGATTCCCTATAATCCAGTGGTGGCGAACCTTTGGCACGGGTGCCAGAGGTGGCACTCAGAACCCTTTTTGTGGGCACCCGGCCATCACCCCAGCACACCAGATAAGACTAAAGAATCTTCCTGCAGTTCCAAGCAACTTAAAAGATGCTTCTTCCAGTCATATTTTGATACTGACTTCGCTACTTGGTTCTGTAGGAAGAAGGCGAATTAGACAGGGTCGAATTATTTTTGGAGGACCTCCTGCTGGCCCCACGATTCTCTGTGTACAGAGGGAAACTGGAAAGAAGCTAAAATGATGGAAATTTTCCATATTTCTACTGTGTTGCTGTCCTTAGGAGGCCAATATGATTGAGAGTTGTTGAACAGGGAGCAAGTTACTGCTTTAACTTTTGGTTGGCACCTCGCGATAAATAAGGGGGGTTTTGGGTTGCAGTTTGTGCACCCAGCCTCTAAAAGCTTCGCCATCACTGCTATAATCTATCTGAGGGAGATTTATCAGAAGTGTCTGAAGTAAAACTGTCCTAGTTGCCCATGGAAACCAATCAGAGTTCAGCTTTAATTTTATAAACAGCTGTGGGAGAATGAAAGCTGAGCTCTGATTGGTTGGCAGGGGTTCTGCTCTCAAACATTTCTGATAAATCTCCCCCACAGTATCCAGTTCCCAAACAATGGATCTTGCTCTCCAGAAGTGAAATAATCTGCATAATAATCTTGATGCTGACATTACCTACATTTACATATTCTTATATTTGGTTTCTGAACACATGCGCTCCAAGCCTTGCACTTTTCCCTGATGTGAGTCCAAAGGTTTTGATAACCTGGTAAATGTGTCCACAAGCCCTGAGATAAGACATCCGGCGGATCATACCGTAAGTTAATAGATGCAAATGGAGTCATTTAAATTACAGATCATGTAAATGCATGCAGATGCGCGCCTCCGGTTGTCATTCATCGCTTTCATAGAAACAGTTTTGTATATTTTGAGGTTTGTTCCATATTTAATGTGATTGGAAATCCAGGCTGATGACCACAGATTGGCATCATGACTGAAATACTGGGAATAAAAGGATTGATCCCGAAAAAACAAATTCCATCGAAGGTCTGCAGAATATCGCAGCCTTAGACCAGGCTCTGGGGAAGATGTTCTGCATGTGGTGTCATGTCACATTGTGTTATCCCGGCGCCCTCTGCTGTTCATTGTGATATTACACCAAGTGCTCAGAGAGGTGGTATCAGCATAGCTAAGATGTAGCTTCCATGTCGCTGATAGAAGAGTCTCCGGTGCTCTTCTATATAAAATACTTAAATAAGTTATTTGGGGTTCATATGTCTTTCCTGTGGATATTACTGCTTAACCCCAAATAATGATAAGCTTTCTGGGTATTTGACTTTCCATGTAGTTGTCCATAGCATATGTGTGAAACAGGAATTATGAGCCCCAATGGGATGATATTATTTGAGTACTGTAGAATAATTGTATACGTGATGTACAGATGACACTTGTATTCAGTGATATAAAAATAAAAAAGTTTCTTGATCCAATTTAGTCTAATCTCTGATGAATACTCAGTAATGATGATTTCCCCATTCAGCGTCCTAAAATGGTTGTACGATTCTAAAAGGGACGTGTCATGTTTTCTGACATCCCAGTATTAGAAAATAATTGCTATCCCGATTGTGGGGGAGATTTATCAGAAACATCTGATAAAAACTGTTCTAGTTGCCCATGGGAACCAATCAGAGCAAAGGTTTGATTTTATAATGAAAATGAAAGCTGAGCTCTGATTGGTTGCAAAGGGCAACTAGAATAGTTCTGTTCTCAGACACTTTTGATAAATTTCCCCCTAAATTACAATTCTGGAGTAAATAAGTTCATAACTCTGAATTAAAATTAGGTTCTTTTTAAAAATGTATGAGTGCCGCGTCCCACTTATTATTTGTGGGGGTGACACTCTTAGCTATAAATGAACAGTATCTATCTATGCAGAGACGTATCCTGATTTACTCATAAAATTGTAGGAAAAATAACAAAGGAACAGGAAAAACTTTATCTTGGTAACTAACGGCAGAGGCTACTGGGGCGTGGAGAAGCCTTAGCTCCCAGGCTACTCCACGTCCCAGTAGTCTCTGCAGTTAATTTACCAGGGGGTCATCAAGAGACTATCAATTAGTGAGTGACCCTGATTTATCATGCTTGAATTTAATGGTAGATTTATAGCTCCCTTAACTATATTGCTATATCTTTGATGTTAGGGAGTACTGGTTTATGTCTTTCTTTTTGGTTAATTTTCATTTGTTAACCATTTTATTTCCCTAGAGATAGAGATGGAAGATTGCTGTTGGACATTTTTGATGAAAAGCTTCACCCTCTTTCTGTAAGTTATTTATTTTTTAAATTCTACTTATGGCTTTCATGTATGCTATTTTATGTACAGAATAGGAAATTACCACCAGGATGACGGATTGTAAACCAAGCACACTGACATACGGGTGTGTGCCCCTTCTGCAAGTATCCGCTCTTATTTTAGCTTCTCATGCCCTTATTTTGATTTAAAAAACAGCTTTAAATAAGCCTAAGGGGCTGCTCAATTACTGGCTTTGGAGCCAATAGCCCCTCAGGCTCATTTGAATAATTTAATAGCCCTTTATGGTAAGAAGCTGAAAGAACAGTGGATCCTGCCAGAGGGTTCAACCACCAGTATGTCAGTGTGTTTGGTTTACAATCCTTCATCCTGGCGGTAGATTTCCTTTAAGCCAGTGGTATAAATGTAGAGAGCGACTGTACTCCATATTCTAATGGGCCCGCAAGCCTCCAAGCATAAAACACTACAGCAACACTGGCTGCAAAATATTTAGTTTTTTTGAACGGATACCCCATGATCCTGTCGCTGTGCCTCAGTTTGATAGCAAAGGATAAAAAAAAATTAAAAGAAGTTTTTAGACATTCTTTCTCTTTCATTTAAATCCTTTTGATGTCTGGAGTTAGTCCACTCCACCCTGTCTTATATCCATGTGTGTAAGAATTGTTCCTATATATAATGTATTTCACCATTGCAGAAATCAGAAGTTCCATCTGATTATGAGAAGCACGACCCCGAGCAGAAACACATATACCGATTTGTTCGGACGCTCTTCAGTGCTGCCCAGCTGACAGCTGAATGTGCCATAGTAACATTGGTAAGTCTGACTTTTGAATATATTCCTGGTGGTCCAAATATGACCAATAACCCCTTCTGGCTTCCCTTTAAAGATCTTTCTTTTTGGATAACACTTTAGGCCCAGTTCACTTCTTCATTTGGACCTATGTTATTATTTTTCCAACATTAAAATGATAACAGAAGTCTAGCGGATTTTATTGATTTAAAGGAAATTACCATGAGGAATCTACCATCAGATATAGATCTAATTGTAGATTCCTCCTGCCTGACTCTGCCCTAATCTGTAATTTAATAATCCTGGAACCTAACTTGTTAAATACTTTATTTTAGTAATATGTAAATTAACCGTAGAGGCTACTGGGGCGTGTACTAGTCTGGCTGGGCACTGGGAGCTAAGGCTTTGTCCCGCCCCAGTAGCCTCTGCAGATAATTTACATATTACTAAAATAAAGTTTTTAATAAATTAGGTATATTCCAGGATTATTAAATTACAGATTATGGCAGAGGCAGGCAGGAGGAATCTACCATCAGGTCTAGGTAGGTTTCCTTTAACTGGACTGTGAGTATCTTCTGTTAGTGTCTCAGTTTCTACAATTTAGTTTAGCCTTCCTTTATTTGAGGCATAAAAATTAGCGCAGCTGCCTGCATCCGATTTTCAGCTCAAACACACATCAACGGAAAATATATTTGTTCAAAATTTATTAGCTTTAAATCATATGACTTTTTGGACTTGGATTGAGACATCCATTGGGAGAATCCCCAAAATATGAGGATCAACATACCGGGGGAACCGGGGTTCCTGGCCGCCAATGAAATCGAAAGATAATAATTGAGAACCAAACAAACTCGTAAGTTTGACTTGTATTTCAAGGCTTGTTTGAGGGTCAGACATTGACTTATAGGGTAGCCTTCCAAGAGATTTCTATTTGTTGTGTTGGATTGAAGCCTATATAAAAATAGGAAAATATAACCAGTTCCTCTCAGTTGTTCCAATGCAAGACTTCAAACTGGGCCTAGTCTAGTTCTGTTTCTTACCATCACAACCTCTAGCATCTGTTGCCATTCCCTTCATAACTATTATCCAGTATAAAATCACCAGGCTTCTTGAAAGTCGTTCTTGAAGTATAGGGAGCTGCCTTTGAAGGTAGCACTGAGGCAATAATTTTTTTACCCCATATTGGAAAATGCTTTTGCATATTTCCTTCTCATCTAATTTGTATAGTGGTGTCCATTAGGCACTCCCTAAATTCAGCAAGGGACCCCCTACCCTTAGCCAAGGTGTCTGGCAACAGTTTATTACCATCTCCCTACTACATTTATATAGGGTTGATGGAAGTAGGAGACGGTTCTGGATGTGATATTATGTTTCTTCATCTTTTACCGTGTCCTGCAGAAGACGGCATTCTTAGAAAGCCACCGGAAATTAAATCATGTCCATCATTGTATCTGCCGTGAATATTCCATTTAATTATTGGATATCTGATCTCTTCTTTCAGCTTGCGGAGGAAGGAATCCAGAAAGATTTAATAAGTTGCCATCAGGCACAACATGGCTGACGATGTGCCTGATGATGAGCAGATGTTTTTACCATGTATATGACAAAAGATAGTAGCTGGGTTCACATTATTAAAATTATTTTCGTAGCACAGAACTGCATGAATTTACACTTCATGCCACATATAACAGGGATATGTTTCCAAGACAAAGTGATGGCATCATTATATACTCTGCAGCATGGACTGTATTATAGCTGGAAGATAAGAAGATTAATACTTATATGGGGGATATACAACTAATAGGCATCATATTGGGGGTCATTTACTAAGGGCCCGATTCGAGTTTTCCCAACGTGTTAACCGAATATTTCCGATTTGCGCTGATTTCCCCTGTATTGCCCCGGGATTTTGGCGCACGCGAACGGATTGTGGCGCATCGGCGCCGGCATGCACGCGACGGAAATTGGGGGGGCGTGGCCGAACGAAAACCCGACGGATTCGGAAAAACCGCCGCATTTAAAAACGGAAAATGTGTCGCTCGGGACGTGCATTATTTCACTCAGCCGCCTCGGTGAATTCCAGCGCATTCAGATGCTTTTCAGCGCAGCAGCGCCACCTGGTGGACGTAGGAGGAACTACCTTCATAAATCCCAGCCGGACCCGAATCCAGCGCAGAGAACGCACCGCTGGATCGCGAATGGACCGAGGAGGTAAATCTGCCCCAATGTGTTTTCCGAGGAAGCGTCTCCGATATAGTAATCTATTAAAGGACACCTACCATCAGGATCAAGGATTATAAACCAAGCACACTTACACGTTGGTGTGTATCTCCTCTGTCAAGATCCACTCTTCTTTTAGCTTTTTATGCCCCGGTTTTACAAAAAAGGGCTTTAAAAATTATGCAAATTAGTCTGAGGGACTTCAAGCTCCATAAAACTTAATGGAACCTGGAGCCCTTCAGGCTCATTTGCATAGTTTGAAAACCTTTTTTCCATAAAAATAAGGGCATAAGAAGCTAAAAGAAGAGCAGATTCTGCTAGATGGGGCCACATCAGTATGTAAGTGTGCTCGGTTTACAATCCTTGATCCTGGTGGTAGATTTCCTTTAACATACAAACTGGCTTTGTAGCCACACGTAACATAAAGCTTTAATAAAGATTATCCATGGGCCTTGTGGTCTGAATATCTAGGCACAACCATAGTCCTCGGAGTCCTCATAGTCTCCAAACAGAGAGCGACACATCCAGATCTGTACAGGGACCTAGAGGTCTGGCTGTGCCATCTGCTGGAGCCAACCACCTGACATGAGTATTTCCCAGCAATCACGTCTTCTGCAGAGGCCATTTACTATTTCTTCTCATACTGAAGATTTAAAGGAAAACGTTTCCATGTGTTGAGCCAACATAGACTTTACTGGATAGATCACGATTCTAGTAAATGGCGCAGGAGATACAGTTGCTATGACTCCTGTTCCGGAATGTTTCGCATTGGTGAAAATTCTGTGATACACTTCACATTTGAAGTGGCAACATCACACGCTTGTATCTGCTTTCACTTCCTAGTCATGTTCAAGAGACAGAGCATCGACAAGAGTCCCTAGAGGCACAGACATAACTTTAAAAAAAATAAAAACTTCCATCATAAATTATCCACCAAATGCAATGTGTAGGACACCTACCATCAGGATCAAGGATTATAAACCAAGCACACTTACACGTTGGTGTGTATCTCCTCTGTCAAGATCCACTCTTCTTTTAGCTTTTTATGCCCCGGTTTTACAAAAAAGGGCTTTAAAAATTATGCAAATTAGTCTGAGGGACTTCAAGCTCCATAAAACTTAATGGAACCTGGAGCCCTTCAGGCTCATTTGCATAGTTTGAAAACCTTTTTTTCATAAAAATAAGGGCAAAAAGAAGCTAAAAAAAGGGCAGATGCTGCTAGAGGGGGCCACATCAGTATGTAAGTGTGCTTGGTTTACAATCCTTGATCCTGGTGGTAGATTTCCTTTAACATACAAACTGGCTTTGTAGCCACACGTAACATAAAGCTTTAATAAAGATTATCCATGGGCCTTGTGGTCTGAATTTCTAGGCACAACCATAGTCCTCGGAGTCCTCATAGTCTCCAAACAGAGAGCGACACATCCAGATCTGTACAGGAACCTAGAGGTCTGGCCGTGCCATCTGCTGGAACCAACCACCTGACATCAGTATTTCCTAGCAATCACATCTTCTGCGGAGGCCATTCACTATTTCTTCTCATTCTGAAGATTTAAAGGAAAATGTTTCCATGTGTTGAGCCAACATAGACTTTACTGGATAGATCATGATTCTAGTAAATGGCGCAGGAGATACAGTTGCTATGACTCCTGTTCCGGAATGTTTCGCATTGGTGAAAATTCTGTGATACACTTCACATTTGATAGTGGAGAAACTATTATCCATCAGGACGAGCCACAAACTCATGTGCACACAGTGACCAAATCCTATTTATTGGGTTGTCCCCTATGCCTGCATATGGCAACTTTCGAATACCTTTGTGGTTTTGTTACTTCTTTAGAGCGTGTACCAAATAAGTGAAAGTAGTTTTATGAATCATGCGGCACGTCCCTGAGAAAAATGAAAGAAAATAATCAACAAATAAAGGCAATTTCCTCAAGTACCACTTATTGGAAGGAACCTATCTTATAAGGCAATGTCCAACCCTTTAACAGGCCGGCAACATGCTTGTACTGAAATCTGCTTTCACTTCCTAGTCATGTTCAAGAGACAGAGCATCGATTAGAGGCAAAGACATAACTTTAAAAAAAATAAAAACTTACATTGTAAATTATCCACCAAATGCAACGTGTAATTACAGTTTGTACTACATTGATATCAGTGTGTTCTTAAAGGGAACACACTGTCAGAAAAAATGTACCTAACAAACCACTACCAGTATGTTGTCAAGCAGATTAACTTTTTCCAGATCATGTTTCCTTCATGGCCCAGTGTGGTGGCATCATCCAGAAAATCAACTTTGACGTGAGATGTAAATTGGTTGTATAAAAATCAAAGAATTTAGCGCTGCAGTCAAGCTCTCCCCACCTCAGGCCACTCCCTCTTCTCGTATTGATATAAAGTATCAGGCAGGGGGAGAGCTGGTTAGTGATGATCCTAGATGCAAATGAAGCAAATGGGGTTTTCACGAGGTTGTGTGAGCTTAACTTCAGCACTAAAGTCTCCGCCTCCTTGACTTTATACAACCAATTTATATTTCACATCAAAGTTGATTTTTCTGGATGATGCCACCGCACTGGGCCATGAAAGCAACATGATCTGAAAGGTGTTAATCTGCTCCACAACATATTGGTAGTGCTATATTGGTCAATTTATGCTGCAGGTTCCCTTTTAAAAAGTTTTTTTTTTGTGACTAGAGATCTAAACTTATGTTTTATCTTTTATCAGGTTTATCTAGAAAGACTGTTAACCTATGCGGAAATAGACATTTGTCCAGCAAACTGGAAAAGGATTGTACTAGGAGCAATATTACTTGCCTCCAAAGTTTGGGATGACCAGGCTGTGTGGAATGTGGACTACTGTCAGATCTTGAAAGATATCACAGTTGAAGACATGTGAGTTACATTCAACATTATCACATTTTGCATCTCTTCTATTCAACAGATGTTATCTATGGGGAATTACTTGTTTTCTCTCAGGGGCATCTACATTAGAGGGAACCTGTCATCAGAAGTTGGTCTAATAAATCACTAGCAGAATATTAGTGGCCTCATCTAGGAAATCAATTTTGAAGTGAGATGTAAATTGGTTGTATAAAGTCAAGGAGGCGGAGAGTTTATCATTGAAGTCAAGGTGGGGAGCTCTGAACGTCTCCTCCTCCGTGATTGATATTGTGCATTGGGCCTTTAGGAGATCTGGTTAATGATGTTTCTGGATGCTGATTCATCAAAGGGGCTCTCTGAGGAAGAGAGAGCTTGACTTCAGTGTTAAAACCTCTCTTTAAATTTATACAACCAGTTTACATCTCACTTTAAAGTTGATTTTCTGGTTGATGCCACCACACTGGGCCATGAAAGAAACAAAATCTGGAAGGTGTGTCAGCTGCTTGGCAACATACTGGTAGTATTGCCTTTAAGTATTACACAAGGTCCATCAAACTTAATGGTTTGTGATGCAGGACTGGGTAGAGACCCTCTTTATAACCTCTCTCCACACTGATTAAGAGATGAGGGTCCCTAAAGAGAGGAACAATCGGTTATACGCAATTAGTTCTCTATAAAGAGCTCCACTTAAAGGGAACCTTTCAGGTTGATTTAGGACACTAATCAACCCAATGGTCCTTATAAATATGACAGGATCCCTTTAAATACAGGCTCCAGTTTTTCCTGACCCCATGTCTTCTTTGTTTTCAGGAATGAGTTAGAACGTCAGTTTCTAGAGTTGCTGCAGTTTAACATAAATGTTCCGTCCAGTGTCTACGCCAAGTATTATTTTGACCTGCGCTCACTGGCAGAAGGGAACAACCTCAGCTTTCCCCTGGAGCCCCTCAGCCGGGACCGCGCTTGTAAACTCGAGGTAACAGAATTGGACTTTCTTCTGTGTTTTTGAATAGTTGGAAAAGTGCATATTTTACGTGTGCGACTTGCTGTTATCTCACACCGTTTGGATTTTTTTTTGGGATAGGATTGACATAACTGTATTAAAGAAGTATGTGTAAATAGGTAAGTGGATTTTAACACACTGATGTGGGTTAGGCCCATTTCGCATGAGCATTATGGGGACATATATACTGCCACACAGTTTGCAGCCGTATATCCGTCGCCCATGGTGCCCAGCCGAGGTACGGTGTCACTATACTGTACCATCGCCCGGAAAAATAAAGGCCATTCTCCATCTTTTCCCATAAGTATGGCCAGGTACCAGGCCACCCTATGGAGAGGAGAGGGGATGGGTGAGCAGCGCTCATTTCTCTGCCTTTCCAGCTTAGCATGTGGTACACCCGGATCCCGGCACAGGCGTAGCGCACATTTGTGTTAAAGAAGCCTTAGGCTTCATTCGCACAAACATATAAAAACGTTCATATATACCTGTAGCATACGGCCCCATTCATTTCAATGGGCAATGTGGCCATCCATTGAATGGCTGTATTTTGCATTGTAATGCGGTTGCGTTTTTTAACGCATGCGTTTTTTTACGATTTTTTTACGTTTTTTTAGTAAAAAAAACGTCCCAAAACGGCCTAAAAACGCACCAGTGTGTCTTCACCTTAGGGTGATGCCACACGTGGCGTTTTTGAAACCGTTTTGAATCGGTTTTTAGCCCGGTTGTTCAAGCAAAAAGCATGTGTTTTGCTTAAAAATGGGCCAAAACGGATTCAAAAATGGTTGTTTTTGGTCGTTTTAAGCAGTCCGTCCAAAAACGCATGCGTTTTTTGAAAACGCATCAGTTTTTGACCTGTTTAATTAAGATAATTGTGTGAAACCTGTCAAAAACGGAAGTGTTTTCAAAAACAACAAGTAAGGGTGTTGCCACACATGGCGTTTTGAACCCGTTTTGGTCCGTTTTTAAGCAGTCCGTTAAAAAACGCATACGTTTTTGAAAACATCATGCATTTTTTAACGGACTGCTTAAAAACGGACCAAAAACGTGTTCAAAACGCCATGTGTGGCATCACCCTTACTCGTTGATCCAGGCACCGTGACTGTGGTAATCTTCTTATATGTGTTATCCATGTCCTCTCTCCTAATAAAATCAAATTTTTAAATTATGCTAATGAGTCAGAAGTGCTCTTGCACAGATGCACAGGCTGTTATACTGTGCTAGAGCATTTTCCCCTCCCACTGTATGAAATTACAGTAGGAAGGGGGAGGGGAAAGTGCTAAAGGAGCAGTGGGGATGGGGAGAGTGTAAAATCATGTGAAGCTACAGCACAGAGGGACACTGGTAATCTCCCCTGAGCACTTCTGGCTTATTATCATAATTTTAAAAGTTGATTTTAGAAGGAAGTAGGGCATGGATAACAAATATAAGAAGATTACCACAGTCACGGTGCCTGGATCTTAAGAATCATGCTCATAAATAAATGAGGCGACTGTAATTCCCCCATATTTGGATTATTTCACCATATTTTTTGGCTTCTTTTTCCAGCCTCTCAGTACATTACGGTGAATAATAAATGGTGTATCTAGGAAGAACAATTTATTATACAGAAAACAAGCCCCTATGCTGCTCTGTATATGGGGAAAGTTATAACTTTTGTAGGGTGGGGAGTAAAAAATGAAACAGACATGTTAAGAAAGTTCTCTCTTCTATTAAATGCATCAGCACAGACTGTATTTTTTTCTGTATTTTTAGGCTATTTCCCGCTTGTGTGAGGATAAGTACAAGGACTTCCGAAAACTGGCCAAGAGACGTTCTGCGAGTACTGATAACCTTACTGTCGTAAGATGGTCTCCCGCCATTATATCCTAACAGTGGCTTCACTCCAGACTCCACTGTCTCATATACTGTTTTGTCCGAATATTGTTGTCTTATGTCTTGGGGAAACGAGACCTTGTATTATTATTATTATTATTTTTTATTATTCTGAAGAGTCGACAAGCCTCCCTTACAGTGCCTCCCTGTCACGAAGATGGGACACATCCGTCACTTTCCGGAAAACATTTAAGCCATTCCATAGCTTTAGCCTTCTCTCAATTATTTGGATTTACAATTCTTAAATTGATGCAAATGAAACAAAATGAAGAATATAGAAATGAAAAAACACGGGGAAAAAAAATATCGAATGCTGGAAAAATCCAAAAACTGGCAGTTTTTTTTTTTATCTGTGAATTTCTTAGGAAAATCAGTTTTTCTAATATAATGTTTAATTTAGCCACTTTTTGTTCTCATAGAAAAGTCATACAGAAGTTTTTGAGCCGGTGTTCAGAGTATTGGTCAAGATGATCAAAGCAGGTGGCAGAATTATACAGGGGGCGATTACGAGGACCGTGCAAAAATAATGTGCGAAATTTACCTGAAATATGAATTGTCACTAGTGCCAGATTTAGATGCTAGGATCTTTCATTTTTAGTTGTCTAAAAGCTGCTGTGACGGAGGTCTCTCATTATCGTTTTCTTGGTTTCCCGAGTGCTCTGAGCCAACCACCTGACATGAGTATTTCCCAGCAATCAGTCTTCTGCGAGGCCATTTACTATTTCTTCTCATACTGAAGATTTAAAGGAAACGTTTCCATGTGTTGACCAAACATAGACTTTACTGGATAGATAACGATTCTAGTAAATGGCGCAGGAGATACAAGTTGCTATGACTCCTGTTCCGGAATGTTTCGCATTGGTGAAAATTCTGTGATACACTTCACATTTGAAGTGGCAAACATCACACGCTGTATCTGCTTCACTTCCTAGTCATGTTCAAGAGGACAGAGCATCGACAAGAGTCCTAGAGGCACAGACATAACTTTAAAAAAATAAAAACTTCCATCATAAATTATCCACCAAATGCATGTGTAATACAGTTTGTACTACATTGATATCAGTGTGTTCTTAAAGGGAAACACACTGTCAGAAAAAATGTACCTAACAAACCACTACCAGTATGTGTCAAGCAGATTAACTTTTCCAGATCATGTTTCCTTCATGGCCCAGTGTGGTGGCACATCATGCCAAAATCAACTTTGACGTGAGTGTAATTGGTTGTCTAAAATCACGAATTAGCGCTGCAGTCAAGCTCTCCCCCTCAGGCCCTCCCTCTCTCTTTGATATCGTCAGGAGGGGGGAGAGCTTGTTGTGATGATCCAGATGCAAATGAAGCAAATGGGGTTTTCACGAGGTTGTGTGAGCTTAACTTCAGCACTAAAGTCTCCGCCTCCTTGACTTTATAACACCAATTTATCATTCACATCAAGTTGATTTTTCTGGATGAGGCCACCGCACTGGGCCATGAAGCAACATGATCTGAAGGTGTTAATCTGCTCCACAACATATTGGTAGTGCTATATTGGTCAATTTATGCTGCAGGTTCTCTTTTAAAAAGTTTTTTTTTTTGACTAGAGATCTAAACTTATGTTTTATCTTTTATCAGGTTTATCTAGAAAGACTGTTAACAGCGGAAAAGACATTTGTCCAGCAAACTGGAAAAGGATTGTACTAGGAGCAATATTACTTGCCTCCAAAGTTTGGGATGACAGGCTGTGTGGAATGTGGACTACTGTCAGATCTTGAAAGATATCACAGTGAAGACAGTGGAGTTACATTCAACATTACACATTTTGCATCTCTTTATCTCACAGATGTTATCTATGGGGAATTACTTGTTTTCTCTCAGGGCTCTACATTAGAGGGAACCTGTCATCAGAGTTGGTCTAATAAATCACTAGCAGAATATTAGTGGCCTCATCTAGGAAATCAATTTTGAAGTGAGATGTAAATTGGTTGTATAACAGTCAAGGAGGCGGAGAGTTTATCATTGAAGTCAAGTGGGGAGCTTGAACGTCTCCTCCTCCGTGATTGATATTGTGCATTGGGCCTTTAGGAGATCTGGTTAATGATTTCTGGATGTCTGATTCATCAAGGGGCTTTCTGAGGAGAGAGAGAGCTTGACTTCAGTTTTAAACCTACGCCTCTTTACATTTATACCACCAGTTTAAATATCACTTTAAAGTTGATTTCTGGTTGATGCCACCACACTGGTCCATGAAAGAACAAAATCTGGAAGGTGTGTCAGCTGCTGGGCAACATACTGGTAGTATTGCCTTTAAGTATTACACAAGGTCCATCAAACTTAATGGTTGTGATGCAGAGAACGGGTAGACCCTCTTATAACCTCTCTCCCCAGCTGATTAAGAGATGAGGGTCCCCAAAGAGAGGAACAACGGTTATACGCAATTAGTTCTCTATAAGAGCTCCACTTAAAGGGAACCTTTCAGGTTGATTTAGGACATTAATCAACCCATGGTCCTTATAAAATAGGCAGGATCCCTTAAATACAGACTCAGTTTCTCTTGACCCCATGTCTTCTTGTTTTCAGGAATGAGTTAGAACGTCAGTTTCTAGAGTTGTCTGCAGTTTAACATAAATGTTCCGTCCAGTGTCTACGCCAAGTATTATTTACTACCTCTCGCACTCACTCAACTAGGCGGTCCCCTGGAGCCCCTCTCCATGGACCCGGGAGCCGCGCTTGTAAACTCGAGGTACAGAATTGGACTTTCTGTGTTTTGAATAGTTGAAAAAGTGCATATTTCACGTGTGCGACTTGCTGTTATCTCACACCGTTTGGATTTTTTTTGGGATAGGATTGACATAACTGTATTAAAGAAGTATGTGTAAATAGGTAAGTGGATTTTAACACACTGATGTGGGTTAGGCCCATTTCGCATGAGCATTATGGGGACATATAACTGCCACACAGTTTGCAGCCGTTATCCCGTCGCCCATGGTGCCAGCCGAGGTACGGTGTCACTATACTGTACCATCGCCCGGAAAAAATAAGGCCATCTCCATCTTTTCCCATAAGTATGGCCAGGTACCAGGCCACCCTATGGAGAGGAGAGGGATGGGTGAGCAGCGCTCATTTCTCTGCCTTCCCTTAGCATGTGTACACCGGATCCCGGCACAGGCGTAGCGCACATTTGTGTTAAAGAAGCCTTAGGCTTCATTCGCACAAACATATAAAAACGTTCATATATACCTGTAGCATACGGCCCCATTCATTCAATGGGCAATGTGGCCATCCATTGAATGGCTGTATTTCATTGTAATGCGTTCGTTTTTTAACGCATGCGTTTTTTTACGATTTTTTTACGTTTTTTTGTAAAAAAAAACGTCCCAAAAACGGCCCTAAAAACACGCCACGTGTGTCTTCACCTTAGGGTGATGCCACACGTGGCGTTTTTGAAACCGTTTTGAACCGGTTTTAGCCCGTTGTTAAGCAAAAAGCATGTGTTTTGCTTAAAAATGGGCCAAAACGGATTCAAAAATGGTTGTTTTTGGTCGTTTTAAGCAGTCCGTCCAAAAACGCATGCGTTTTTGTGAAAACGCATCAGTTTTTGACCTGTTTTTAATTGATAATTGGTGAAACCTGTCAAAAACACGGAAGTGTTTCAAAAACACAAGTAGGGTGTTGCCACACATGGCGTTTTGAACCCGTTTTGGTCCGTTTTTAAGCAGTCGTTAAAAAACGCATACGTTTTTGAAACATCATGTATTTTTAACGGACTGCTTAAAAAACGGACCAAAACGTGTTCAAAACGCCATGTGGGCATCACCCTTACTCGTTGATCCAGGCACCGTGACTGTGGTAATCTTCTTATATGTGTATCCATGTCCTCTTCTCTAATAAAATCAATTTTTAAATTATGCTAATGAGTCAGAAGTGCTCTTGCACAGATGCACAGGCTGTTCTACTGTGCTAGAGCATTTTCCCTCCCACTGTATGAAATTACAGTAGGAAGGGGGAGGGGAAAGTGCTAAAGGAGCAGTGGGGATGGGGAGAGTGTAAAATCATGTGAAGCTACAGCACAGAGGGACAACTGGTAATCTCCCCTGAGCACTTCTGGCTTATTATCATAATTTTAAAGTTGATTTAGAAGAAGAAGTAGGGCATGGATAACAAATATAAGAAGATTACCACCGTTGCACTGCCTGGATCTCAAGAATCATACTCGTTAGTAAATGAGGCGACTGTAATTTCCCCATATTTGGATTATTTCACCACATTTTTTGGCTTCTTTTCCAGCCTCTCAGTACATCATGGTACTAAATGAATAGGAAGAACAATTTATTCTACAGAAAACAAGCCCCCATACGCTCTGTGATATGGGGAAAGTTATGACTTTGTAGGGTGGGAGTAAAAAAATGAAACAGACATGTTAAGAAAGTTCTCTTCTATTAATGCATCAGCACAGACTGTATTTTTTTCTGTATTTTAGGTCTTTCCCGCTTGTGTGAGGATAAGTACAAGGACTTCCGAAAACTGGCAAGAGACGTTCTGCGAGTACTGATAACCTTACTGTCGTAAGATGGTCTCCCGCCATTATACCTAACAGTGGTTCACTCCAGACTCCACTGTCTCATATATGTTTTGTCCGAATATTGTTGTCTTATGTCTTGGGGGAAACGAGACCTTGTCTTATTATTATTATTTTTATTATTCTGAGAGTCGACAAGCCTCCTTACAGTGCCTCCCTGTCGAAGATGGGACATATCCGTCACTTTCCGGAAAACATTTAAGCCATTCCATAGCTTTAGCCTTCTCTCAATTATTTGGATTTACAATTCTTAATTGATGCAAATGAAACAAAATGAAGCAATATAGAAATGAAAAAAACGGGGGAAAAAAATTCGAATGCTGGAAAAATCCAAAACTGGCAGTTTTTTTTTTTTTTATCTGTGAATTTCTTAGGAAATCTGTTTTTCTAATCTAATGTTTAATTTAGCCACTTTTTGTTCTCATAGAAAAGTCATACAGGTTTTGAGCGGTGTTCAGGTATTGGTCAAGATGATCAAAGCAGATGGCAGAATTATACAGGGGGCGATTACGAGGACCGTGCAAAAATAATGGGCGAAATTGACCTGAATATGAATTGTCACTAGTCCAGATTTAGATGCTAGGTCTTTCATTTTAGTTGTCTAAAAGCTGCATGTGACTTACATCCCCCCAATCACCTGCATGGAGCTCTAGTGATTTAGGGAACCTGTCATCAACAATTGGCCTAATAAACCACAACCAGATATGTTCAAGCAGCATTATACCTCCTAGTTTCTATTTCTTTCCTGATCCTGTGTGGTGCATACATCCAGAAAATCAACTGTGAAGTGAGCTGTAACTTGGATGTATAAAGTCAAGGAGGAGGAGAGTTCAACACTAAAGTCAAGGTGAGAAAACTCTGAACGCCTCTCCTCTGTCATAGAAATCACAGAGCTCTGGTAAGTGATGTCTCTGGAAGAAGACCACCAATCATACAGTGAAGAAGTTTCAGAAGAAGAGAGAGCTGACTTCAGGTTTTAATCTCGCCTCCCTGACTTATACAATTAATTTACATTTTACTGCAAAGTAGATTTCTGCATGATGCCGCCACACTCAGAAAGAAACATGATATGGAAGGGTGTGTGCTTGGCGACATATAGTGGTAATGTTATTGGGTCAATTTCTGCTGATAGTTCCCTTTAACATCTAGTGGGCTCAGAAAAAAAAAGCCGACGACGAGGAAACATCGAGGAGCCAATTAAGTCAGAGGATGAATGAGCACTTTGTTCTGAACATGGTATATACCATTTTCGGTTATCACGTGTACGGTTGAGTATTTTGGAAAAAGTTTTGGGAAAGCAAATCCTATTCAGAATATTTTTAAATGACTTTTTGATTGCAGGTGGGATCAGCCTGACATGTAAAGCGGTTCTTGTTTAAATAAAATTCACGTTTGCACATTTTGTTCTGACATTCCACAGTCTAAAGTCTGCTATTATAAAGATCCAGACTTTAGTTAAAGGAATATGTCTGGTACATCTTTCCCCCAAACGAAGGTCCTACCTCATTTACTGTAGTGATGATAGTTGAAATATATCAATGTATGTATGTCCTGTTTATAATGACCCCCAGTCTGTAATTAATACATATGAATTGAGTTCTGCTGGGTGTTCCTGAGTGGGTTACAACAACCGCTCCTCTCATGCTCTGTCATCACGCCTTCCTGTCAGGTTGGTGGGGGGTGTGTGTGCAGGGTGTGTGGGTGAAGGGTGGGTGGTGGAAGGGTGTGGGTGTGCTGTGAAGGGTGGTGGGTGGGGTGTGTGGGTGCTGGTGCTTGTGTGTGTGTGGTGAAGGGTTGTGGTGTATGGTGTGCTGTGCTTATGGTGCATGGTGTGTGCGTGAAGGCGTGTGTGTGTGATGTGCAGGTGTGTGTGTGTGCGCGTGCAGGGTGTGTGTGTGCGTGCAGGGGGGCTGTGAGGGGTGTGTGGCGTGCAGGTGTGTGGTGTGTGTGATGTGTGTGCAGGGTGGGTGTGGGTGCGAGGGTGTGTGCAGGTGTGGTGTGCAGGGTGGTGTTGTGGTGTGCGGCGGTGTGTGTGTAGGGTGTGGTGTGTGGTCGTGAAGGTGTGTGTGTGTGAGGTGGTGAGTTCAGGGGTGTGTGTGTGAGCTGTAAGTGGGGTGCGGTGTGGGATTTGGTGTGCAGGGTTAGATGCTAGGATCTTTCATTTTTAGTTGTCTAAAAGCTGCTGTGACTTACCCTCCCCCCAATCACCTGCATGAAGCATCCAGGTGATTTAAAGGGAACCTGTCATCAACAATTGGCCTAATAAACCACAACCAGAATATTGTCAAGCAGCATAATACCTCCTAGTTTCTATTTCTTTCCTGATCCTGTGTGTTGCCATCATCCAGAAAATCAACTGTGAAGTGAGCTGTAACTTGGATGTATAAAGTCAAGGAGGAGGAGAGTTCAACACTAAAGTCAAGGTGAGAAACTCTGAACGCCTCCTCCTCTGTCATAGAAATCACAGAGCTCTGGTAAGTGATGTCTCTGGAAGAAGGACCACCAATTACAGTGAAGAAGGCTTTCAGAAGAAGAGAGAGCTTGACTTCAGTGTTTAATCTCCGCCTCCTTGACTTTGTACAATTAATTTACATTTTACTGCAAAGTAGATTTTCTGGATGATGCCGCCACACTCATGAAAGAAACATGATATGGAAGGTGTGTCCGCTGCTTGGCGACATATAGTGGTAATGGTTTATTGGGTCAATTTCTGCTGATAAGTTCCCTTTAACATCTCAGTGGGCTCAGAAAAAAACAGCCGAGTGAGGAAACATCAGAGGAGCCAAATAAGCAGAGAATGAAGCACTTTGTCCTGATACATGTATATTACACATTTTCTGGTTATCACTTGTACGGTTGAGTTATTTGGGAAAAAGTTTTTGGGAAAGCAAATCCTAATTCAAGAATATTTTTAAATGACTTTTTGATTGCAGGTGGGATCAGCCTTGACATGTACAAGCCGGTTCTGTTTAAATAAATATTCCACGTTTGCACAATTTTTTGTTCTGACATTCCACAGCTAAAGTCTGCATATTATAAAGATCCAGCACTTTAGTTAAAAGGAATATGTCTGGTACATCTTTCCCCCCAAACCGAAGGTCCTACCTCATTTACTGTAGTGATGATATTGAAATCATTGTATCAATGCATGTATGTCCTGTTATAAATGACCCCCAGTCTGTATTATAATCATTTGAATTGAGTCAGCTGGGTGTTCCTGAGTCGGGCTACAGCAACCACTTCCTCCTTCATGCTCTGGTAATCACACCTCGTGCAGGGTGTGTGTGTTCAGGGTGTGTGTGTGCAGGGTGTGTGTGTGCAGGGTGTGTGTGTGCAGGGTGTGTGTGTGTGTGTGTGGCAGGGTGTGTGTGTGTGTGCAGGGTGTGCGTGCAGGGTGTGTGTGTGCGTGCAGGGTGTGTGTGGGTGTGCAGGGTGTGTGTGTGCGTGCAGGGTGTGTGCGTGTGCAGGGTGTGTGTGCGTGCAGGGTGTGTGTGTGTGATGTGGTCGTGCAGGGTGTGTGTGGTGCAGGGTGTGTGTGTGTGCAGGTGTGTGTGCGTGTGCAGGGTGTGTGTGTGTGCGTGTGAGGTGTGTGTGTGTGCGTGTGCAGGGTGTGTGTGTGTGCGCGTGCAGGGTGTGTGTGTGCGTGCAGGGTGCGTGTGTGGTGTGTGCAGGGTGCGTGTGTGTGTGTGTGTGCAGGGTGCGTGTGTGTGTGTGGTGATCGGTGCGTGTGGTTGTGGTGTGTGCAGGGTGCGTGTGTGTGTGTGTGCAGGGTGCGTGTGTGTGTGCTCAGGTGTGGTGTGTGTGCAGTGGTTCGTGTGTGTGTGTTCAGTGGCTGGTGGGCAGTGGTGGGTGTGTGTGTGCAGGGTCGTCGTGTTGTGTTGCAGGTGCGTGTATGTGTGCGGTGCCGGTGTGTGTGCAGGTGCGTGTGTGTGTTGAATGTGGTGCAGGTTGCGTGTGTGTGTGTGCAGGTGCGTGTGGCATCCTGGAGGAAGGGTGTTTGAATCACAAGATTTCAATGCAGACAGGGGGGTGTTTTATAATTTACAGGAGCCACTGACAAATTTTGATATCATCATGCAGGACAGCTCACTACAAAAAAATGCGTATGACCTTCAGTTTGAAGGGATTGCCTATGCCTGGAGACCCGCGTTCTCGCCCGCCCATTTAAGCCCTGTTTTCCAATTGGCTGTGTCATTTCAGATTTCTGTTCCATCATAGCAACAGAAAACTAAAGATGATGCAGTGTTGGATCCGACCACATGAAGGAAGGGTTCCTTGGGTTCCATCCTAGGTGGGGACCTAGGATGTAAAATAAAATGTTGTAAATCTATTGCACTTCTTACGATGTACTGACGTGAGTTACAGTCTATCTTTTTGTGTCCTGAGCTACGGTCACTATTCTGTAGCCTTCAGAGCTGAAATCTAAGAGCATTACTCTTGTCTACATCTACTGATTTGCAAGATACACAGTTTTCATCTTGTTTCACGTTTTCCCAAAACCCAACAACCAAACCCAATTGTAAAAAGGGACACTGGATATTCCGATCAGTACATGATAAGTATTGCAGTGTATTTACAAAACTATTTTTTGTTCATTATGCAGATTAAGGAAACGGTAAAAAGATTTTCAGCACTGAGCAAACCCTTTTTATGAAGCTGTATAATTTCTCAAACATGTGGAAAAGATGGGTGGTTTATGGTGTGCTCCACCTTTGGATATATCTCATTTCTATGGTAAATTTTCCCTATGTGAGACTAGTAGCCCATATAGACATCTGTCTATAGCCACGTGGCCATGGAGCCTCTATGGCTGTGCTCTTCTGCAGACGGCTTCACAAATATACATGGCAATTATACGGGAATCTCAGTTTCCCTCGCATACAACTGTTACATATTATAAAGTGATCTATAACTGTAAAGGGGTTACCTAGTTCAGAAAAGTAAAAGTTAAAGGGGTTGACCACTTTCCCTCATGTCTTATGTAATGTGTGTGTAAGTGTGGGGGGCAGGATATGAGGTAATTTACCAATACACATCTATTTATAGTTCTGATCCGCTTTCTTAATATGTGAAGTGAGGCCATCAACCAGACATTTCTGTAAATAAAATGGCTGCAGATGGAGGGTCATGTGATCTCTAACTGTCCATGAACAATCGCTTTGCCAGGATCTTATGATACCGTAGTATTGATGAACATAAGATCAATGTTCTGGCAGGGAAATTGTTTATGGACAGTTAGAGATCACATGACCCTCCATCTGCAGCCATTTTATGGACAGGAATGTCCGGCTGATGAGGTAAAAGACAGGAGGCTTCACTTTACATATCAAGAAAGCGGAGCAGAACTATTAATAGATGTATATTGGTAAATTACCTAATAACCTGTCCCCCACACTTACACACACATTACAAAACATATGAGGTGAAGTGGCCAACCCCTTTAAAGAAACACTTCAATCTTGAGGACATGTCCCTGAGGCATAACTTGAAGGTTCTAGGCCTCAGCATCAAATCTGTACTGGGTTCCACGACTATAATTATCCCCTATGTGCACCCTATCGGCACTTTCTTCACCCCATCATGTTCTCTCAGTCAGACATATTGCCTGTTGATATAAAGGAAACCTACCATCCGGAATCACTAACTGAAGTACAGGTGGTCCCCTTTTTAAGAACACCTGACTTACAGATAACCCCTAGTTACAAATGGACCTCTGGATGTTGGTAATTCACTGTACTTTAGCCCTAATAATCAGCTGTAGAGGTGTCTGTAATGAAGCTTTATTGTTAATACTGGTTCTTATGACAACCCAACATTTTTAAAATACAATTGTCACAGAATTGGGGTTACAATTATAAACTATACAGTTCCGACTTACATACAAATTCAATTTAAGAAGAAACCTACAGAACCTATCCTGTACGTAACCCGGGGACTGCCTGTATTCCTGATGATAGATAGCACACAGTTATAGATCATTTTATTCATCATGAATTTTGCCCATTGTTAACAAAGTGGGAAAACTTAAAAAAAAAACCATCAAAAATGTATGAAAAAAATATAAAATGTGAGGTTGTGGGGCATGCCTGTGATACAAGTTATTACCCCTAGAGGGGGCAAATCACAAATACTGTATACATTGTCAATTTAAAGTCGATTCTCCATGTCATAGTGCTGAACCAAAAGTGCATTGGGAAGTTGTGGATCATTCCTGAGGTTATAAATATATATATAGAACACATATACTATTTATATTGTGGATGTTCTGTGTGTGTGTGTCTGTGTGTGACCGGAACGAGGAGAGAAGTGAGTGGAGTGAGGAGCGCATTTGGGCAGTTGTACGGGTGAGCGATTGATTTTGGCACTCTTTTACACCGGCACACACTGGAAAGTTCTGTGCAATGTGTTTTATTTAGCCTTATTGTCTTATTTTTTTTTCGTTTTGCCTTTTTTCTTACTTTTGCCTCACAATTCACTTTCCATTTTATTTCAATCCTGTGCTGAACCGATAATAACACCCAATAATATATAGTACAACAAGATATGATAATAAAATATAATATATACTATATATATAAAAAATTTTTTATTTTTTCAAATGAGTAAAAAAATTCTGACCTTTGAATCCTTTTCTCACTCTTTCACAGGAGGTTTTCGTTGTTGCAAGCGCAAACCTAGTTCCGATTACTAGCGAATTTTGCAAGCAATATGTAAATCTTGTATATGTGTTACCTGGACGCACAGAAGCAGGCTATGTGTTACATATGTATTATACTATATATATATTTGCAGGGAAAAATTATTTTAAAATTAAAAAAAAAAAAAAAAAAAAAAAATCCAGCTGTCACTTCACGGCGAGGTTGGTAGTTACGACCCCAGCAGCGCAGAGCTAGTGTGATGAGTTATTGTGGGGGCACGTAACTTTTATATGGTTTGCATAGTAATGATTTAATGAAATTGAAAGAGGGGCGCTATTTTTACACCATTTACAATTTTATCTATTTTGCAAGGGGTGGGGGGTATTCCAGATTTTTACTTCAAGAACTACTTTGGATGCTAAGCACAAGATTCCATAGCCCCCCCCAAGCCAATCATTTTAACTTGCAGCGAAGTTTCTTGCAGTTGTTGTAACTGCTTCTTACATGGCACAGAGATTCCTCTATACCTCATATATTTGTATATGTGTTGTATGGGTATATGACTCTCAGTCCTGTTACATGATTGGCCTGAGCTGTATGTATACATGTGGAAGTGGGAGTGTGGATGAGAACTTCCCCACTGATCTGATTTCTTGATTACTTGATGATCACACTCTATGAATGGTGACTAATAAAAATAAAATGAACTTATTGTTGAGGAAACACATTATTTTATAAGACAAATTACGGGAGAAAAAGGGAGAAAATTTAGTTTAGCTTTTATAGCCAACTAAAGTGAGTCAGTGCGGTCTTTTTTTCTTCTCAATTCAACGTGACCAGGCACTCTTTGGAAAAAAAGGCAATCAGGCACCTCATGGGATATCAGCCAGGACCTCTATACTTAAAAAGCAGGCCTGTGACAGGGGTGCACGTAAATGGTATTAGAGCAGTGAGATTAGCGAGTAGGAGTGACGTAATATTAGCGATCCTTTTTAGATTATTTTTAGAGACCGAAAGGGGGCCCAAATACAGCAAAAAGGCCAAACCTCATGGGTATTTTTTCGAAAAATCCCAACGACCGGCCAATTTTAAGAAGTAGTAGGTAGGAAATAACTACCCGTTTCAGTTTTAAGGTCTCATCGTATTGGCATCCCTGGGGACATGCAATCAATACAATAGGAAGGGAAGACGGAAGCAAAATTCATATATTTGCATAAGTCCTCTTGAACGAGGTCAAATTATTGGCAGCAACTACCTTGCACCCCTTTCGAAGTCCAGTCACTTTAAATAGTGCTGAACTTGGCACCATCCAGGGGATTTGTGTGATGGGGAGGGCTGTTGTGTCTGATGGCCAACCTCTGGTTCTGATTAGAGTAAGAGACGGCATGGGTGCCGACAGAGACCCCTCGGTCTTATGAGCACCCACATGCCATAGATACCACACCCCACGCTATGTGCATTGCACTTTTCAATTTGTGGCTAAATTAGGAATTATGGGTGCCAGTTAGCGGGTTGAATGAAAAAAAACACCTTGCCAAAAAGGGGTGGTTGTGGTCAGAATTTCAGGAGCAGAGTTTTTTTTTAGGTGAGACTGGGTGAGACTTAATGAAAACCTCACCCTGTCCTTGCTGTTACCTATCTGGGTTCTCTCTGGATTTATCCTTAATCAGTATTAGTCCAGTGGGCGGAAAAAGGAAAAGGAAAAAATAAGCATCTTCTTAGGAAAAAGGTTAACGATTTACAGGCTACAGGACGGAAACGCACACCACCTCATTTCTCTGGACTCTTCAAAACATAACCATTAGTTCATTTAAATAATTGCTTATGTTTGTTCCTTCCATATTTAAAGAGCATACACGTCAGTTATAGTAGTAAGTTTGCATGAGCTGCACTAAATTTAGAACACGGAGGTTATTTTTAATTGTTATAGTGTGCCCATGATAAATAGAATCAGACGTTCAGCTTTAAGAAGATTTTTATAATATAACGCCCCCAAGTGGTATATAAAATAAAAGGACTCCAGTTGTCCTGAATGGGTCCTCCGTGTTGCCTTATGGCGAATAAGACCCTAGAAATGTCTACTTCTCAAACAATTGTGAAAATAAAAAAGTTCTATATACCCCAATGATAAATAAATGAACGCTACAGTTCCACTTGTCGCGTAATCGGGATAAATGGCTTCCTTATTTCGATCCCCCTCTCTCTTGCTTTCTCCGTGCACCCCATAACAAGGATAGGTCCAATAACCCGTTTTTTTTCTCCTATCCAGTGTGCCCGTGTCCCTGGTAGTGTAATGACGCTGTTATGTTCGATCATCCTCTCTCAGTGTTGTCATGACCGCGCTCCTCCCCCGAAACATAGGTACCAAATAACCTCCTTAGCGGTGTGTCTTTTTCAGTTTTTTTCTCCCTTTAAGTGAATACCACGGGAGGGGGTGATAACTTTTTAGATTCCGTTTTGAGCTTCCACACATAGAGAGTAAACCGGGAGCGCCCCCCCCCCCCCCCCCCCAGCGTAAACATAGGTTGCATAGTAAGTACCGGAACTTTTGATTTTGGAATGGCATAGTAGGCCAAATCTATTCGTACCCATTGACGATGATGTTTTAGGAGATGTGCTTTGTACAGAGAGCAGTAGAACTTAATCTTTGTGTTTATAGGGGTTCTCGCTGTCATAGGAATACTACCTCTGTCGCTTCTTAATATTGGCAGCACGCTTATTATGTACGCATCACTTTAAAAGACCCCCGATTCAGCCACTACGGAATTGATTGATGCACTTAGAGGCCGACTGGTGCCCAAAAACTGCAAACCCAACCCTGCTTAGTTATTTGCGATCTTCCCCTCCAGGTTTTCCCCTTTCTCCCTCTCCTCTCCGCTCTGGGTTTATTTTGCCATTCCATCCAGTCCTCTTCTTCCCCTGGGACTCCTTTGGAAAATATCCGGTGGCAAACCAAAAAATTTAAAGCAGGAACTTTGCTCACCCGTTCCTTGTATCCTGTCAACAACTTTCAATTGTTTACACCCTATTGACCTATAGAAGGACACCACACACCCCCCAGTAGGGATAGAAATTTAGATAGCAAATTAGAAGAAAGGACTAAAGATAGAAATTATCATTTTTATCTCTTCCAAGTGTCCCCTTGGGACACTAGGAAGAAAAATCGGAGCTGCTTCGCTCTAGTGTTGCGATCCCTGATTTTGGTTTTTTGCGGGTGTGGGGTTTTCGGGTGGCGTGTGGGGGGGGGGCAAGCAGGGCGGATACTAAAAAAATAATTTGGACCCTTTTGTCTTAATCCCCTCTTCCCACCGTCCCCAAAGTAGCGAGTCTTTCCAGTTACACTTTAGGTTAGTAGGAAATTGCGCACCGTAGTTATTCAGCCCGCGTAAATGCACTACCGCCCGCCTCGTCAGTTAGTCGACGCAAGTAGTAAGCTATCACAATTAACAACTGCATATGACGCAAACGTAGCACTGCATTTCTTTTTTACGTTGCTTGCGTCGACAACTGCCAGGAAGACTTCTCCCTTGATGCTCCTGCTTATGGTCTTGGCGCTGGGGGCTGCGGCATTCTTGGCCTCTCTTATCCCACGCCTGTTTGTTTTGGGTTGACCCACAGAAAAGGATAAGCTGGAGGGCAGCCTCTGGCACCGTGCTCATAGGTAATTTTTGCCACCCATCCCCAACAACCTTGCCTAGGCATCTCCCTATCGTTCCCCAGTAGTAGGAGTGAGTAAAATCCACTCAGCACGTCCCTATTTATCATATACGTGTCCACTCTTTATTGTCATTTCCGACCCCCCCCATTCCCCCCCTCCCCTGCTGGTCTCACTGCTGCCGTCCACCCCTATTTGAGTCAGCCCCCCCCTGCTTCCCTTTCAATCTGTTTCACAAATAGCGATTTCTAGGTTGCTTGTTGACTCTCTCCTAATCTTTCTCCGGATTTAACTGCTCTACCTCTCACAAGTCCCAAACCCTTCGTTTCGTCTGGTCTCTCATAGATACAAGATAGCCCCCCGCCATCAGGTTTTTAACTGCAGCTAAGTGCTTCAGTTGTTTTTAACTGCTTCTTACATTGCACAGCGCCCTATATTGTATAGTGGTTGTTCTGGGTATTACAGCTCAGTCCTGTCACATGAATTGGACTGAGTTGTACACATGTGCAGTGGTGCTGGGTAATGGACCCCACTGATCTGATATTGATTATCCACACTATGGAATGGTGATTAATAAAAAATAAAATGAAATTATTTGTTGAGAAAAACAATTTATCTGACAATTCACGGAAATTTAGTTTAGTTTTATATGCCAACTACAAGTGAGTGCCTTAACTTTACGGCATCTTTGAAAAGCAGGCACCATGGGATATCAGCCAAGACCTCTATACTGACAGGTGACGTAATTGGTATAGAGCAGTGATAGCGATCCTTTTGGAGACTGAGTGCCCAAACTACAAGCAAAACCTGTGTATTTTTTTCGAAAAATACCAATACGGCAATTTTAATAATACTCCTTACTCCCTGTTTCAGGGTTTAATGTGTCAATCGTTTTGTCATCCTGGGGACTCTCAAATACCATAGAATACGTAAGCCAATATCATACTATTTTGCATAAGTCCTTTGAACAGGTCAAATTACTTGGCAGCACCTACCTTGCTCCCCCTTCGTAGTCCCAGTCACTTTAAACTAGTGCTGAACTTGGCACATCCAGGGATTGCAGGAGGAGGCCTTGTGTCCTGACTGGCAAACTCTGTGTTAGAGTGACGGCCTGGGTGCCTACAGAGAGGTCTCTGAGCACCCATGCCATAGATACCACACCACTGGTATGTAGCATGCACTTTTCAATTGTGTCCTAAATTAGGAATTATGGGTGCCAGTTAGTGGGTGAAATAAACACTCTTTCCAAAAAGGGGTCCTATGTCAGGAGCAGATTTTTTTAAGGTGAGACTGTAACATTGAAACTCCTCATCCACTGGTCCTGCTGTTACCTATCTGGTCTCTCTGGATTTATCCACTTATCTAGTCCAGTGGGCGGAAAAGCTTAACGACTTACAGGAACGCCCTCTGGACTCTTAAAACATAACATTCATTCATTTTTTAAATATATGTTATGTTCCTTCCATATTTAAAGAGCATCTGTCACTTTATTAGTAGGAATTTTGCATGAGCTCACTAAATTTAGAAACATCGGAGGTTTAATTGTTCTAGTGGGCCCCAAGGCAAATCAATCATCAGAGTTCACTTAATTATAGAACGGTCCCGTGGTAATAAAGCTCAGTTCTGATTGGTTCCTGTGTTGCCATGGACAACTAGAACAGTTCTACTCTCAAACACTTGTGAAAAATAAATGTTCCTAACTACCCCACATGAAAGCTACAGTTATCACTTGGGTACACGGGTATGTTATCGATGCACCAACAGAAACATAGGTTGCGGTACCGGACTTTTTTTGATTTTTGAATGTATAGTTAGGCAAATCATTCGTACCCATCCGATGATGTTTTTAGGAGCTTTTTGCAGAGAGCAATATAACTAATTTGTTAGGGTGTGTTCACATAGAAATATCCAACAAAATTCTAACCTCTGTCCTACTCTTGAGCATAATTCTCTACCAAATCATTTTAAACCCCTATTCTAGCCCCTACGGCATTGATGGCCAACCTTTTAGAGGCCGAGTGCCCAAACTGCAACCCAAAACCCTGCTTATTTATTGCGAGGTGCCAACCAAAAATTAAAGCAGTAACTTATTGCTCCCTGTTCAACAACTTTCAATTATATTGACCTCCAGAGGACAGTAACACAGTAGAAAGATAGAAAATTTTCATTTTATCTTCTTTCCAGTGTCCCTCTGTACACAGAAAATCGTGGGGCCAGCAGGAGATCCTCCAAAAATAATTCGACCCTGTCTAATTCTCCCTCTTCCTACAGTCCCAAGTAGCGAAGTAACTATCAAATTACAACTGAAAGCAGCATCTTTTAAGTTGCTTGGAACTGCAGGAAGATTCTTTGAGTCCTGTCTGCTGCTGGGGCGATGGCCCGAGTGCCCACAGAAAGGGCTCTGAGTGCCGCTTCTGGCACCCGTGCCATAGGTTCGCCACCACTGCCCTACGGCATCCTCCATCCCAGTACATCCCATCTCCAGCATCCTCTATTATAGCCCCTCCCATCACTGTCTGCCTCTATTCCAGCCATTTCCAAATACTGCCGGCTTCTCCTCCAATCCCTCCCTTTACCGCTGTCCTCTTTTCCCGGCCCTCCCATCACCGCCGACCTCTTTAGGTATACAGGAGCCCAGTGGTGTATGATAGCGTGCATTGGCTACAGACCAGAGGAGAGGAGAGAGGTTCATATTAGTTTTATTGTTTGCTTATTTTTACGCCACTCAAGGCCACTTATAAAATTAAAGAAAAAAAAAATTTCGACCTTTAAAATAAAGTTCAAAGTTAAAACCATAAGAGTTCTCCTAAATTTTTTGTATTAACATTGGTTCGCAGATGCTCTTTAAATTTGCGCTTAACCCTTTAATTCTCTTTATGTCTCTTGTGCATGTGCTTCCAGTTCTGAGAAAACCTTTCCTAAACACTTTTCTATAGACTGAAATGTAAAAAAAAGTTGAATGTTTTTGTAAGAAATCTACATTAAATATGCGAAAAAGAGAATGTCAGCCATGGTTCACTAGAATTCTATGTGCTTTGTATGTGGACAAGAAAGAAGTATTAGTGATATTTGATACTGTAATTGTAATTGGAGCATGTTTTGTGTATACTCGCACTTAATCAGGGACCGATTTCTGATTTCTAAAGAAAATGCAATCTTATCGATATTTTTTTAATTGGTTCATTACCTATAAGTATCATGGAAACTATGCTTAAAACTGTACAATTCGTATAAGCCTTTTTGTGTTTCAAAAAGTGTCCAAAAACATTCAAAACATATCAAATATGACGGTATAAGAATAAGATCAGGACTTTCAACTGAAGCTTAAATTGTGGTATAAAATAAGAAAAAAATAGTGTTTGGTATTATTATTTTTATTTATCATTTTTTACTCTTAGTAATGTTTTTGAAAAACCTGTCAAGCCTTTAAACATGAACATTCCTTTACATGAAACCAATATGGTAACTAATTTTTTGTGGTTTTTTTTTTGGAGGGTGAAAATTAGTAATAATAATTTTTTATTTTGATATATGACACAAGGACCACACATTGGGGCAGATTTACTTACCCGGTCCATTCGCGATCCAGCTGCGCATTCTCTGCGGTGGATTCGGGTCCGGCCGGGATTCACTAAGGTAGTTCCTCCGACGTCCACCAGGTGGCGCTGCTGCGCTGAACTCCGCCGAGGCCCGCCGGAATGCACTGAAGTTCACCGGCCTATTCCTGGTGAAGGTAAGCGTGAGTCCCGCGACACTTTTTTTTTAAAAAAATGCGGCGGCTTTTCCGAATCCGCCAGGTTTACGTTCGGCCACGGCCCCAATTTCCGTTGCGTGCATGCCAGCGCTGATGCGCCACAATCCGATCGCGTGCACCAAAATCCCAGGGCAATACAGGGAAAATCGGCGCAAATCGGAAATATTCGGGTAACACGTCGGGAAAACGCAAATCGGGCCCTTAGTAAATGACCCCCATTGTGTCTGAATGAGTATTTATTGTAGGAATTAGCCCATACTGGAATATTAGACAAAGCTTGAGTAGCATGGTGCTGTTTCGAGAAGGAAATTCCTTCCTCTATGTTCAGGAAGCTTTAAAATTAGACATTTTCAATTCAGTAACCACAGACAACTACTCCATAATTATATCAGTATTGTATTATAGGTATATCCACATTTTTCAATGATGTAACTATAAAGATGGAAATAAATTTAATGTTTTAGCTGCACAAAGGCTAATATTCAATACAGGTGGTCCCCTACTTCCAGACAACCCTTAGTTACAGACGGACCTTTCTGCCCCATGTGAACTATGGTGAAGCTCTCTGCATGGTTTAGTTTACTCCTTGGCTGCAATGATCAGCTGTAAGGTGTATGTCATTAAGCTTTATTGATAATCGTTGGTCCTAAAAAATGTGTAACTGGGACAGGACAAAAAATTTTTTTTGTTTGGAGCTACAATTGTAAAATATACAGTTCTGACTTACATACAAATTCAACTTAAGTACAAACCCAAGGAACCTATCTTGTATGTAACCCGGGGACTGCCTGTATTCTCCTTCTCCAAATTTAGATTGGAGATTAGTCAGAACTAAACAGTGTTAAGGAACTGATAGATGAATACAGTTGTGATCCGCAAGATGGCTGCTATTACTGTGTGCCAAGGAACGCCATTTTTAAGTATCGCTATGATTTCCTTCTGTGTGAATAATGGGTCTGTCTGTTGTACAATATCTTATTTATTTGAATGCTGAACTGGTTACATAAGTCAAGCCAATGACTGTCTGATCTAGGTAAGTCTAGGCCAGTGATGGCGAACCTTTTAGAGATCGAGCGCCCAAAATGAGACCCAAAACACACTAGCTTTTCCCAAAGTACCAACACAGCAATTTAGGCAGTAACAAACTTATTGCTACCGGAATCTTTGAGCTCCAATCCGACCCTGTCCACACCTCCTCACTCTTCGGACAGGACCAAGCAGCACAGGATAGGTCACTTTAAAATATCAGGGCACTACTTGGACTGCCCTGAGACTGCAGGAAAGCGCCATGTCTGGCAAACTCTGTGCCTGGGAGACAGCCCGCGTGCCCACAGAGAGGCCTCCGAGTGCCATATGTTTGCCACCACTAGTCTAAAGGATGCATTATCTAGAAAGTTTATTTATTGGACCTGAAAGGCGTGGTGGTGTGCATGCTCAAAAACTGTTCCATTCAGTTCTGTAGGACATCTG